>VWPW01011432.1:364888-582069 GCA_013389825.1 Crypturellus undulatus
CTTCCCTTCCCTTCCCTTCCCTTCCCTTCCCTTCCCTTCCCTTCCCTTCCCTTCTCTTTTTTCATCTTCTGATACTTATTTTTCTATGTGACCTTTAATTCCTGTTTTATCAGCAAAGATGAATAATCATTCTCAGTTACCTTTTTCATGCAATATTTTTAAAGTTGGGTAATTATTTTCTTTCTTTTTTTTTGTGCTCAGTGTAGGCGCTGTTCCTACTCAAGTTAATTTGCATGAGTTTTTTAGATAAATACCCACTATGCTCATTCTGAGAGAATTTTTTCCCCACTCAATTACAGTGATATAACTTAGTAGAAGGTAACAGAGTTATGTAGGAATAGTCAGAGAATGGGGCCAGAGTTTACATAGACACTCGTTAGCTTTCTGTGCTCATCTGATCTATATCTCTGATCATACTGCAATTTATCCCATGGTAGCTGCAAGGGAAATTTTCGACGTCACTTGTAATACTGAAGGAGAAAGTCCTGACTTGCTTTTAAACATACTCCACCTTTTCTTTTATAACTACATGTATATATTCACATAGCTACACACTCCCATAAACTGAGAAAAGCAGTTTTTCTTTTTTTTTTTTCTTTCATCATATTTTTCACAAAGTTCATTTTATAACCTCAGGTCTCCATTTTGCTATTGAATCTGGTAGTGGAGATGATCTTGGATTCTGCATGTGGATGGATTTGAGATCAATGTGCACAGGACTGTGTCTGTGCTTACACCAGAACATTACCCGTCTTAGAAGCCTCAGTCAGGAATATGGCAAAACCTTTGCCCAGGCTGTCCCTAAGAGCCCCACAGATAACTGCCCCAGGTGTAATAACATCTTTAAAAGTTGCATTAATGCTACCCACTGCTGTTACCTCATGACTAGAGTCATCTTTTTCCCCACAGAAATTCCCAAACAGGTACGGCCTCGCCACGCAGTGATGCTTGTGTGACGTTACCGTGGGAGGCTCATTTGCAAGAAGGATAAAGTTAAGGCTCTAGAAAAACAATGGCATTTGGCCAGGTAAGCAGCAGTGAGGTTTGCAAGCTCCAAATTACTTTCATTATTTAAAGTATGGCAGAAATTCCAGTATTCTGTTTCACTGGAGTTCATTCCTTCATTATTTCTCCCTACTCCAAGATGTGGTTGAATGTCTATTTGAAGGTAAAGAAAGCAGTGATGTCCTGTGAGAGGTCTGGATACAGTCCTCAGCTTCATTTGTTGGTTTGCTTTGCATTTGATTATTTGCATCTCTCAGTGAAATATATAAATAATTAAAGATAGGGTTAAAAATCCAGTTACATTTTGTCAGCAGTACACAGCCTATCCAGATTCAACAGAAGTTTGATTCTTAGTTCTCACCAGTGCCTCACTTGTCTTCCCATCAGGCAGGTACTTTGACCACTCTTACTCTTGAGAAGCCCCAAAAGTGCCTGTGACAGCCCACAAATCTCACAACACAGCTGAACAACAGATTTGCTTTTACATGAAGACAGTGAGCCACCGAGGTCTCTGTGTTCTTGAAGAAAAGCTCCTCTAATGTATGCATCATATGTACATAGATTTGCTGTTTGGCAATGGGTTTGTCATCTACTGTTGGTGCACAACAGGAGGACACTTTTTGTTCCCCAAGCACTATGTATAAAGTCTGATATTAGTCCTGAGTTTTTGCTAGTGAGAGTGATATCCTCCACTAATATATTACAAAACAGTTCATGTTCTGCACTCATTTTCATTTTAGTCAGGCAAAATTGTTATTGGCTACATTGATTGTTGGATACTTTCCCTAGAGATTAAAAACAAGATCAGCGAGAGTTTAGTTATCCAGACTACATATACAACATGATTTTAAAGAGCTTGGAAGATTTAGAAAGATAAATGAATTAAAGACTGTATTATTAGCCCACAGTCTGTGGACTATACTTGTCAAAATTGGTTGAATAGACAAATTAAGTTGAAGTTAATCCCTGCACGTTCCTATAAAAAACAGTTCACAACAAGTCTGCATAATAAATTCTTTGTACCAGGAAATATGAATTAAATTGTTTTAAGGCAATAATGTTTAAGTAAATAAAAAAAGTTTCCTACTGAGAGATGTTTTATGAACAAAATTAAATATTATAAAACCATATTATTAAATTCTGTCAAAAAGGTATTAATCTTGTTACTCTGGCATTGGTACCTTGGTTCTCCATAATTATGGATTAAGACTTTAAACTTAAATGTTGTGTGAAAAGTGTTTTTTAAAGTTCCTGAAATGGAAAACAAAACTTTAAAGTACAAGCATTTAAACTTGTAATATGTCATTCTATCACTATTATTAATTTATTAAGCGCTGGCTTTTTGATCCACATTGTACAAAGCTCAGCATTAATACAGTCCCTGCACAAATGGAGATCAGAATCAGACCTAAAGAAGAGAAATTTGAAAATTCAAGAAGGTACAACACAGGACTATTAGTGTTTGCTGCTGATAAAGTTGTCCTCCATTCATCTTTGTGACGTGATATATGGCTGTTCCATAGCTCTGTGTCCCATTTCAGGATTTTTTTTTTTTTTTTTTCNATGATATATGGCTGTTCCATAGCTCTATGTCCCATTCCAGGATTTTTTTTTTTTTTAAGGAAAAAGGATTTTGAGGGAGGGAATTCCATGCACCATTGAAAAAAAAGATGCACGGAAGAGACAACAGTTTCTTAGACTACAACATTGATGTCAGCAGATAGTAAGTTTGGACATATAAAAAATGGGATTCATTTAAAAATTTAGCTACTAGTTAGGTATCTGGTCTAAATTAGTCATGCCCTCGAATTACCAAAGAGAGACAGACTTCTTGTTCCACCCCTAGAAATGTTTCCAGAATAGATGGCTGCCTTTCTCAAAGACAATTCACCAATTCATACTGACTGTATAAGGAGCCTACAGCCACCCCGTGAGTGGCCTAAATCCCAAAGTTTTAGTCCAGATTCTCAAGCACATGTAAATGTTAAATACTATCTAAATCAATGGAAATTAGGTTCCTAACCCTCTTTAAGTATGGGGAGGTACAGGCATGAGAGGTGTGGTTGGAACCCTTGGTCCACCAGGTCTACCTCAAGGATTCTTTCTGGAGCAGCAATTTATCACCTTCATGACAATCCTCTTTGTACGGGGTGGGACCTCAGGCAGGACAAAACCTTCAAGGAGATTGAACCTTATTCTGTGTTTTGTCAGGCTCTAGCATCATCCTTCTTAAGGAACAGAAAGTTTTCCTTTCCCATAAGTTAAAAATGGACAATGCAAGCACATTTGGAGGGAGGGAAGGAGAGAAAGGTTGGGACACAAAACATCCAGGTTTCACAGTTTCTGACTCCCCTCTGGTAATAGGTCACTGCAGGGGACTTGAAGCACTGGTGCAAATTAAAGCCGCTCTGTCTAAGTATCACAGACCTATTGCCACATCCTTGTTAGTCCTCTATCTGCAGCTCATCCAAGAACTGTTGTAGTATGATGGAAAATAAACTGCATGATTTATATGAACTTTATTTTTGAGAGGAAAAGAGAGTTAAAAATTACATCAAGAGATGCTCTAGTTAGAACCTTTGGTGTTAAGATTTCTACAGAGAATTTTTTTTCCAGGGCAAATTATCCCTCGTGATCTTTTTTAATTCCTCCACTTGGACTAGTAAAAGCATTTTGTAGATTTACAACATTCCCTAATTGGATTATCTCTGTCTGAATAAGTCCAATATGTAGATGTTCCCATACTAGTATAAATACATGGTAACAGTTCTACTCCTCTCTGTAAATCTTTGTTAATGAATCACAGCCCTGAAATTCAGTCAGCAATTCTTGATAAAATCCAGGTCATTTATTCAGATTATTTGTTGGTAATATGGCAAGCTGGGGATTTCATTACACTTTTATTGCACTCAGAAGCTTTTGCAGGCAACCAGTCAAGCAGAGGGTAATACTCCATCACATTTTTTTATGTATGATATTTACTTTATGCTAGTAATCCACTGACATGTGAGCTGAGTAAACTCAGCAAATGTGTAATGACCTGGATTTCTCTGTTATTACACTTCCAGCTGTATAAAAGATGCAATGTGGTTGTAGAGTCTGGTCTGTCTCCTCCAAATAATAGCTATTATCTGTTCAAACTGTCAGCTCTCTGATCATAGGTGGTGAGTCTAAGTAGAAAAAGTTGATCTAATCCATTTCATGGTAACTGTATGTCCACAATGCACTTTTTACACAGAGGATTGACTAGAGTCATACTTTTAACTTACCATAAATGTGGCAAGAATTACCGTTTTGCTCCGTTCAATCCCTCTTGAACTCTTCTGGATTCATGTGTCTGGTCATCATGTACTGCAGCTGATGTACTGCATCTGTTGTATTTGCAGCTGTATTTAGACATATGAACACCACCAGCTATACCAAATCTTCAGTGATTCACAAAATTTACAAATGTGCCCTCCAATTACATTATTAATACCTGACAGTTCCAAAAACAGTTATCCAAAATCTGGATAACAATACACCACGGCAGAAAACTGCACAAATATGTGTATGACTTAGATTTTATTTTTTGCCAAAATCCAGTTCCAGTTATCATTCAAATCCAAAACTTTTATGTAACAGCATACAACTTTTGGGTGACTTTATATTACAGTCTGAGTAAAAGAAACTATTTTCATCTTTAAAATCTTTTTTCCAACTGCTACTTATGAGATGACTCTACAACAGTGAAGATGCTTCAGAGAGCATAAAAAGATAAGGATGTCACAAAAATTTGACAACCTATTCCATTTTCCAGGGGATCCTAGACAAGTTTAATATATGATCTTCCTTCTAACATAAAGGGCTGCCAGCTGAAGGCCCGGAGTCAACTACAGTCTTTCCATTCAAGTGTGTCTTATTTTAATGTACTGTTTAATACTTCTTCCTGTTGTTTACCTCTGCTGCCAGGCACCTCTCTGCCCAACCTCATCATTTAGATTACAACATAATAAGCCATTTATACTCACACATAATAGGGTGAATTTCACAGAGGACAAGTGCAAGAGGCTGATTTGAGTGTCAGCGAATGAGTAAAGTAGATCTTTGACCTTTGATACAGCTATCAAAGTCTATGACACCATCTAGAACATATTTTATTTGCTTTTATGCTGACAGAAAAAAATGTCTCTAAAGACACTGTCTTTTTTATGAAAAATGTGTCTATGGATGTTGTAAACAGAGAGAGGACTGAGCGTGTTATGGTTTCAAAATTCTTCCCTACATTGTCTCTGTTTGAATATACAGCTTCATACTCTATATTGATCAGATCAAGCTCAATACTAGCATTTTTTCTTATTAAAGGGTGTTTGACTTTATTTACATTTGTTAAAGTTTGCTTGCTCAGGAAAAAGAAAAGATACTGAAACCATTAAAAAGATGATGACTTCTGAAGACTTTTACATCTTCTCATACATTAGTAGCTGATCGCATCTGCTAGAGATCTGTTAGCGACTCAGTAGGAAAAAGCTCACCCTGTCCAGCTTTTTTCATGGGTAAGTTTTGGCAAAAGTATCTCAGTGAGAATGACTGAATGTAAAAGCATGTTAAAAAACAAATAAACAAACAAACAAAAGGCACTAAAAATAGAGGCAAGAGCCAGAAACTGTTGAAAGCCTAGCAGAAGAAAAGGACACTCTAAAAATGGCATGTACAACACTCATGTCTGAAGGCTAAAGGGAGTAACTGTCATGGGCTAAGAACAAAACACTCACCAGGGAATTGTTTCGCCAGTTTTGTGCCTTCCAAAATAGCTCTGAGGCTCTGGTTGGGAAGTTAGAAAAGGAAAAAAAAAACCTTCAAATATTAAAATCTTACTGCTATGATATTTTGCTAACATCTTACACTTTAGCCACTGGGGATCAACTGAATATAAAGTGTGTTTTCTCCACTACCACCTTCTTCTGAAAATGTTCCCATATTTAGCAAATGGAAACCAAGCATAAGTGGCATCTTGACACCTAGCTAGCCTGTTAAGGTATTCACTTAAGCGAAGAATAAAAAAAAGACAGAAGGAAGCTGTGGAGGAGACTATAGACCTATGGTGCATTTTAAAAGAGCTTATCTTTGAAAAGTTATGTTAGACAAAATAGATTAATTATACAATATGAAATGAGGGTAGTTCTGTTTTCTCTCCCCACCTCTCTTCCTCATCTTTATTTTCACAACTTCATCTCTTAATGTTTCTCTCAAATTTCAGAAATTGCACCTGTCTGATCTTGCTCTTCTAGTCTCCCCAAGTCTTTCTGTTTTGCATTGTCAGGAATTCTACCACCTTACTGGACTTTCATTTTTTCCAGACCACTGAAACAGAAAATGAACAAAAGTCAACTGCCGTGTTCATCTGCATGGTGCCGTGACTCCCGGGCGCGGTGGGCCAAAGCACCAGAGTTCTCCACCCTCTGCGTCTCCCCAGGAGGGATTCCAGGGACATGTCCACGCTACCACACTGAGCAGTGCCAGGGAACACTACAAGCACTGATATTTCATAAGCTCTACTGTGAAATAGTCATAGAATCACAAAATAATTAAGGTTGGGAGAGACCCCCGAGGTCACTAGTCCAACCCCCGGTCAAATTCACAAGAACTGTTTTGTCCTGAGCTGATGAACATTTTTCGAAACAATTTCTGACAATGTGGCTCACTGACCAGAAACTGCTTCCAGTAAGAAGTTTGAATGCATCACCCTATTTTGGAGGTTAACGGGACTCAACAAGGTGAAAATGGGCTTTTCCATGCCACTAGACCTCTGTGCTGGGAGTTTGTCTCAGACCTACTTAAATCTTTAGTGTAAAAGTAACCTTTCTTAAGTCTCTTGACACTGAGCATTTGCTATCTGCCAGCATTGATGTGGTTATGATCTATGCTTAATGTATAGTGCTACACCATCAGCTATCTCCTTTCATCTTCTATATTGTCAGAGGGTGGTATTTGCTCATATTCATGGAAGAATTTCTGTGAAACACTGTTAAAAATGAAAGTTTTGTGACATAACACACGTTTTTGACTCATTGTTTTCCCCGCAGGAACAATAAAAGCAGACCTTATCCTGTTTCTGCCCATAGTTGTGGTGCCATATCTCTGTTATGTTTGAATGTGACTCTCTACTGGTGGTTTGTAAGAACAAGAATAATTTCCACTTCCTTGATATGTAACTTGCTTGTATTTTTCTGTTTTGTTTTGTTTTCTTTTTCTCTCTTTCATCCAAAGCATCAGAGACTGCACAGCCATGGCCAAGGCTAAGATCCCTTTCATGTGGTTGTAGACAGCTACAGCATAGGTGTCAACAACCTTTCCCAGTTAACAGACAGCAATGATTCATCTAGCCTCCCTGAGCTCTCCTTTCCAGAATGGATGAACCTCACCTGAAAACAACCTGCCTATCTGTGGAGGGTGCGGACAGCCAGCTCGGGAGGAGACAGCCTCAGTGCTGACGTCTCCATGCTGGCAGGATGGCTGGATGCTCCCACAAGTGCTGAACAGACTTCGCGGGCCAAGTGGTCCAAGTTGGTGGGCATGGCTCCTGCACTGGTGTCAAACATTGCCAGGTTTGGGGCGGGGAAAGAATTTCTCTATTCCTGAGTTAGAGACTGCAACACGCAATGCACATCCCTCTGGTGTTCCTGCTACCTCTGTGTGCCACCACCTGCAGAAATTAAATCATAAACTCTTAAGGGCAGCTGCTACATCTTCCCTTATTCTGAATTTTTAAATTGCAAGGTGCCTAACCTTGACCAGTCGAAAATCCCTACCAGAGCATGACTTGGAAATGACCTGGAAGTAGTTTGGCTTTCTTGTGGAAGAATTTTGATTTTTTCCCCCTATGATTTCCAGGGAAAAGTTTTGCATTCCTGTGGTGTCAGGAGGTTTCTCAGAGCATTTTTTTCTTGAGAATGAGATGAAATGACATCTTACATGCAAAATATTTTCAGTTAGAATTTAACAGTTGTAGTTATATAAAAATTTAGATACAGTTGAGAATAGAAATGGAAGATGAAGCTTCTGGAGAAATCCACAATTCTACAGTCTGGTATATCAAATTTCAAGATCTGAACATGCACAAACTTTAGGAAAGGTCTTCCAGCAGTTTACTTATGCAGCAGGCATACACATTTCTCCCTGGAGTTAGGCACTTCTGACACTGCTACTATTAACAACTGCCACTATGAAAAGTGCATGTATTAGCATTTTTCTATAATGCTTATCACTGCCAATATCTAGAAAAAAAAAATGTAGGTAGCAGAATATGCCAGCATAATGCTAAGTAAATTACAGCATTGCTCAGTGAAGTGCCATGTAGAATTGCCCAGCTAGTTTTAAATAAACCAGAAAAAGAGTAAAATAGGTAAGGCAATGTGCTAACATGGCCTGATTGCCAGAAAATCGTTTAGTCTGAACTTGGGTATCACTGCATGAAATTGCATAATACGTTGCGCACATAAACCCTCGGAGTTTTCCTGGCCTAGTTTGGGTGTTGCAGCGATACGCAGAGTTACACAACCAAATCGGGCGCGCTGGCGGCTCCCAGGACTCCATCCCTGCCCCGGCCTGCAGCAATTCCCCTTACATGCAACCTGCCCCCCTTGAAGCAATGTATCCTCATAGCCCCTTGCAAAGTCACTGTCTAAGCACTGTAGCAAGTATCTCTCAGGCAGGCCTGCTTCTGCCAGCTTTCCAAATTCTAATTAAAAATAATGTATGGTCCAGAATGTCAATGTGTTTTTGTTCCTGGAGTCAAGCATTTTTTTTATGAAGCTCACAATGACAGCTGATTCCTGAAAAGCTTGCCAGTGAAATTACCTCAAGCATCTATTTCTGTGATATAAATTTGTCTTAAATAATATCAAAAATTTCAGTTGAAATGATCAAAAACCTACTTGTACACTCAGGGTTTTTTTCCTTCTATTTAGTTTATTACTGTTTTAATTACTGAAATTTCTAGTACTGAGTATGTTCAGGTTGTCATTTGCTGATGGGTGTTTTTACTTATTTAAAATCTTTAAAGGATTTTCCCTGTCTGCTTTGTTACTCTTATTTTTGGCAATTTTTGGCATCTAGTTATATGTGTGCTGGAAATTTTTATGCTCCTGGTTTTATAGAATAATTGTTCATTGGGATTATTTTAGCCTGTAGTTGATTTTCAACATGTGAAACTATGCAAGCTTTAAACCATAAGTCCCAGGACACAGGAAAAAAGTAAGTGCCTTTCAACATGTTGTGTTATGTGAAGGTCTAACTTGTTGGTGCGCAGAGATTGAAGCTTCAGTTTGGAGGTGACCAGAGTCCTAATCCCATATTGTTCCACATATTTAACTGAGCTTTGATCTCAGGTGCAACAAAAAAGGAATCTTATAGGTACTGAGGTATTTTCTGCAATGGGTGACTCTACATCTGGAGGTCTCTGGTGCAGGTCCCTACAGGTATTGTGACACATAAGCATGACAGGGAGAGATCCTGTTCCCCCCTGAACCATATGGGAATTCAGAAAGAAATGCTCACTAATCTTTGATGTGGAGTTTTGAAGAATAAGAGGTAATCTTCCAAAGACAGATAGGTATAGAAGCGCTATGACAATGTTTTGTAAAATAGTTTTATTGTGTTAATGCAACATTTATATATATATGCAGCATATGCACCGTATACATAGAATTGTCATAGAATATATAGACAATTCTCTAACTTCTAGGAGCTATTTCTCTTCTGATATAAAAGTTATGGTATCATTAGGTGATTTTGATTTTGAAGTTGGGCCACTCTGCAGCCAGCAGTGGAAGTCACTGAACAGTCAGTACTTCAGCCCGAGGCTTGGATTTACGACCCAGGCAAGGTCTCTTATCCTTAAAAATTCTGAAGGAAAAATGTATTGCCATTTTGGGTGCTTGAATGAGAGTGTCATGTGCCGCTATGCCTGCAGCCTGCACATACACAGCTGAGCTTGGCAGTGCACCTAGGCACTTTATTTCCCAAACACCCGATGAGTCCCCACCATCGATCCTTTTAGCCCATGCACTGGCTCTCTCCCCATGGAAAACAAGGCAGAGGTGATGCAGGAATGTGTGCAGGGATATTCCTGCAATAGGTTGTCTAGTGGCAACGAGGATGCTAAAAGCCTAGAAGCATTCCTGAATCCTCCAGTTAAGGCAGTTCGAGCAATTCAGAGCTAGTGCTTTTCCTCTCTGTCTGAACCCAGGCGTCCCTCTTGGCTGGGTTATGTAATAGGATCCTGTTCTGCAACCACACATTTATCCTCTCTGTAGGTTCCCTGATTCAAATTCTGGATCTTTAGAGCAATGTATTAATGGTTTACAAACTGCTGTACTAAAGCTTCTGTCTGTTGGATGAATATATGTAGATTCTTTCATCCCTGTATGTGAATATCGAGAATAAACCTCTTTATTTTTTTGGAGGTACACAGATTGCAAGCACCTCCAATATTATTAGATTATAGCCACAGGACAGACCATGTAAAGGCAAGTTTTCAAACCATCCGAGTGACTGAAGCTAGAAAATTGTGCTGATAAAATTCATATATATGCTATGACTTTTTATCCACACAGATGCATTAATATATACACTTGACTCTGCAGCTTTACTCCTTATGGAGTCTTCACTTACCTGGGATATGTTGCTGGCTGCAACTATGTTTTAAGTAATACTTCAGACTGGGAAAGACACAGTGATAAACAGGGAAAAAGCAACGGTGGATTTCTATATTCATTCAGCCAATCAGCTTTTTAAGAAAATGTCTTTAATACGTGACAAACATACAGTTTGTTAGTTTTCCCCACAGATTACTCAGAGCGCATGGGCTTTAATCTGATTTGACAGCCTTGTGATATTTTCTGCCATTCTTGTTCTTAGCAAAGTGCTCTAAAAATGCATCCATAATTTATTTATGGGACCTTCTTTAACCCTTGAATAACTAGATCCTACAGCATACCTTTCATCCTTGAACTGTCAGAACTGATTGCGGGAAGTGCCATCAGACACCTCCGAGGTTAAATGGCTGAGCATTTGCTTTCCATTGTTTTCCCTCAGAATGCTGAGGAGGTAATAGCAGAACCCTCTCCCACATTACCTCCCTATAGTAAAATCCAGTAGCAGCGTAAAGACACACAGCTATTAATAATTTTGTGAGATACTTTAATTTCCAACAAAGGAAACTCCCAGGCCAATTTATTTTTGTCTGTAGCATGAACTATTTTTTCCACCTAAAACTAACTGAACTCCTTTCAACATGAATATATCATTACATTCTTATATAAAAAGCTCTGTGTAACAGGCACAATTCATAATTCTTGTAAAGATTCTAACTTCTCTTTTACTCTATGCTTCACATGTATTTGTATTTGTTGCAATTTTTTAATATAAAATTAATCTTCCATTTCTTTGGTGCCACAAGTAACTAGTAGCTGGGATTATTTTAAACACTAAACCAGCAGAAACATGATTATAATTATATCATATGGAATAACCCCAGATCCTGTACACTTAGAATGTAGGATTTTGATCTGAGCAACCCCTGGGCTTCTGTGACCTGTGAAATGACAGGGAACAATCTCCCTCCCTTTAGGCTTGGAAATGTCAGCGGATCAGCACTGTGTCCTACATTGCTGGTTGTGCTACATTGCAGTCCTGATGATGTTGGGTGGGGGCCTGATTAATGAATACCTGCATTTCATAACATCACAGAATAGTGAAATTTAGAAGGGGTATCTGGGGTACCTATCCCAAACCCCACTCTAAAGCAGATCTAGTTAGGTCAGGTTGCTAAAGAACGTATTCAGTTGAGTTCTGAGTATTTCCAAAGAGGGAGAATCCTGAGACTTTCCTGGGACCCATTCCAGTGTTTGACTACCCTCACTGTGAATTGCTTTTTCAGGATATCTAGTCAGAATCTCTCTTGTTCCAACTTGTGTCTGTTGCCTACTGATCTCTCACTGTAGCAGTCTGGCTTCATCTTTACACCCTCCCATCAGATTACTCTAGACATCAGTAACATCTTCCACCTGGCTTCTCCTCTCAAGGCTGAACAAACCCAATACATCTCCTTGTTCATTATGTCACCAGTCTTTTATCATCTTGTTGGTCCTCTGGTAGATTTGCTCCAGTATTTCAGTGTATCTTGTGTTGAGGAACTCGAAACTGGACACAATGGTTCTGACGCTGTCTCTTGTTCTTTTCTTCTCATGCAGCCCTCTGACACACCAAGTGCTTCCAAGGCGGCATGGTGAAACCAGCCGCTGAACATTTTTCTATTTTGCTAATGTCAGCTCCTCCTCTGCTGAGATCCTTGAGAAACCTCTCACAGGCTGTGGAAATTGACTTTTAATGGTACAGGAGGATATATCAGATGATTTTTGATGTGATTTCCCTCTTGTTTTTCTATGCCTCTGTAGATTGCATGAACACCTTGAAATCAGATAATAAGAGTAGGGGGATACTTGCCTTCTGGGAAGTGTGTCTTTATACACGTACCATACAAGTGGGGAAGGTTATTCACAGTTCTATAGTTCTTGTGTATAGTTGATAGTCATTATGTGCATTTAATAATAATTGACCAATGCTGAAAATGAGGGCATGGTTTTGGCTCCGCAGCTTTATGGTCTTCCATAAGTGCTGTGACTTCCACATCACTTATGTAGGACAGTAAAATATGGGGACATTTCCATACTGTGCCAGCTGCTCATGGTTCCAGTGAGATTGTCTATCAGAAGACAAAGAGCTCAGCCAAGACTCAGCCTGCTCAAAGCAACTTGTTATGCTGAGCTGAGGAAGGAGCTGGGACACTACTGGTTCTGTAGTGTTTGTGAAACCTTCCTCCTTTCCTCCCCAAGAGACAAGATCTCAGCAGTCAGGATAGAAGGATACAGACTGACTTTCGTGCAGTTTTAAAATTTTATATGGCAGGAATGAATTTGGTTCCAAGAATATATGTACTCACTTTCATTTGAGCAGTGCCCTTACCTTCTTTCTTTCCTCTCCTGACAGTAGTGCGAGTCAATATAGAAGTGCCCCTGTTAATAAAGAAGTGCTCCTGCAGCATAAATGTGAAGAAGCAGTTACTGCAGAAGACTCCAGTTTATGACATTCACAAAATATGAACCATCACTCTTACTGTATATGAATATATATGTGTTTTTGCCCTTGATCAGTGGTGCTTTTTGAGTGCTTGTGCAGATGCTGTTATCAATAACTGGGAGTAAGTTTCCATTACAGACAGACTAAAACTTACCTTTTCAGTGAAGGATAAAGGACATGGAAAAGGCCAAGATATGCAATACCTTCTTGTTTCAGTCTTTCCTGGTGAAATTTCGTCAGGTCCCTGAGCACAAAGGGAAAGTCTAGAGCAATGAAGGCTCTTAGGGTAGGAGAATCAAGCTAGGGAACATTTAAACCAGCTGGGCATATACAGGTCCAAGTGACCTGACCAGATGGACCCATGAGCATTGAAGAGCTGCCTGATATCATTGTGAGGACATTCTTGATTATTTTTGAAAAGCTGTGGCTATGGGGAGAAGGATCAGAGGAGAGCAAATGTAGCTTTTATCTCCAAGACAGTAGAAAAGGGCTCCAGTTCTGGGCCCCAAGGACAAGACATGACTAAAGCAAGTCCAGCAAAGGGCTACAAAGAAGGTTAGGGGACTGTAGCACATCATGCAAGGAGAGGCTGAGAGAGCAGGGACTGTTTCGCCTGGAGAAGACTGAGGGTATCTTATCCATGTATATAAATATCTAACAGGAAGGAAAGAACACAGTGCCTGACCCTTCCCAGTGGTACCCAGTGAGAGGGCAAGAGGAAATGGGCACAAATTGAAATTCAGGAAATTGCTTCTGAACACAAGAAAAAAAAAAATTACTGTGAGAGTGACCAAACACTGAAACAGGCTTCCCAGAAAGGCTGTAGATGAGTGGTTGGATGAGTGGACTTAGTCCTGAACAACTTGCTCTAGCTTTGAACAGGAGAGGTTGGTGTAGCTGATCTTCAGAGGTCCCTTCCATCATTGATCATTTTGCGATTCTGTGAAAATTTCCCATGATTTAGGGCAAATGCTTTGGCTTTTTACTGCCTTTATAACTTACATAACCTTTCTATGTTCTGAAGAACATCTTCTATGTTCTTTCTACGTCCAGTATATTCTCTTAGCATACCTTGGCACAAATGTTTCCCTAGCTAATATACAAATAAAAGATCCTCCTTCTTGAGTTTTTTTGTTTGTTTGTTTTATTTTCTTCTTTGTAGCTTTGTAGCTTTCTTTGTAGCCATGTCACAATAACCTGTGCTGTAACCCCTAACAAATTTGCACAGAAACCTAAAACGTGCTTTTTTAAACTAGAATCACTTTTCCTAAGCCTCATGTGACTAAAGCATGCCTGCTTTCTAGTAGTATTGACTGGCTCACTAGGTTACCTGGAGCCAAAATGGTAAGCCAGTTTCTTTGATACTAAGTTATTATCCTGCTTTTGTAATAGATCTTGAGCAACCTTATCCCTAAGCAATAGGGGAAATTACCATCTCAGTACTCTATCAGATACAGAACTGCTTGGGTGAGCAAAAATTTAGAGCTGTGGTTTCTAGCTTAGTATGCTGTCTGCACCCCTAATGACTTGTTTGTCACCTTGCAATTCATGCCTCACATTTTTTTTTTTTTGCAAACAAAGCTTTAAAGCCTAATACTCAGTTCTCCCTACCTCCATCTCTCTCTCCCTGTTCCTTGACTATAAAGCATGATTAGTGTTTCATTATCATCTTTGGGGCAGCGCTGTGGAAATGGATATTTGCACAAATACAAACTCTGGCCCAAGCTGTTGAGACCAGAGTCCTTTCCAGAAGCTCTGCAGATATGTGGTCAGGAAGAAATGTGCAAGTTAACAATTCCTAGCAATCTCAGGCATGGACACAGTAACACAAGTCTTTAGGCTGTGAAAATGCACCCATAGAAGTGGTGCTTCCAGCAGAGTTGCCTAGTCCAGCATCCACAGTTGAGACAGCCGCAGGTTTGCAGCAGCCACAGCTGTTTTGAAGATCTGAAAGGAGGAGTCAGGAATTCCCCATCACAGACCTGATGCCAACTCCTTGGTAGCCTTGGGCAAGTCATTTAACTTCTCTGACTCAATTTCCCCATCTGCTAAATGGGGATAATAGCAGAGGAGTATTCTGAGGATTAATTAATTAGCTAATGTTTGTAAAGTACTTTGAAGATCAAAAGCACTAAGTGCTATTGGTGTTATCAAGGGTGTTGAATTAGCTTTCCTCATTTTGGCACACAAAGCACCAGCATTTGGACCATTGCCCCAAGGCATGTTCTGGCAGTAAGAGCGTGATGATGATCAGCTATTCATAAACAGGGATATCAAAGCTTCTCCAGCATTTTTGGAGGTGCTGGTAGTCACTCAGCTCTGGGCTCCCCAGGCTCATAGGCCGTTTTCTCCCCATGGGGAGACAGTGCAGCAGTTGCAGAACACTTCTCCAAGTGCACGGGGGGTAAATGCCATTGAGGGCTTCTCACTGCTCCTCCTGCTAGTGCAAGCATGAAGCAGAACCTGTTCTTGTGGAGTTTAGACTCTTCCCGTACCCCCTCCGGTTTTCCTGGAGCTCTGCTCCTTCCTTACCTCTGTGATCCTTCTTTCAGTCCATTCCTGAACATCTGGTCTGTGGGTTGGGGTTTATTCTCCACTTCCTCTGAACTGGCTGGTGGCTCACAAAAGTAGGAGCACCCTACTTTTCTGAAATGTAGCTTTCCTTACACATACACGCACAGGCAAAGGTTCCAGCAGACTGCCACAAAAGTGAGTGTATCGATCAGGTTTACTCCTGCCCTTTCCAGCGATGTCTATTCAGTCTCTCAGCTCAAAGACATGCAGCAAATTCCAAGGCGGCCTCTTTCCTTGTAGACCTGTGCACCTGGTAGCACCAGATCCATTCCCGGCACGGGATTTGGCACCTGAGGTGTCAGAGGTGAGTGAATCCCTGGAAAGGAGCGCCCTGCCTCAGAGAGCCATACTGGGAAAGCCTCCTTTCTCCAATAAAAATGTCATTTCTTAGGCTCAGAGAAGCAAGGCCTTCTGCTATCATCTGGATGGAGCCCCCAGAATGGATTAAGGAAATTCAAATACTGTGTTAATTACACAGCGTAAACAGAAGAGAAATGTTGATTGGTAATGGAAAGTTATTATCAAAATGTCATTTTACTTCGTTCATCATCAAAACAAGCTTAGTTATTATTAACAGCTAAGGACTGTGAATTCCAAAAATTGGTAATTTCTTAGAAAACAACCCTCTAAATGACTGGATTGACATTTTAATCCCACCTATTATTATTGGTAAAGAAATAATTCACACCAAAGCACAACACTCACCCTCCCCCAGTAACTATAAAGAGAGCAATTATAAAGTACAGCAAACAATATTTTACCTTACAGGCTGTGGGGGAAAAAATGTACTATTACTGATAATTCAATACCGACAATTTCTACATATGACCTTGCTACATTTGCTCTCCAGTGGATTGTGTTTCATCTCTTTGCAGTAAAACTTTTGAAGGATGATTTCAAAAGAGGGACTTCTAAAAGAAATGCCATACTGGTTCTCCGTGCTGATGAAGAATAGGGGAGTTCTGGAAGAGATAAAGCTGCTGAGTTCATCAAAGCATTATTTTATTTCATGATTCTTTTTATTGACTATGCCTACTCAGTCTGGCACAAAAGATATGGTTTTGAAGTTTCTTAAACACGTCTGAATTACTAAGATCAGACCTATTAGACTGTGATACTAAACAAAACACCTGCATTGATAATTGTGCACCCTTTAATGTTTGCAAAGGGTATATCATGAAAAAAAAAGAGGTTGTAAGACTGTTATTAGATTGAATTGCAGTGAGATTGTATGTTGATAGAGGTACTGCAATAAACACTTTATCTTTAATTTTTGTTTTTACTAACTTATGAAAAGGGTTAAGACTTTGTTGATCTGTTTAGCAGAGACATGCCGAAATGCCTTCCAAGACGTAATTTCTTCATTTGACAAATATGATGAATGTCTCTGTTTCAGAGAAGGAATTGTTCTGGGGTATAATTTTGGTACTTCCAAGTTTCTCACTCTTACAGACACGTGCTGATCTCTGTACAACAGTATATCAGCTCAAAATCCATTAAGTTTTTCTCCAGCTTCATAAGACCTCATAAGAAAAATACATGAGTCCTGAGGATGTGCAAATACTTTTCTTGCAGGAGCAATGAGATGTGAGCCGTCTGATGTGGTTGAAAATTTCAGTAGGAAGTATTGCTTCAAAACACCTGTCATAAAAGAGTGGGCTGCATGGCATCCATCGAGCTCTGGATCTACACCTGGGGTAAAGGAGACAGCTCCTTACANGCATCGAGCTCTGGATCTGCACCTTCTGCTGGGTTTGTAGAGTCCTGGGGTAAAGGAGACAGCTCCTTACATTTAAGCAATATAATAATATAATATTGCTTAAGCAATATAATTCCTTACTACAGGAAAATGAGAAATAAATTGTAATGTACACAGCTTTAAAGCCACATGTTAACTAGTTAACTATAATTTCAGTGATGAACAGGGTTTTACATGAACCATCTGCACAGAGGTAATGTTCATCCTGTATCAAATAACAAAACTAAATTTAGGCAGGCAGTAAGAGTTAGCTTTTTTGCCCTTTTCCTTGCAGAAGAGTTAGCATGATTCATGTTTTCGTTGATGCTGCATAAGCCCACAGCAGGTCACATATGTAAATACACGTGTTCAAGCATCAGTACATTGCTCAGGCTCACAGAAAGGTACATAGAACCTGTGTCCTGAAGAATTAAGGGTGACCTGGAATCATAAAAATGTCATGGTGGGGACTTCTGCCACAGTAAAGACATCTCCGGGATGGATGTAGCCTTAGACCGAACAGGGGAGATGGAAAGTCATTGTGGACAGCTAGCAGATGGCCATCTAGAAGTGGAATGGCTCTCTGCTGTTATTTGAACATAGTTTGTTATTTGAACTGCGGTAGGACCAGAAAGCCTGACTTTAGGTAGCAGCTTCTTGTACTGTGCTCTGTGTGAACACATCAGTTGGCAGAGTCCCTGTCCCAAAGATCATACCATCTAATTATAGTCATCACTGCTACTGTTCCCAAGGGTTTGGGATTCCAAAGTTCAGGCCCCCAAAACCTTGAGACTGGCAGAAAAACAATGAAAATGGAAAAAATAATCACAACTGGTGTTCTTTTTATTTGCCTTCTGGTATTATCTAAGTCTTTTCAATACACTTGGGTCACGTTTTCTTCGCAACTCTAAGGACTAAAAAATGTAGGTCTTGCCTACATGGGTTTTTCTTTTATTTTTTTTTTGGCATATCATGCCAATATCTTTAAAAAGATATTGTTAGATCAGGATAATGTCTTCCTCCATTTGGCCACTTACACAGTACCTAGCTGATGTAGCTTGGGCAAAGTAATCATTTAACCCACTTCCAAAAAGTAGTTTGAATATTGACTCATCATGGAGTCACTCCTCCAACATAGTTATAGCAGTACAATTTTGTACATATCCATTGACATGGAACATAGCTGTGAGGATCTTCTGGCAAAACAAGACCCTGCTTAAAAAAAGAACAAAAAAAATACACCAAAACAAAATATATATCATGAAAAACACATGACTCCAGGAGCTGCATGTTAAATGTTGAATCAAAAAGTTAGATGGGAGCCTCAGGAGAGAAATCCTAGAGTTGGCAGTGCTGCTGCTGGAAGCAGAAAATAAGTAGGAAGGAGGACAACATGAACTGCAATTAAATCCAGCTGTGACAGAAGCCAAACTGTTCTGGGTCACTCACACTTAGCCTATTTATAATTTTAGTACAATAAAGTTCATGAATAATAATAAAATAAGCAGAATGTGCTTTAATGACCTCTTCCTGTCCATGTCATGCAAAGAACTCTCTGCCTACCAAGAACCTCATTTTTAATTGCTTTTCCATCCCTCCATGTACCATATCCTTAACTACCACTCTATCTAGTGCCATGCTATCAAACATTTAATTTTTTTTTGGAGGAGGGGCTGTAAATTGAAAGAATTTCTAATTCATCAGGTCTGTACATTACATTTGTCCTTAAGACCATGAATATTCTTTCCTTTCTTGATTCCCCATTCTTCAGTTGTAACTTGTGTATAAAAGCTGTGTTATTTTTCTGTTTTGTCCTCCTAATACTGTACTGGTGTGACCCTATTCATATCAGTGGGATGCAACTAAGCAGAGAGCACAGAAAAACAAGTACAGTATATTTCAGAGGGAAATTATAAGGTTTTGGAGGGGAAATTTGCTGCTATTAATCCAATAAAACAAAACAGCTTTCTGTGGACTTTTCTGGTTTATCTCAGCATGCCTGTACCCTGTTGCCCTGTCCTATTGCTCTGTAGAGTTAGTTTTTATTTTTTCAGATGAGTTAACTTGCAAGTTATGTTCTTTTATTCTTAATGTAACTGCATTTCTGGGGGGGAATCAGCCTCAGATAAGCTTCAGAGTAACAGTAATTTTAGCCCCGTGAAAACAGTGTGTTCTATAAGGCCATCTAGAAAGCAGCAATGGTTTGCAGAAAGCCCCAAGGTCATTTTCTAATGAGCTAGATAGTGCTGCATAGATGAGTAAAAAATGGCATTTATGGTTTAGTTTTCATTCAGTTGTTTATCTAAACATCATTCATATCTCCTGGTACTAACTGAATTAGTCCAAAAATCTCACAAAAACTCACTCTTATTATATCTTTTGATGGCAATCGTCACCAATTTGGATTCTTTTAGATGTTGCATTCAAGGTTAGGTCTTAGAGTAAAAGAACATCAGGAGGAGACAGGCCAGAGGCCAAAAGCCTCATCTGTCATCACCTTGTAGCAAAAGTTTGTTCTTCATGTTGCTCCAAAGGGGAAGGTTCCTGAGACGTTCCTCCTTTGTTCCTCTGACTTTCTCCTCTATTCTTCATTCTGTGTTTCTTTCTTATTCTTCTGTGTTTTTCCTTCCTCACATATATCACTATCACTCTGTTTTCTTCCATTTTATTACTCCTTGTTATTTTTGCCTTTCTGCATGGTCAACACTAGCAGTAAGATCTACAGAAGGAAGCTGATACCACCTGCCCATCTACAAGCGCCTCCTTTTTTCTGCAAATTTTTTAAGTTGCCAGGGTTTCCTGAACAAGAATTATAATCCTTTTCTATCCACACATCCTCCAACTGACCTCTCAGAGGGAAAAAAAGGAGAAAAATACAAGAAAAAGAAGATAAATAAATGGGAAAATTGAAGGCATTTTCTGATTTTGTTGCGTGAATGTCCTTTTTACAAAAGCTGTAAGTTGGTTACAAGAGAAACAAAAATTATTAGAATATCAGAAATAATGTATAAAAAATGGATATCTATGTTAAGAAACATGTTGAGAAATGCCAAAAGAATGTAATGTTAAGTACTTATTTCTTGACTGTCAGCTAGATATGACAGGTGAGTATTTGGATCCTAGCCACAGCTTTTAAGTGACTTAATACTTTCTACCAATGTCTACTCTCCAATATTACTCCCACACAGCAAGGATTTATTAATGCTTTACTAACACTTGTAGCAATGTGCCTTTAGCATAGTTTACTGCTGGGAATGAACCAGGATTGCAGCTTGCTCTAGGAATCACTAACTGACAGTCTTTTAAAAATGTAGGATACAGCTTGATATGAAAGGTGAAAAGATAAAGCTAATTATGTCTCTTCTGAGCTTTTCCCTTCCTATTCTGGGAGTTAAGCTGCCAGACTGCTTATGTTTAAATGGGGCTTAATTTTGCTCATAATTTGACTGGCCATGTGAAGGCATTCAGTGTCTAATCCTAAGAAATTTGCTTCAATTTTGTATGTTGATGCCACAAGACTTCAATTTACATTACAGAATTTCACTATAATGGGTGCTGTAGATATTATATGTTGTGGAAACACTAAAAAAATCAGTGTTTCAACAAAAAATGAAAAGTTTAAAAAGAATAAAAATAAATCTGAAGAAAAATCAGCAATCTGTATTGAACAAGAAGTCAGACTGGGTGCTCTCCACAGGCTTTCCAAGGATCTAATGTTTTAAGGGAAGCTTTGACCAGACAGATCTAATTACTCATCAGATAGACCTAACACTACTTGTAAAGACCTCTCTGGCATTCCTGGAGCACATCTAATGCTCCATTTGAAAATATACATATTTATTTCCAACCTGCATGATTTAGAAATTCCTCAAAATTAGGAACCAAATGTAACCCCTTCCATGGAGTCCACCTCAATTTTTTGGCTAATAGAGCTGCTTCAGGGCTTTTCTCCTCCTTCACTACAGCTTTACAAAGCATGTATCTAACTTCAAGTTTTCAGTGTGGTTTGGTTTTTTTTTTTGGATCAGTGAGACTATGCTAACCTGTTATTCTCCTGGGCTCACCGTGGACATACAAAAGGCATTACAGTTGGTTTCCTTAAACAACCTAGGTGACCCCCTCTGGCTCATGTGCTTAAAACCTACAGGTTTCTACATTGAGGGAGTGAGAATAAGGGAGGGAGGTGGGGAGTGTCACATTTGGCCCATGTGAATCACCACTGAATCCATTTACCCGTGGGAGCACTAGAGCCACCGTGTGTTTGAGACCTGCAAATCCATTTCTTTTGCAAATAAGTTTTTGTTTAGTACAATAGCAATAAAGCGAGTGAAGAGAGAACTCATATCATTATAAAATAGACAAACAACCACAAAAAAAAAGAAGATTAATAAAGTATCTCCGGGTATCAGAACACTCATCGCAACATCAAAATCCCCTCTATAAGCCTTTATCTGAATTACTCTTTCAGGAAGACAGAGGGGTCATTAACTCAAATAATCAGTGCTTCATATTCCAGATATTCTCATGCCTGCCTGCTTTTGTACCTGAAGAGAACACTCTCATGCTAGATTGCTATCAAGATTTCCCGTAAGATCTGCAAACTTCTGTGGAAAAACAGGGCAGCGGCCATGGGACTTAATGGGAGATACTAAACTCATTCTACTCTGAGAGGAGGGAAGTCTGAGAGGATGTGCTCATTGCCAAATAATTCCACTTGTGATTCAAACATGCAAAGAAAAAATGGGCATAGTGTTTGGAGAAAGGCACTGAAATATATGAAAGCAAAACTGAGCACAGAAAGAACAAAACACAGGGTAGTTCACAGATGACACTGCTGGAAATGAGCTTTTAGAATAAAACTAAAAAAAAAATACAGACTGACATCACAAAAAACAGTGTAAAAGGATTTGTGCTACAGAAGAGAAATGAACAGCTGAATGGTACACTGAGCTCTCACTATCTGTTTGGGCTTTCTTACAGATTTTTATAATTTACTGTGCTGTACATGCCCAGACACAGGTGAAAAGACAGACTCACAAAGGACATTGCACAGTGGTTGATGGGCAGGAGGAAAGTCAAGCAGGGCTGCATGATGGCACAGCTTCAGCTCTGCCTGCACACTGAAATGCAAATGTGCATCGTTGTTGTTGGCTACAGGGGTAAGACTGAAATCGGAGGAAGCAGATGCTGTAATCTGATGATGATGTTGTTCTTGCTGAGTCTGAAGAATCACTTCAAGAGCTAGTAATGAGAGTCGCTGAAGCTAGTGTTGATTACAGACTACATCAGAATGTAAAAAGATAAAGGTGATGGCACTTCTGAAATGGCGTTTTGCAGCCACAATATAAAGAAAGGCTGAGCATGATGGAAATTCTGTTTTTAAGTCAATGCTGGGTAGAAATGGAGCGTCCCAATTCCTGGAAGAAGACACTTCATTCTACATCTGTACCTAGGTATATAACACTGTAAGGATCCTTAATGGGGAGTCTGGAGACAAAACCAGGTGATTTTCTGCACCTCTTTGCTGCAAAAGGGAGACTGTGAAAGCACTAGGAACAAAACAGGCAGATTAGAAAAACTGAGGATCTGTGATCTCGGGCTCTCACTGAATGCCATGACAATCCCATCAGAGCAGACAGTGGGGTTAAAAGGCCAAAATACATTCTAAACAATTTATTCATGACAGAGTAGAAGGAAGCAAGGCAAGAAGGAAGTGATGGGAAAGTGATGGGAGTAGCTGGATATTTGGGTGCTGGCTCCTGCATCCATCCTTAGCTGTGCTCTGCTCCTGCTTATGGAAGGTGCCTACTAAGGTCAAAACTGAACCACAAATTCCAGAAGAGTATTGATTCCAGGCACAATCATTTCACTTCCACTCACCAGGAACGTGTGATCGTTGTTATTTAGTCACTGGGATTGTTGCTTTCCCTTAGGGCTGTGCATAGATGTTATTTCCAGTAGAAGTCAGTTCTTTTGCAGAGGATCAAGCTTCAGCTTCTTTAGATATGAAATATTAAGTCTCCTCACCGTAATATTTTATCATATTGCACATTGGCCAGTAGCCACATCATTTCCAGTTCATAAATGCACCACCATCAATCAGATATGAGTGCTGAGAAAGGCAAAGAGCTTTTGGAAAATTAAAGGGATTCCTAAGTCCTTGCTGGTTTTAACTGACCACTCAGGAAACTGATGATTCCCTGTGGCAATCTATCCCAAGGCAATTGAAAATGGTCACAGGTGATCTCATTTCTATATTGGGACCAGTTGTAACTGGGAAAGATGTAACAAATGTGTGCTGGTAGAGCTCTTAGCCTGGCTTGTGTCCCTTTAAATGTCACTGCTGTGTCACACTCCTAGTGACACATCATGTCATGTGTGGTGTGATTTCAGAGAGCAGGCGGTTTCTGAGCCAAGCGCACAGCAGATGTTAAAGAGACCAGGTGGCCATAAGAAACGGGTAATTTTAGCTATCTCCAACTAGTTCGGCAGCCAGACCTCTTTAGTGCTTGTGCATCTCCAGGCCAGATCTTTGACAGAAAAGACTGTAACTTTGATTTCCCAATGAGTATCATCAAACCCATTTAATTGTCTCTTGATCCTGAAGATTTATCCACTTGGGTTTACATCAGAAGGATGAGTGAGGGACTAGTAGGGAGGGTAATAACAGCACAAGTACCTCTTAGCTAGCTACTTGTCAAGCTAAATGCAGGCACAACTGCCAAGGTGCACTTGCTCTTCCAGCAAGGCTCATTCTGTTAATTCTGCCAACTTCCCGCTTCCCCTCATCTCCAATACAAATAATTTTGATATTGCCTCTTCTCCCACCTTCCTGCAGTTCAGTCATTTCGTGTTCTTAGATTCAACACTGATTTGATAGCACTCGAAGCAAGTTAATACTCAGAAAGTTGAAGATCTGACCGCCGGACTCCCACCATGTTGCCATAACAGTAATGGTTTCCCAGGCTTGGTTCGCTGCTTAGTGCTGTTAGCAGGAGAAGGAGTTCATAGCATGAAACTGCACCAGTATAAAAGTCAGGTGCTTGGACTAAGTTGTCAAAGCCCCCTCTATAGTTCACAGAGAGACGAAAGTGCTGTACTAAGATTTTCATCCCATCTATCCTAAATACCTACTTTAGGAGAGGGAAAATCACTCCTCCTGTCTCTCCATTGACTGCAGAGGAAGCCTAGATGATAAGCATAGATTCAAGCCTGAGTTTTAGATATGCAATGAGATAAATCTCACTCCACCATATCCTTCATAATATTGATTATTTTGTTAAGGACTCCTGTCAGCTGTGAAAATAAAATAGATGCAGAAATAACCCAATCCATAGCTCCTACTGATGAGGGGTTCATCGCTGCTCAAAGCCAATTAAGAACCACTGGTTTTGTATCTTAGGTAATGGTCTTGTAAGCTTGCATCACTTTCCTCACCATAGTTTTTCATCAGGAAGCAACTGCTGGGAATATTTCCCTCCTTCACTGCCAGATGTCTGCATGCCATGGCAGGAAGTAAGGAACTCAAGAATTCCTTGCCCTTCCTCCTAGGTAAGTTGCTGCTCTGGAGTGATCAATAGATCCTAGATGTGTATTACACTGATTTAAGTAGCTTCTAGCAACCAAACCTGGATTTTCAAAAAATAGATTGTTCTGCACTTGGTAGCTACACATGTACTACGAAGAGTAGAAGTCCTTTGAAGCTATACATTTCAGCAGATTTAAGTTGCTCATTTTCCTACCCAGCTGCACTGATAAAGAACTACCACCTTAGTTTTTCTTGTATACTGGAGTCAAAAAGTTCATTTTAGGTAATAAATCCTGCATACCAGTAGCATAATCTAAGGAAGCAGTAACTGCAGTCATATAGAAAAGGTACAATTTTTCTCAGTCATGATTTAGGTCACAGCTTCATCAGATTGGTTATTGCTATAGCAACCACAGCTTTTGCCTTTGTACAGAGACTTCTAACAGTATTCCACAAGGTAAAAGAAACGCTCAGAAACATAGGAGATAAACCAAAGATATAAAGGCATCCAGCTAATCAAGGTGGAAAACAAAAACAATCCACTTCCTCCTTGAAGATTAAAACCAACACTTCTTTGGAAAAGAAAAACAATTGAGGTAATGAAAATAAATATAACAAGTGTTTCATAGACCCTGGTCAAAATCAAATCATGGTAAGGCTATTAGAGCTCAGAACACAAAGGACTCTTTCCTCTGGTACAGAAGGTCACAGATTTAGCTCCTGTGAAGGGAAAATCCAAGCATAGTTCATTTACTGTGCTACTACACCAGAATAAGTACCTTTAATTATTTTAGTCTCTCTCTCTGCTTTCCAGACATGACAAAACCTTGTGAAGGCAGGGGTTTTATTTATTACCTAGCTCCTGTAGGATGCTTTATTTAACCAGCCTTGCCAACACAATGATTTCTTTAGGAAACTTTGTCCCTCATCTCAAATTATGTCCTATTAAATCTTAAAAAAATGCAGAGACGAAAATTACCTTTCTGCCCCTTTTGCCACAAACCTTCCACAGACCATTAAAAATGTGCCAGGCTGACCTGTTAAATGTACTTTAAATCTGCTAGTTTGAATTGGCAAACCCCTACCAGTTAGGAAAAGTTTTTGAGTTGTGTTTTAGGTGGGCTCAGGCATGAAAACCAAGAAAAGACCTAATAATGGCTAATAGTCAGCACTTCCATAGCAGAGCACTTTCATCTCCAGAATGCTTTTCAATATTAACTAATTAAGTTTAACCCATTCCTGGAAGGAGGACATTATGAGTCTTGTATTGATCAAGTAAATTAGGGCAAAGGTTTGAATGGTTTAACCACACAGGCCACTGAGGGTTGAGGGCTGAGGGTTGTCTCCACCCACCAAAGGCAGATAACATCCATGCGTGTCAAGGCTCTGCATATCCTGGCAAGAATTTCTTGATACTTTGAGTCCATCTCTTCCCACGGTTGTCACAGTGGTAGATCCCTGTGACTCCCCTATCCATCTAAAGGAGAGGTGGGAGATGTAAACACTCTCCCTGCTGCATGAGCACCACTTTGAAAATTTATGGCCGTACGAGATTATTAAAAATTTCTACCAAGAGCTTTTAGTTTGCAGACAGCAAGGGCCCAATCCAGCAAAGAAATTGCACTGTGTTCGGTTAATATTTATCCTGAAGAGTCTGTGCTGGAGATTTAGCATGGGGCAAAAACCTAACAATGGACAGAAAGTGTGTCATTTAGCAATAAATATCAATGGATGAGTCCTACCCTAGACAATTTATGTGAAATAATATTTATGCAAACACAGACTAAGTTTTGGCGAATAAAACAACTGTTCCTCAGAATGCCATTGCATACAGTCATAGTTTCATCATTTTGGTCAGCTGAGATCTGTTTCATCAGATTTCATAATATTTACTAATATTTCCTTCTTTTGACTATATTTGCTAAGGTATAAAACTTTTTTTATATATATCTGTAGACTTAACTATACGGAACGCTCCAAATTAGTAGAAAATTGAAATGTATCCACAGCCCTAAAATCCTCCAGCTGTTATCTCCTCTAGGTCAAAATTAGAATAATTATGTTAGAATGTTTAAGTAATTTCCTAGCACAATAATTCTAAACAAGTCCCCTAGGATTGTCCCATTTTGTTTTCTGAAGCTATCACAAACTCAATCGTACACTACATTCAGAATCTAGACTGTTTGCTTTATTTAATACAATGTAGTCTGTCAGCCCACTTGTACTGCATTCAGTGCTAATTACCTACCTTCCCAACACAGATACAGCAACATATATTTTCAGTCTACATACCAGTCTCCGACTTCAGTGATCAGACATCACCCTGATCCAACAGATTTAAACTGTTGTGAGAACTGCCGTGAAACACAATTTCCATTTAATTAAAAGCAGTACAAACATTCCAGTCTCTATGGCTACATCTATCCGAGCACATAAAACGGGCCAGGGCCCGTTCTTTCCCTGATGGCAAGTGGCAAGGCATGGCTTGCAACCATATGGCTAAACTCATCTTTTTTTTTTCCTATTCTGCCTACTGGGAGCAGTTCCTGGCCAGCACTCTTGTCTGGATTGTGTTTAGGCATTGCATAGAAGACTGATGGCATTGGCCAAAAATGCGCCGGGGAAGTTGCTAATAATTAAACAGTTTGGACAATGGCAGGAAGGTGCTTGAATCCTTGCCTTACTCCTTGGAGCATGTTAAGATAGACATGGGCTACAGCTACACCTTAGTAAATAAACCAGACTTAGGGCCTGAGAATGACCCAGATTCCCCCAGTGAAGCCCTTGGTGTCTGCCAGAAAGAGTTTCTGACCAACGCTAATCCCCAAACCATGCCCAGACACTGTCTACAAAAGTGTTAGCTGACATAAGTCAAAAGCATGCCAGGGATGAAGCTAACGAATTTACAGCATGGATGGACAAGTCAGCATCTGGTCCACACACTGGCCTGGTTTAGTTTACCCCTATGGATGTGCATCTTTTTTAGGCCACAAGAGAACATGTTTGATTTCAAAGCAATAGGAATTTTAAAATTAGTTTAAGCCAAACTGGATTCATCAAGCAATAACCACACATGTTGTCAAAACTATGTGTAGGAGCCTTGGGCAACTACCTAAGAGAGATGATGGACACAACCCCAAATTCTGTCATATGTGGCTTGAGGGGTCCATATCATTCACTTCAAAACAATATGTTTCCCAGATTCAATAGCACTCATGAAAGGATACTGATTGTTTAGCACAAAAATGAATAAAATAAAATAAAATAAAATAAAATAAAATAAAATAAAATAAAATAAAATAAAATAAAATAAAATAATAAAATAAAATAAAAATGAGAAGTTTATAGGACTACTTTTAAGCTCCTATAAGGGTGGAAATGGGGGCACAACCTTTGGTAAGATAGATGCCACCTGGGTATTTCCTTAACTACCATTGGAGTCAGCCTGGCCCTGTGTCTCATGAACATCAATTGTCCTTCTCTTCCTAAGGTAAAATCCATCGCCATAAAGAGATCCTTATCATAAAGCATTCACTGCCAGGTGGTGTCACTCTTTTAAACTTATATTAGTGATAAAGGTGTCATCTTGAAACCTCCCCATAGCCATACAGTAGGTGGGTAGAAAAAAAACAGATTTAGATCCCACAAAGCAGATTCTCAGCTGCCAGACCTCCTTTGCTTTCAATTTAAATTGCTTCCCAGGCCAGCGTTCTGTATTTGTGTCTGGTCTTTCAGCCAGGCAACTTCCATTGCCATTTTTTGTGCAAGTATCTGATTGCTGGTTGTATGTGTGTGGTGTTATACAGGGCAGGGCTATTATGAAAGCTAAACAATGGAAGGAGGAAAGGGAAATTGAGAAATTACAGGCTCAGCAGTGGAGGTTTTTCCCTCTGTCTTTTAAAAAAAGCACGTCAAAGCTAACTTTAACAACTGAAGTCGCAGGCGGATGTGATTCAAAACTATTCTGGGCTCGTTAAACTATTTTTAAAAATGCAAAAGCTTTGCTTAGCTTAACACTCTATTCCAATGCATGCGGGTAAAATGCAGCACATCTTCGTTATTCTGTCAAGATTATGCACATTTCCCTCCTGACTCACGGCCACACTGATCATAATGGCTTTAATTGATATTCATGTGCATGCCATATTTACTTCTGCAGAGTTCCCGTGTAATTGAGCAATAGTTAATGGGCACTTAGGACTCTATTCACAGGAGATTACAAATGTGTGTGTATTGGGGAGCTTTTCCCTGTGGAGTTTCCATGTGTCTGGATAGGTGCATAATCAGCACGCTAGTCATCAGACAGAGCAGCTGACATTTGTGGCCTGCCGCGGTCTTGAGTGAGACAAATCCTCAGCCCTTTCCCAATTTGGATTGGGGTGGGGGCGGGGGTCTGCGCCTGGGAAGGATGATTGAGAGTCAGGGCTGTTCAGCAGAGCCTGCGACTCCTCCATGAAGATTCAGCAGCTGTTTCAGCTCAATCCTTCAGTAAACTGGAGTTATCTCCTTTCTACGCCTGCACTCCTGACAAAGCAAACAAAACTCTTAGTTTTCTCCACCTTAGGTAACCTCCCTGGCCTCTCCTCAAACTCTTATTTCCGTAGGGCGCGTGGCAGCCTTCATCCAGGGCATTTGCAGGATCAGCCAACTGACCCATTTTCAGTCTCTGGTTGTATCCAGGAGTTCGCAAATGTCCGTCCTCCAAAACCATCAGAAAATCGGAAGCCCTGGGACCCAGCAGTGCTCCTCTGAGTCTCACTGCTGCATAACCTTTAAGATGTAGCAATAACACATTTCTGTGGCAGACTCCACTGAACCCCAAAGCACTTTACAAATTACAGAGAGAGGAATCATGCTAACTCCCTCCTGATCAGCTGTCATCCCCGGTCTGCAACGCAGCAGCTGATTCGCAGCATACAGCAGCACTACCCAGCAGTTCTGGACAGCAAGTGGGACTCAAAAGAGCATCCAGCGAAAAGGCAAGAGAAAATAAAATAGGCAAGGTACAGCTGCTTGGATTGGATAGTGCTTTTTATGCGTGCGTTCGGGAAAGTTTCAAAGGAGACTGAGTGTGATGGTGTGTTGACTTCCCTGGGAGCTGTGAGGTAATGGAATGAGCCAGAGGAATGAATAAAGATGAGTTTGATAACAGCACTGCCACATCAATATGTTAAGCAGAAAATAGTATAGTTTGCCAGCCACATCTCCTTACTCTTCTTTTTCTCAGCTAACCAGTATTTCACAGTGCTTATTTTGCAATTGTTAGTATTAATAAGATAAAAACCTTGAGATGGTGAGAGGGGGAATTGTTATTATTGTTATTCTTTATGTTATTCTTTAAGTTAATTCGTAATTTTGAACATCAATACCTAGCGATTTCAGTGCTGTGGTGCTGCAGACGGTTCTTAATCTTGGATCTCTCATTCTGTCCCTGGGATAAGCTTTTTCCTTGTGAAAGTTGAAAAATTCAAAAATAAAGGACAGAGGAAAAAGAAAATTTCTGCACTACTGGCTTGCAAAATGAGCCCTAATGAGAACAGTGTAATAGCACAATCAATGACAGTTATTAAATACTTGATAATATTTTAAATCATAGTTCCCATGAAATTTTCATGAAGTTTGAAAGCTACCTTCATGTATTTTTGCTTCCATACAAAACATGCATGTGTCATTCCTAGCAAAACACTAAAGATGAGCAAAACTGTCTGGCAATGCAAATTATACTTGGCCAAAAAAACTGAGTATGACCCATTATGTAAATAAATGTTTTTGATATGTATTCTGTATGAAACTGTATCTGGTCATGACTGGTATATCAGGGTGGAGCTGGGCTGCCAGCTACATGGCTGGATAACTAGCCAGATAACTTGCTGTGTTTCAGCTTGTGGTCATTTTCTCTTGCCCTGTCCCTGGCCACCAGTGTAAAGAGTCTCTCCCCATCCTTGACACCCTCTCTTAAAGTATTTATACATATTGATAAGATCTCCCCCTCAGCCTTCTCTTCTCCAGGTCGAACAGGCCCAGTTCTCTCAGCCTCTCCCCACAGGAGAGATGCTCCAGTCCTGTCACCATCTTAGTAGCCATCTGTTGGCCTTGCTCCGGTAGTTCCATGTCTCTCAATGGAGTCCAGAGCTGCGCACAGTCCTTCAAATATGGCCTCAGCAGGGCTGAGTAAAGGGGAAGGATCACCTCCCTCAACCTGCTGGCCAAGCTCTTCTTAATGTACCCCAGGAGTTACCACAACCCTTCTTGGCTATAACTTTTTGTCTACCAGGATTCCTCGCAGGTCTTTCCCATGGAGCTGCATTCCGGTAGGCCAGTCCCCAGCCTGTATTGGTGCATGGGGTTATCCCTCCACAGATGCAGGACTCTTCAGTTCCCTTTTCTGAACGTCTTTCTGCCCATCTCTCCAGCTTGTCCAGGTCCCTCTAAATGACAGCACGACCCTCTGGTGTCTCATCCAGTCCTTCCAGTATTGTATCATGAACAAACTTGCTGAGAGTGTGCTCTGTCCCTTCATCCACGTCATTGATGAATAAGTGGAACAATACTGGACTCAGTATTGACTGCTGGGGGACACCGCTATTTACAGTCTCCAACTAGACTTTGACGTCTGATCACAGCCCTCTGACCTTCCAATTTTTAGTCCATCTCCCTCTCTGCTCACTGAGCCTGCACTTCCTGAGCTTGCCTATGAAGATGTCACAGGAGCTGCCACGTTGTTTAAGCATGACTTCCTTTTTGTGAAGCCATGCTGACTACTCCTGATCATCTTGGCCTTCATATACTTAGAGATGACATCCAGGATGAGCTGATGGGTCACTTTTCCAGGGATGGAGGTGAGGCTGACTGCCCTGTAGTTTCCACAGGTCCTCCTCCTTGCCCTTTTGAAGACTGGAGTGACTTTCTTTCAGGTCTCAAGCACCGCTAGTGTTCTTGACACTGAGCACAGCACAGACAACGCCAAGCTCACCCTTCCCAGAGGAGCCCAGCACTGGGAACAGTGACAAGCCTGGAGCATCCTTGCCGCTCGGTTCTTTGGTTTGCTTCCTGGCTGCTTTTGGGTTTGCAGCCACCAGTACTTTCTGCCTTCTCATCTCATCCCTCATACCTAGGGATTCATTCTTGCCTAGCCAACAATCCACCAAGGTGATGGTGCTACCTATTCTTAAGACTTTCTTCTGGAAACTTCTGGAGCAACTACATTTCCTTTTTGGACAGATATGCTACTTGGACAGTATTTTGTAGAATGAAATGCTTCTCAAGGACAAATTTGACTTTATGTCTTGATAAAAGTTGTGTTCTGATTCTTATTTTGTCCCGGTGTAATATTCAAATAGTGTTCAGTGCAATGTATATATAGTTTTCCATATATCTGATTTTAAATATCAGAAAAGACATTGAAAGACATTGGTGAGGGACAGATTAGAGTTTGGGCACCTTCAATGGACACTAGTTAGATTCTGTCAGGTAGGTTTGCCGAAGGCCCAGCCTACTTCACTGAGCAGTAAGCAGATGCCAGCTCAAGTCAAAACCTCTCTCACAAGCAGCAATCAAATTTTCCTGGTTTCCGAGTCAGAATTTAGCAAATGTCTGCTATTGATAGTGGAAATCCAAATGGATCATCTTATATCCCAACTCACTCTGCTCTCCCAAGGGTAAAAGCACTGCATCGTTGTCATATAGCAGCAGTATGACAAAAGTGGATCCCATGAGCTCTCACCAACAGTGATCCTGCTTGATGTGGGAAAGAGACATGAGCCTCAGCCTCCAGGCTGGGCAGGTATGTACTGGTTATATGCCAGCGTTCAGAAAAGAGTAGCCATGGTTTAGATGGGGAAGTAAACCATTCCTTTTTCTCCCCTGTACTCCCACCCACTAAACAAAAAATCTTGGGTTTGATTCACTAAAGAAGCTTCGACAGCTTCTTACTGGACTTTTGGACTATCAAGTTTATAATCATAAAATTTAATGACAGAAGTTGTGATTCAACAACGTCCTGAAACTTTTGTGTAGCTCAGCTCTGCATGAAGTGTTTAACAGGGCCTGCTCCACAGAAGTCAATTGAACTGCTCAGCTGCATGGAGTTTCCAGTTCATTAACGAGGTCAAAAAGAAAGGTGTGGGGTGAACAAGAAAAGTCCGTACAGTCCATTAAATGCACAGACAGTAAGGTGTGCGTCACTTTCTGCTCCACGGAAAAGGATTCAATATCAATTTGTTGCATCTTAAAGGAAGACGTGGTGTGAAAGGCATTGCGCACCTTGAGTATTGACTTCACTATACAAATATATTAACCTGTCCTTCCTTAAGGGAAGCTGTTATTTTATAAACTGGGAGGTTATGGCTTGTGTGACCCCATAGTGTTGTAACTTAGCGCTATATAAAATCGCATACTGTTAAGTGGAGTTCACTGATAGAACCAACCAATACGGAATACAATTATAAAGCTTAAGGAGTTAAATACATTGCATAAAGATAGTACCTGAAGCACTTTTCTTATACAGCTACCTTCCAATCTGTAAATATTTATAGAAATATATAATGCAGTTAACAATAAATATTGCATCTAGTGCTTTCTTTGTGTAAGGCCATATACACGCGGACAAAGAAAGAACAAATCTATGCACATATGCAGTAATTTTCATTTTGTTTTTAAAATAACTTTTTGTTATTTTAAACAAAAAGACACAGACAAGTGGGTTGTTTGACAATAAGAAACATTAAACTACTGATATTTAACAAAATTAGTTAAAAGTAATTTCAAAGCCATCATATTTTTAATTAAGTTTGAAAGTGATGCACAACAAAAGGACTCAGAGCAACTTTAATTTCATATTCCAACCTAGTTAGTCCTATTTGTTTGCTTTGAATCACTCATTTCAATAAGGTGAAAACTTGTGTTAATCCTCCATTCATCAGTTGCCTGGGTGCGTGTGAAATGAGTCATGTGGACAAAATAAACCACTGCTAGCCGCAATATTCCATTGTCCTTTAAGCTTCTTCAAGGGGCCTCTTCACAGGTACCAAAAAGCCACTCTAGACACTTCACATATTTTTGAAGATCCTCCCTTTTTTCACATCGCACATTACTCACTCATTGAAGAATAGCAGAAAACAGGCATAAAATGAAGGAAAAGCTGAAGTAGGCCAAACTCATTTTCTGCACATAGAGAGATAATTGGCACTGCGGTAATTTTGTAGAACTGAATTAAATGAATAAATTGTGACATGGGAAAAACTGAAAAGGACAACAGTTTCCTGGCTTGCACATAATGGTTACTTTGGGCAGCATTTTTCTTGGAGACCAATTGATAAAACAGGACAAAAATGTTTTTCCCATTAATTGCTTTCAAACATTGTCCTGCTAAATGCCCAATTAAAAGGTAGAAGTGTGAGCTTCTTTTCTGCTTATAATGACCACATATTGGGGGAAAAAATCGGTAGCAACGTCCTAGCATTTTCTTTTGTGCATGTGGAATAAAAAGATCAAGGGAAAAATGGTTCTTATCTTACCTTAAACTAAAACAGCAGTCTCAAAGCCTGCAGAACAGCATGGGGGTGAGGATAGGGCAGTGGATACTGGGGCACATACTGTATTACTGCACCATGCTAACACTATCTTTAACACTAAAAAAACCCTTCATTTTGTAAGTTCATAAAGTCCATAAGAATAAGCTCAGAAATTACAAACTTGCATTTTGAACAGGTAATAAATGTGGCTATTGAATGTCCAGGAAAGAAAGAACTATGAATAGGTACAATTATGAATAAAAAAAGAAATCAGAAAGAAACAATTATGTATAAAAATCTTATACCATATATTTACCATCTTATACAAGATTTCCTACATTTGAGTTTTAAAAAACACTGGTTATAAAGCCACAGTTTTCTGGCCATTTTAAAAAAAATGCTAATAAGTCACATGAAAGACGTTGGAATCAAAGTTATCTCAGAGATAACTTCACCAAATCAAATGGGAGGTTAATTCATCATGTTCCCATTAATTATTCTGCCTGAAATCTTAAAGAGCTGTCTCTGCCAGTCAATATTATAAATCTTGATTTTTTGTTTTAATGCAATTTTTAACAAGCAGGAGGAAATGTTTCTCTTCTAGATGGGACTAACCTAAATCTAGGAAAATCATTTCAAAAGGAACATCTAGATGACGCTTTTCTTTCTTTTTTTTTCTTTTTTTTCCTTTTTTTTTGTCTGTAGCCTTTACCTGCCAATTTGTAGAGCCATTTCACATTTCACAAAGCTTTACAGTGTCTGAACAATCACGCACCTGCATCACCCACCTTAAATTGGAAGCACTGTAAAAATGAGGTAGTTGCACAGGGAAAGGGTGATGTGCATGGTTCCGTTTGGCTGTTTTTCATGACAAGATGGGCTGCGTGTGAAATCCTTCTCTAATTTTTGGGTGCTGGGAGCGCTCTGACACAGTGGACGCAGCACAAGGGGCTCCAGACCAGCTGGACAGGGACTATGGCTTCTCCCAGGGCCATGAGGGGTAAGAAGTAAATCAAGAAGCCAGACATCCTGGAGCCAACATTTCCAAGACAAAACATATGGCCGTTTCAAAGCCATTCCCAGGCTTAAAGAGGGAAAGATACTGAGGTACCATGTCTCCTAGATGTTTTTTTCCAAGAAGTCGCTGCCACTGTCACAGAAAACAGGTTGTTGCCTTGGGACAGTAGATTTCCCTTCATCTTTGTTGCCCAAGGCACTGGCTAAGTGAAGTGCTTAAGCACCTCAGCAACAAGAAGCACATAAGCAATTGCACAGAGTCAGTTAAACTTAGTCATGTGCATAAAAACGCCTTGGCAAAGAAAGAGCAGCATGCACAGGTATTTATTAAGCGAACACAAGGCAAAACTGAAAACGTAACTCCTCGAAACTTTATTTACACTACTCACTTGGATTCAGACAGTTAAGTGAAGTAAACTCTGATGACAATTTTCAAACTGTTAGTTGAATTTTACAGAAGAAATCTATTTTGCTTTAAGACACCATTTATATTCATCCATGTAAAAGTTATACATTTATTTTTATAAACTTATATGAAGATAATGTAAATATAATATCAACATAACATAAATATCTAATAATATAATATCTAATATATATACTATTATCTAATAACATGCAATATTATCTTATATATTGTATAATGTATATAAAATTAAATAATATAAATACACAAATATTTTAAGTTATAAAATAAAGATTTTCACGTCAACTTCAAAATTCATACATCATCCTAATTCATCAGGGGAGACATGAAAATCATATTCAAAGGTTGCAAAAAGTAGGTCAAAGGAAAGTTGGGCTAACAATTTTTAAAATTCATGTGCAGTTTATAAGTGTTATCCCATTGTACAGCACTTCTTGTCTGGAATGTAAAAATGAGAAAAACATCACAACAAAGTGCACAGTAGTTCTGTCCTGCAGCTACCGTCCTCACCTACGAGTGAATTCATTATTTAATTAAAATTCAGACTGATCCCATTAAAACCCATGTTACCTGAGTGCTCAGGAAGAGCTGCTGCAGGTGCTGTCTGTGCTTTGCCTTCCATCCTTTTTCCTCCAAACGCCTCTTTTTATTTCAGCAAGAGAAGGACAGGCTGAACAGCGGTGAACCACAGCAGTGACCATGCCAGTGCGGTGCCTCTGCATGTGAGTCTTGCCATCTTTCAGAGCGTGTTTGTGCAGTGTTAAGAACTATGACCACCCTGGGACAAAGATCTTCCCTTTCTGTGATTTTGGACAGAGTTTGCCATATCAGAGGGCCTGACTTTGGTTAGTAATGAAACAAATAGCACCAGGAGGGCCATCTCCTTTGAGGTTTGACTATTTTTCTGTTAACTCTGAACCCTGTTATTTTGTGCACTGGCTATCATAAGCTTATTGCATTTCATCCAAGTCTTTGCAGCCAGGCTCCATTTCCATGGGATACTACCACTTTCATAGTGAATACATGATGGAAACCCTTGGATTATGCCTTCTCCCAAGACATTCTGATTCCAGAGGGAAGCAGCTCTCTTCTAGTCCAAGTAAATGGGTAGCAAATAGGTTCATGGTAATAAAATATTAAGGATTTAATTGAAAACATTTCCTCCACTGCATGTTCAGGTTTGCCTTCTCTTGCCCCATCATCTTGAACAAGCAGGACAACGCAGAAAGGAGTTGCACTTCTTGAAGAGAAAGGAGAGGAAAAGCAAAGTGAGTCCTCCCAGGGGTTCTGGCAGCCTACAGGATGCCCACACCAAAAGTCTACCAAAGGGACACCAAAGGGGATGGGGGAGATCCATCAGTGCATCACTTCAGGTAGCAGGTCCCCGGCAGTGGTGGTTGGAAGGGATGTTGAGAGAAGAAAGGTGCTGATGGAAGGAGATGTTTCTACGAGCCACGTTTCACAGCACCTCTGTATTGTTCTCTTTCCCAAAGATCTTTTTTTTGCTCTGTTATAGGTTGATATCACTACTTGTATGAGGTTTATTTTTCATTCCATTTAGAAATTAGCTGGTGCATGACCTTTTGATCAACAGATAGAAGTTCATGTACTTTGTCAGTCTTTACAAATTGATCTGAACATTACAAGATTGTTGCACTGTGCCATATAGAGGATTTAAAATTACTCTCTACTCGGTCTTGGCTTTTCCCTGCCTCAGTGTCCAAGGATTGCATGCTCTTCCTCTAGCATCAATGCATCTAGCAACTTCTGTTGACTGTTGACTGTCTGGTACTACTAATGTTACCCTTGAAAACATCACACATGAGTTTTGATCTTTGGTTGATTTTTCAAGAAAGATCCTCTGTTTGACTATGTGGTCAAAATATTGTCTTCATGTCAAGTCTGAATATGGCATAGTGCTGTAGACATCAATGGAGTTATGCTGGTGAGTACCAGCTACACATCTCATTCCAATGTTCTTACTGGGAACATTGATATTTCCATGGAAGATCCCAGGTCATTTTTACTACCTTGTGCCTTGCCTGCGCTAATTTACATTAAAAAGTCATGTGCATTTTCTGTTTTTGAAACACAATAATGATACTGATTTTAAAATATTTAATAATTTAAACAGTCTTCAAAATCCATGCTTTGCCCTCAAACATAGATGAACCATTTTTTGAAAGCTGTAGATGAGTGGAGATCTCTTTAAATAAAGACCTACTGAGCAAAAAATGAATAAAAGTCCAGTAACAACCTATCATCAAGGTCTTCTATATCTTCAGAACCATTATACGTGAAATATTTCTGCATAGACCTGAAAAGGCTGGATTTACATGTACATTGTATATCAATAATAATCATGGTAGATACTAAAATTGTTACATGTTCTTAACAGTATCCTACTGGATATTATAGCTTCTATGGGGATATAAAATAGATAATTTGTGTCCTCCAAGCAATTTATACAATATGATTTTTTATATCCCTGCTACTTTAAATGGAATTAGTGAAGATGATGTGTTATCCTCAAACTCTATCCATCAGAAGTTACAATAAAATTGATTAAAGTATTACTTATCTTAAATACTGTTGACCTATTTTCTTTCAAACCTGTCACACATCCATATAAGTTAAATATAAAGTAGAAACTATGCAAAGAAACAGGAGAAAAATTTGGACCAGAGAACAAAACAGGACAGGTGTTTGTCTGCATAAATATAACTTTCTGAACATTTAGGAGATATTAATATGACCAAATTTTCATGTGGCCTTGGAAATTGGAACTTTTTTAGTCATTAATATTTTTATTTTCCTCCCTTATCTTTTTCTCATTCTCCTCTTTCCTATCTTTCTATGTTCTTCAACTTCTCCCTCTCTCTTTCTCTCTTTTAACCATAAGCCATTCCTCTACCTTCATCTTTTTAACTGACGGATTAAGAAGTTTTCCAGTGGTTAAGGATTTTGGACATCTCTTTTGGAAAGGTCCTAGCTCTGGAGGACATTAGGTTTCCATAATAGAGGAATAACACAGAGAACCTAATTGTAAATAGCTTTTTATCAGCATTGGCTTTTCTCTTTTCTTTCTGATTCATGTATTCCATGTAAAATTGTCTATACTCACTTTCAGATACCAAAAGGTCCTGCATGAACAGAAGGTATGACCTACCATACTTTTATATCAGAAGAGGGTCCTAAAAGTGCCCCAGGCACACAGTCATTTCTGAAAATCTTGCTGTGTATTTTGGAAGAGGACACTCACAAAATTTGAACAAGTAATTTTTATTGTAAATAAAAAGAAATAGAGAGGAAGCAAGAAGATTTTATGCATGACTTTGCAAGCATGTTCTTCTAACTAGTTTGTGGACTGCTGTGGAAACAGCAGGAAAGTTCTCAAAGACAGCAAGCAGTAATCAGCCACCCGGCATGCAGCAGGAATTAGGTTCTGATCTGTACGACAGAAAATGCATCTCATTATCACCAAAATTTTACCTATTTAATTATACTCCTGACTGAAGTTCTAAAAGTTCTTTAAACATGCTAAGATGCTGTTCCTTTCCCTGTCTAGCCAGCAGCCTAAGCATACAAGGGATAAAGGACAGATGAGATCATATTTTAAAAATATCAAAAGATGCATCTTTCCACAATCTCTTTCTGGAATCAGTTTCCTAAACTGAGTGCCACAAGATAGCTAATTCAAAGTCTCCCTCTCCTGCATGGAGAGGTTACATGATGCACCTACGTGGATTCTGTGGCCTCCTTGGGCGTTCAGAAGATAGTGAAATGCAACATCTAAATCTAAATCAGCAAATCTAAAAAGAACTTGCTTTCCAGGAGGAATACTTTAAAATACTGTTTTAAGTTTTCTCTTGTGACCCATATCATCATCCATGATGTGACCCACTAGGTCCTCCTTAGAAATCTGATGAGCTGCACAGAGCAGCTTTCCAGACAGGGAATATCATTTATATATATATGTATATATATATATATATGTATATATATATTTTTTTTGAGACCTTCAGTACTAGAGGAATGTTGACTGGAGTGAAGATCATCAAGATGTTTCAGAGGCTGTAGCACATAACGTAAACCAGAAACTGAGGGTGCTACATATGTTTAGGCTTGGAAAGAGAAAAACAAGAGTGAACCTAATCACTGTCTTCAGTTACCTAATGAAGGGTTTTGGAGAACAGAGACAGATTTTTCTGAGATGCATGGCAAAAATGACCTGAGGGTGCAGTGAGGGAAATATTGCATGGATATAATGAATGGGGCTGACCAGAAATGCTTTGAGATCTTAATTTTTGAAGATTAAACTTGGCTGGACAAGTCTATCCATGACAACCATGATGGTAATCTCCATATGAGAGAAATGTTAAACAAGATGATCTGCTGTGTCTCTCTCAACCTGCGTTATTTCATCCCCATTTCTATTGGAATTCATGTGGAGTTGATGTAGACTCTTGTAATGAAATCTGGAGACTGATATCTGAAATGTATTCTTTGACCTCTTGAAAGATTCAGCACAATCACGTCCTTATTATATAGACCCTTTTCTCTTGTTGCACGTGGTTTTCAGAACCCTTTTTTTTGGGCGCCCAAGTTCATCCCAGTTCTCAGGGACCATTCAGCTACTGCCAACCTCGTAGACTACAGATTAAGATACATCTTTGCAGCATTCATGAAACATCAAGAGTCTCCAGTAAAGAAACTTCTTATAAGATGCATTCAAAAATCAGTGGTTATTATACAAATTTATATCTTTGTCTCTGCAAAGTCTTAACAATAATTACTACTTTAGTAGATTTGAGAATATACCTACTTTGGCAACCTTAGAGGAAGAATAGGGTAAGAGATTTTCCATGTATTCATCGTTCTTTTGTTTCCCATTCTCCTTCATGGGCTATGAAATCATCATTGTTTTCAAAGTTGTCTGTCTTGTATCAACATAAGGTATTCCACAAGGCATCATAAATTACAATCTCTATATCTGTCTGACAGACATATCAAAAAGCAAATCAAACTATCTGAAATCCATGGGCAAAAAAGACTTACTGGTGAGACTGAAAATATTGTTCACAGAGCAACTCAGTCCTGCAAAGATATAAATCATAGACCAGTTCCACCATTTCCAGACACTGCCATATATCTTTCTTACCTGTTCAAACTGTCACCAGGTCAGAAAGAAACTGTGACTAATTTGTCAGCAAATCTGAAACATGCCAGAAACTACTACAAGTGCAAGAAGTGCATGAAATTTTTACAAAATCAGGAGAAGCAATGTATTTTTGACAAAAAAGGTCTTCAGATTGTTTGATTTTTGAGTTTTCATTAAGGGACAGAGGTTCACATGGATCATAGCAGAAACAAAAGTTAGCAAGAAAAGATACTTTTAAAATAACCCAGTGTTCTTCATGGTCTTTCAACAGTAATTACTAACAGCATGAGAATGATTGCCTACCTCTTATGTCAACAAGTACTGTGGTTTATACAACAAAATATTGGTAAGTTCGTGCAATGCCTATGTATCAACGAAAGTATTCAGTCCGGAAAGTGTAACACAAAAACGTCTTATCCTGGTGAGATTGAAATAGACTTAGACCTAGTATTCCGTAGACTTCAGAGTCCTTGTGAATGCTACAGTACCAGTCCTTAAAATTCTCATCACGGATTGTACCAAGCAACTTTAAATAAAATGATTTTTCATTTCCAATTTTCTTTATTTTTATTTATAGAAATCCAAAAAGATGGAAAATAATAAAAGTAGGAAACAAACAAAACATTTCAACTGAAACATTTATTTTAATCAGTTTTGTTCTGCTTCAAAATTGATTTCCTTCCCAGCATTTCAAATTTTCCAGCACAAAGACCTGTCTACCCGAAGCTTAGATTTCATACTGGCTCAGTGGCTCCCATATAAAAATGGATCTTGAAAATATGAATATAGGTATAGACATTATCCTCCATGTTAGGCTCAAAAGTTCTAAGACTGACTACAAAATTCTGACACAAAATGCATTGGCTTGTCAAAACCAAGTTTGGATGGCCTGAAGAACAAACCATGCATATTTTACCCAAACAGAACATTAAAAAATAATCCAAACAACTTGGATGAGTTCTTTGTCTGGTGAGATAGGAATTTAAGAAAAATACTGATTTCTCTTGTCCTGCAAGGACATATACTTTTTTTTTCCCTGTCTCTTTCTTCAACTGTCAATTTGGTGAGACTTTGTTGGTTTGACAGGCTCCTCAAGCATTGCCAAGCATGCTGCTAGAAAATGTGCCTGGGTACCTGGCAGAGATTATCATATGTGGGGTTTTTAGAAGAGCTTGGACAAACATCTGTCAGAAATGACGCAGGTAGACGTGATCCTGCCTTAGGGCAGGGTGCTGGACTAAATTACCTCCTGTGGTCCCTTCCAGCCTTATTTTTATGATTCCATTCCCTTGGGGTAAGGTGACACACTGGGTCTGATCTTATTGCCTGGAATGTCCAAAAAATATTACAATGGTTACATGTGGCTACATAGCCTCATCCTCTTCTGGCCACCACCTCTTTATTCCTCTGACTTTCTTTTACCTAGGGGCTATATATAAATTCACATGCTTCCTCAGACTTTTTATTAACCTCTTATTAAATTATGCAAACTGAAAGCACAATGACACAATAAGAATATTAGGGTTGAAAATAACCCTTGGCACTCCATCCATTTTGTAGTCTGCTTTTCCCTATTGGAGTTTGTCATCTGGAAGACTATTTGCATTTAGACTTTTGACATGTTTTCCAATTTGCAGTGTTGTATAAGTGTCACAGTATTTGTGAAGTTTCCTGGTAGTTCTAACAGTTTGTTCTGTAGAGATAGATGTTTGTATTCTGAAATACTGGGAGACAGAAGACTGCAATTGGGGGAAGGTAATATATTTCTCAAGGACACTCTATAAATGCTGCTTCTGCCCTCTTTTGGAAGAATTCGTACATCTCTAATGTCTGGAGCATTTCAGATGTTCAGGTCTGGGAACACAACCCCAGCTTTTGATACTGCAGGAATATCTCCCTCCCCATCTCCTTATGGTCCCCTGCATCCTTATCACTGCATGCAGGGACTGCGGTAGATTTGACTTTTACCGGTTTTCTCATTGTGCTAAACCAGAACTGGCACAAAATGACACAACTCCACATGGGGCCACATGTAAGCAAAAGAAAAAAGATTTAAAGAGAGATGGTTTTTACAAAATATCCAGTTTATTTCAGCTTGTGAAGTAGCTACTCATGGTCCTCTCAGCAAGAGAACCTGCATCAAACCATTTTCTCATGAGTACTTTCTAGCTAGTGTGCAGTCTGTTCCCCTTCAAACACATGGCTATGAATATTCAGTTGTCACATACAGTGCCTGACATTTGGACACTCATTCTAGGACTGAGCTATCCTGTTGATTCCCCTTTCTTTTAAAAAACTAGTGTCCTAGAAGAAAAAGGAAACTAAATAAAATTTACCATTCAAACTCATGCAAACATTGCCTTACAATCAACTATGATCAAACTAAAGTCGTAAAAGCCTACCTTTACATCTTGTCCTGAAGAGAAATGTCTCCTCTCTAAGAAACAAATAAATCCAGATTAATTTGCAGAAGACAATGGATTTTTTCTGTTCAATTTTTTTTTAAACTCCCAATTAACTGTGCAATTGTTATTGTGTTCAGCTAGCATTTGCTCCAAAGTATAACTATTTCTTTAACGTATTTATTTCTATTCTTGAATCGCTTTGGCTTATATCTGGTAAATACTAAAAACAGAAAGTTAACAATATAAGGACAGTCTCTAAATGTTGCATAAATATGGATGGCTCTAACTCAATTAACAGTCTGTAAAAAACAGTTATGTTTTTCTCTCTCTCCTTTTCCTTATTTTATTTCCTGATCATTGAAGAGCTCACACCCATTTTTCATCTGGTATTCATAAGTGTTTACCAATCACTTTTTGAGAACAATTTAGAGCCTACAAGTTCTCTCTTACTTGTTCCTGTAAGTATTCACCAGACACTCTCCATGGGGAACTGGACTGACCATCTAAAACATGTGGAATTACTCCCTGAGAAGACATTCCATTATTTAAAAAGAAATAATAAAAAATGATCCTTGAGTAACACACTTTGCCTGTTACAGTAAGACTGCTTGTAAACATTAATTCCTGGCTCATATCCATGAATCCTACAGAATGCACAATGATTTCATGATCATGTGCACGACCATCTGAAGATTCTCTAATACTCAGGATCGCAAGGAGGAGAGGAGTAAAGTGATTATACTTACGTTTCTTTTTTATTTTCATTTGTCAACAAGCTCTGCTTTTTAAAGTGTGATAAAAAGATACACAGATGCTCTGTATGCTTATTTTTTGTATTCCTTCACATTTGAAAGAGCTCACTGGAAAGGCACCTGCATAAAACCATATCACAAAGAATGGTCAATAACGACTGAAAATAGTGTTAGTACAGGTGTTGTATGAATATCTTTGATCTTGAAAGCTCTGCTTCTTTTAAAAGCTTTAGGAAGAATGAATGCGTTTAAGTCAAAGAAAGAGCCTACGAGTATTGTTTTCTGAAGGAGACAGGAAGAAAAATCACTGACTTTACTCAAATACCTACTACACTACAGCAAGAATAAAGGCTGAAAAGAAGCTAAGGCTTTATATATATATAAATAAGAGTAGATTAATTCAGCTAACACTGCCTCACCAATAGAAAAATGTGTAATACATTATTCATAACTCTGTGACAAGCTATTCCTAGGCAGCCTCACAAATTTCATCTCTAGCCTAAACCTGATATAGATACATTTCTCTAGCTTAATACCTATTAGCTTTCTAGTATTTTGCATATACAAAGGAAAACAAATACAATCACAGCCTGCAATGCTGCCTCTGTGGCTGCGGTTGTAGTGAAGTGAGCGCAGGGGACCTGGGCATTTGCAAAGACCTCTGGGCTTGAGAGCGGTCCCCATGGAGGCTGTGTCATAGCCAGGAGCTATGGATGCTCATTGTCAGCAAGACAATACAGGTAGGAAAATTCCCATCTGGCTTGTAACAAAAGTCACACAATGACTTAAGAGCACACAGCTTCAATGTCAGAAGCCTACTCCACGAACCATGTTGCAGGTATCGGGCTTCAGAGCCAGGAGCAGGAGTTTCATTTTCTAAAACGCAAACCTTTGGTAAGTGCTTGAAGTCAGGAATCCAAACACTAACAGAAATTGAGGTGCCAGTTTGTCTATTTTGAAGACGTAGCATAGTGCCTAGTGCCTTATGCTTGCTGATAACTCAGCCACAAAAATGCAATGCAGCCATTTACAACATAAATAGTATAGCACTACATTACACTACACTGTGTTCTACAGTGTGTCTCTTAGTTCACATCCTGCTTGTTTGAGATCAACGCTATAGCCTTTCTTCAGTTAGTTCCTCCTAATGAGAAGAGTGAAATATCAAAAGTTAAAATAGACAAGGACTGTAGCCGGTTCAGGGTTAGATCGTAGGGGCTCGGCAATAACCTGTAGCACCACAACATGTAATACCCTAAGGGTCATTTGAAGACGGAAGCTGCTTTCTCCCTTGAAGAAAGAACTCAGTTTAATTCTCACATCTCTTGACAGCAGCCTTGGACAGAGAATAAAGGCCTCTGCCTTCTCTGGAGCTATTTGATCCTTGATTTTAACAGCCAAGATCAGGGACCAAACTCAAACTTCAGGCCAGTAAGCTAAGACGGGTTTTGTTCATTTTGATCAGACAGGAGCACTATATAGCTCCCAAATTGTAGAGGAATTAAAAAGTAAAATTTAATAGCTGGTTTTCCTGAGTCAACCATGAGATCAGATTCATAGATAAACTACCTGTTAAATATTTCAGTATTGGTGCTTCCTCAGAAGGCATAAGAGAAAACAAATTAATAAGTGACATTGGTGGAAGTCTGGCCCAAGTCACAAATCTGTCCAGAATTCCAGCAAAAAAGGTTATGCTAACAACAAAGTATATTAGACAAAATAAGCAATCATTTGTTTGAAAATAGGCTGCTGACACAAGTGAAGTGTGTAGCATGTCCCTGTACTGAGATCTACCAGTGAATTATAGAGTGGTATTAGCAGGAAATGCAGCCAACTTTGTATTCAATCTTACAGCTGAAAATAGCTAGTGAAGTAATTCAGCACTAGAGAGAGGAGACGAGTGTTGAAACACTCCAGCAGTCTATACAGCTCAATCCTAAGGACCTCCCTTTAGCAAGCCAGATGCCCAGCAATGACTGCATACAATGCCAGACTCATTAAAATGAATCTAGTGTTATGATTTTCTTAATATTATGGCTAAAGGGTGAAATTACAGCTACAATAAAGCTTAGAACAAAGTTCTGCACTTTCAGCAGAAACATTAATAGCACAATAGAAGAAATACCAGAAGAAAAGACAAGACTTTGTACCTCTGACATCTGTTTCAGAAGAAAAGGCAGGTTGGAAAAGAAGAAATCAATTAGTTAAGATTTAACATTAACTAGAACTTTCATCTAATTGTTTTTGTTTCACTTCAGAGCTGACATTTAAAACCTGCACTCCACTCTATAGCTGAAGCAGCTCTGTTATAAGATTCGCTAAGAAGAGACACTGCTTTTTAGGATCCCAATAGCAACTCTGCCCCATTGTAACGCTAATCCCCAACAATGAGATCCTCAACCTCAATAGCAGGAGAAAGGTTTTACAATACCAAATTTTCACAAAACCGAAGTGACTAAAAGCTACTGTAGCTCCACATTCCCTGAGGTGTCTTGTGCAAACATTCAGAAGCTTAGCACCGTACTTAGCTGGGAGGTTTTTAAGTTTTGTCTACTCAGCCCATGTCTGCATCAAAAAAAACATTCAGCATCTCGGGATTACAAGAGCAACAATTAAAGTAAAGCCTAAAAGCTGACCTCTCTTCAAAACCTTGAGCTATTGCTGTGCAGGAAACTATTTTATACTTAGGAGCCAATCTTTGCATAAGCCTTAAGCTTCCCATAAGCAAACAAGGACTAAAGAAACATTCGTCTCCACCAAACAACGGTGGCAAACATAAACATAGGGGTTTTTTGTGTATCTGGTGAAAAGATGGTTTGGGAAAGGAACCATAATTCACTCTAATTGCAAGATCTGACTTCTGCTCTTTCAGAACAAAAAGATAAATTTGAAGTCTTGCAATCCCTTTGGTCAGCTCACCTACACTGGACATCAGGCACTCTCATTTTCACATAGTCTTGTGATGATAAGTTTAACTTGAAAGTGCCCTTTAAAGTTCAGGAAGAGAAAAGCAAAGTCAAGAAATATCTCTGACACCTAAACACTAGGTCTCTTAGAGCAATAGTGCAACAAATAAAGTTGAAAATAAATCCTGGCCACTGGCGTTTCAAATCATACGATGATACTATATAAACCACCCTTTTGTATACAGATGCTCTATAAAATGATTGCTAAGGGCTTTAGTAAAATTATCTTTCATTAATGTTACTGAAAGATCATAGAATATATTTTAATTGAAATATGATGATCAGTGACAGAGTCCACTGAGTTGTAGATGTTGGTAGTGGAGAACTAGGAATTAGTTTGGTGGTGGGAGGTATGTATTCTTTAAGAGTGAGAATACTGGGAAGGGAGGTGAGGGCTGTAGTCCTAGCAAACTGGAACGTACTTTTTTTCTGTGAATTGCTTAATTATCCACAATGCAATTTGAAGGGATCTGAAACTAATAGTAAAATCAGTCTAAACTTGACGCTTAAGCCTGGATGCCTCATTCTTGTCTTCTCCTAGCAGGAATGTCAGATGGTAACAACACTGCATTTCAGCATTTTGAAATAAACAATCTTGCCTTTTCATTCTGCAACATTTTCCGATTTTGACAGTTGAAGAATAGGGTACTCACAGAGGCCAAAGTGGTCCATGCTAACACAAAGGAGGAAGCTCCACTTCATGGGGCATGTTGTGATCAGGTGAAGGATCCACAGAGATCCTCATGTCTCACAGAAAGAAGTTCTATCGGACCAGCTCCCCCAAACGCCAGTGTTTGCATGCTGAGATACCATCAGATACCTACTGACCTAAATATCAAAAACAAAGGAGTGTGTGTTAAAACCATAGACAAACATCAGCTTAAAGTCCACTGTGTCCCAACCTACTTCTGACTAAACTTGTCTGGAAATCAGAAGAGTAGCTGAACAATTTATATAATCATCCTTCAAATAGTTCATCCAGAAAAAGACTATGAAGAATGAATTGGACTTAAACATGATTTTATTTTTGTATTATGACCAGTCTAAGTAAGCTGCATTTACAGACAAGAAATTATCACTGAAGAACTGTGTGAGGGAAAATTGCTTTCTCTGCTCAGGGAAGAACAATAATTAGCTTTTATACACCATCTTAAGCTAACAGAGGCATGTAGGAATGTTTTGAAGTAACAGATTTCCCCTGGAAAATACTGTTCAAAATCAAAGATATTTCTATGGTTAACATAGGAAGTCACTCAAATTGAAATAGAATTCTTTTTCAATTTTCTTATGCTTGCCTCTTGTATTTTTTGCTGTAGGTGTTTTTTCAGTAATATCAATCAATTTGTCAGCAAAGAAAAGAAAAATATAAGTAACCACTTAAATGTATGAAGTCACAGTGGTCAGAGTAGGAAAGCACTCCCTCTAAAATGCAGTGTACATTGTACACATTTAATGTGTTTAGTCCGGACACACAGTGGTAATTCCATTTCATACCACTCACTTTAAATACCTCATCTGGGACATAAACAAATGAGTAAAAGACATAAATTGCTGCAAAGGCCAGAGCATCCTGAACTACACAGGCCCTGGTCCTCAACCTTGGCAAAATTCCCCTTCAGGAAGTTGGCCAATAACACACATCAAGAATGCAGGAAACCTAATGCTAAAGGGCTCTGATTTATCTGACTTGATTGCAGTCACTCAGGTGAGAGTCTAGCCTAAAATTCTGCCAAATACCATTTGTGGTGGAGGGGGAGATGCAGACATCTCCAGAGTGGTGCTGACCGTTGTAGCAGAGGTGAGATGAGACACAGAGGGGTGAACCTCTTCCTGTCGGTTGTTGGCATTCCCAAAATGAAACACACAACTTAAGGTTTAACAGTAACACATCAAAATTAAGTGTGTAGTATAAACTGCTGTTGACACATCTTTGATAGACAAGGAAAAAGAAAGACGTTTTCAGAAGATAATGAATCCCACTTAACTGGGACAGTCAAGGATCCAAGGAGTGAAAGTCGTCAGAAGTCCCATTCCGTTAGCTAATGAGGAAGTCCCAATAATGTAGTTGATGTGCCTGATTTTTGGCACCTCAACTCATCTAAGCATAATCTAAGCATTTTTGTCAATGTTGTTGACTTGTAGGATTTTCTGAAAAAGTGTTAGATATCATTTTCAGCCTACATGGAGGTTTTAGTAAAAATTATGACCAAATAAGTATATATATATATTATTTCTTGTTTTTTGTTCTTCTTTTAACTCCCACCACTTAATAGGGAAAAACAGAGTTCATTAATGATGAGAAGCATTCAGAGTTCTCATGAAAATTTGTTAAAAAATAGAATATATCTTGGTTTCCATACTTCATTCTGTCTATCTCCTTAATAATAAATGCTTGACTTTACTAGACCACTTTTTTATTAGCTATATCAATGCACAGCTTCCCAATATTTCTGTTTAAACTTTGTATCACCTTATACTACTGATACAACACGACTTAATATGACCATCTGCTGCTTTCGTATGGACGCAGGACAAAGGAAAAGGCAAGAGGGCTCCCAGCACCTGTCCTCCCTCCAGAAGAATAAGCTGTGAGAGATTTCTTGTTTCTCTCCAAGGGGGTTTTGCTGGCTTCCCTCTGTTCTTGAATAAGAATAGGAGGTGGAGGGGAAATAGTTGCCACCTTTCTGGGGGAGTTTCAAAAGCAGCTTTTACTATTTATGAATTGAATTACTTATATCTGTTTTAAAGGAGTTGATACAAAAATACAACAAATAAAATAAGTTTCAAAGAAAAGGCTGTTCTGCCTCAAAATAACTAAAGCATATTTAAGTAGTCTGGCAAATCAAGCAAGATATCAACAGTAGGCACACATTTTCCTCTGACAAGAGAATGAAAGTGCAGGTAAATAGCAAATGTGAGAAAAGCTAGAGAAAGGGGGAGAAAACACTCAGATGAAAGAAGCAATAGAAGATGCAAATAAGGACATTTCCTCCCTCCCACGCCATTTTCTTCTTGGAGAAGCCTTTCATTTTTTTTTTCTAGGAATTTACAAGAATTAGAAGACACTTCCTTTCAAAACAAAAGAGGATGTTCTTGAGCTGGTCTACTGCACTTTGCATATGTAAACTGATAAAGATTAGACCACCAAAACCAAAAGTGAGTATGGATATTTACAGAGAGAAAGTTTGAACCTTTAGCTGAACACATTTATTAGGAGATAGTAATTCCGGACATGCTAAATTTAATCCTATGGGCAAGGTCCCTGGAAAAACTTGAAGGTCACTTAAACCTGGCTAATCCCAAACTAGGCATTCTGTACTTCCATGCCATCTAAAAAGCAAGTTGAAATAACTAGAAAAGGTGGGATCCACTTATGTATTAACCCTGACACACTGAAAGTCTCTGCATGCTACCATTTAAGAGCTGCACATGAAGGAAACTCCCAGCATGGCCACGTTATCTCCAGGTTCAAAATCCACGATGCTAATGTGAAGGTATCTGCAGGGCATCCATTGCAAAGTGTAGCTATGCCCCACACTGAGTCTGAATATCACTCTTCAGCTGTCTGTCACGAACGGAGCACGCATCATCATATGTGTTTGCATGTACAAAATCAGATGTTATTTACCCTGAATATAGTGCAATTTCACAAAAAAACATATCCTCCTATATCACGCAAGAAAGGCAAGGCCTGACATCTCACCTCATCAGGTAAAAACTCCAGACTTCAGCTTGTATGAACTCCAGAGTTGCATTGAAGCCAAAGGACAACAAACTTGGAAGAGCTGCTTTGCTATATATCAGTGCAAGGTCCAGCCCACTGGTCCCATCTGACCAAAGCCTAAGAACATTTCAGCAGAATAGCCACAGGCTAACATGTCCTGCTGTGTTTGTTAGAGAACATAAAGCATTCCTAAAACAGACCAACTTCAATCTTTAATGATTCACTCCAACGCCTTTGTTGTACTCAGAAATCCAATAGTAAATACACTACTATGGAGAACCACATATAGAGAGAAACCAAAAGAATTTTTATCTCAGATCCTAACATCCTCTCCATCTGCACTAAACCTAGGGCAGCTTAAAATGACAGGGTGAGACATGATCAGTCACAATGCACCTGTTGTATCCAGGAGTCATTTGGGAATATGAAGCCACAAGCAGTATGTAAGGAAACGAAATAATACCTGTCTACATATTTACATATATACTGCTATTTACAAGCATTCACTGCTTTAGGATGGGACAGACTCCACATTTTCTGGCTGTCTGGCATGCCATCTGCAAAAGTAAGGACAGAGACCTCCCTATCCTTCTGCTGCATGCTAAGTAGCAACATATTCTTGCTTGAAATGTGTCATATACAGCTACGCAGATTGCAGACCAGAACTCCCTCAAGTCTGAACAGCTTAAGTGAAGGCATAAGAACTGCTATCTGACTACAGCCACCTACGCCAACATAACCTTACGGTGGCATGCATGTCACATAAGGTATCTAAAAATTAAACAGCTAGTTCAACCTCAGCTTCTTCTACAATGCTGAGTAAAGAAACACAGCTGAGAATGATCCAGACTTCTGGAGGTGCCAAGTTCTCACTGTGGTTCATTCAGGGACCATCAGCTTACAGTGAAGGAACCTTTTCACCCTGCTTTTTGGTGGTGTATAATGTTGTAATTTTGTTCATGGAATACTTGTGATTATGTTGTGTAAAACAGGATCTTGAATTCATATTATAAATACTGAGCATCATTGCGGAGGAAGAATATCAGTAAAAGAAGCGGGTGCAGATGACATAGATCGTTCTTAACACAAATGCTGTGGAGTCGGTCCATTCTCCAAGATTTTTTTTTTTTAATGAGTTTGGTAGTTGGAAAAAACACCAAGCCAGCTCCAGCTATATTTTCTCAAAAATGAGTCCAAGATTCTTTGTGTCTTCATTTGGACATGCAGATAGCAAAATCCCAGATATCTAGGTATAATTAACAGAAAGGGCACTTAATGTGGTCACAAAACCAGGATCAGGGTTTCATGAACATCTCATATCTATAGGAATTCCAGAGACTGGAATTTGGGAGCAGGGAAAATGTGGGGGTGTGTACAGAAAATAGTTGCGCAGCATGGAAAAAGTTGCAGTTTGGCAGCATGTGGAAGATTTCTTGCACAATGGGTATAGTCTTATTTTTTAATAAGCAGTTAAAAGAGAATGAGTGTCTGCATAGAACAGGTAAGTAATTAAAATTCTTAGCTGCGCAGTCAAACATACAGCAGTACATTGCCAACTACAGACAAAAGTAGGGCTGTACAAGTCTGAACATGCACCTATTTATTAAATCGTATTTAAAACACCGAAGTAAGTGGAGTGTCTGATGAAATATTTAGGGTGTTTAAACGTGCCACAGCTGACATAAAGCAATTTTTTTTTTCTACTGCCACAAGATTATTTTGTTTTCCTTTTTTTCCTGTGTTCTTTCAAAAAAAAAAGACAAGGTAAATGATTTGAATAGTATCTAAATACAAGGTAGGCTATTCATGCATCCAGTTTCAGCATGGGGCTCTTGAAAAGTTCAGCTGATTAATTGAATAACTTTTTGTTTTGCTGGATTTTAATCCATAGAATTTGCTTTGTAATTCTAAAGACACAAGCATGTGCATATAATATGACATTGTGCTACTTAATATTGCTGCATGGTTGCAGAATTGGCCTCCAGTATAATTTAAACCTAGACAAGCTACTCTTTTAAAGTGGATGTCCTGGTAGTATTTCTGGTAAAGTTAAAAAAAAAAAAAAAAGAAAAAAAAAGAGTAAGAGATTGTATTAGAAGTTATTTGAAACACAGAAGTCTTACCATCCCCCTCCCTCCCTTCAAGCACATGCAACCATTAATGTCATTGCTAACAGATTTGAACCTTCATGGCACCATGCCGTAGCATAACAGCCTTTCCTGACACAATTTTGGGAAGTCTCCCACTATGTATTTTTCCAAGTGCATTCGTCCCTTCGCATGGCACTGTCTCCCTGCACATGCACAAGCACCCAAAGAAGCACCCAGTCACTCCTGACTCGCTGAATACACTGAGGAATGAGCTGGCCACTTAGAAATTGCTTTTTGCTGCCTTCACCTCGTGGATCCTTCCCTGCATTTGGTCTTGGCTTTGAGAGCTGCCCCCAACAAGTGTCTTCACAGTGTGGAAAACTTCAAGAACACTGAGGTCAGCATCACACAATAGATAACCATGATTTCTGCTTTGGTAAGTGTTGTTTCTTTTACACTGCTCACTAGTTATTTCATGCCTCCCTGCTTCCACAGCCCTTCTTGACAATGTTAGTGGTGGTCTCGGTACGTATTGGTGTAAAATACATAACCCTGACAGTAATGAGAATTCTTTGCAGGCACACATGCAGCAGAAGTGATTCCCACCTTTTGCTCTTGTTCTCTCTGTTTGCAAATCTATTACAGATTATTCTTGATAAGGGTAATAATACATTGCATTTGAACCTGATGGCTTCAGCCGCTCTGTAGTAATTACTCAAATGCCTTTTTTTAGTCTTCCAGTTACAGTGCCCATTTTGCAGGCTATTAAGCATGAGTGTAGCGCAACTCATCCAAAAAACCACTGAGTATCATTCTGGTCGTTTTGAGTCAGTTCCCATTTACTGAAATGTGAGCAGTCAGCTTCCTCACCTAGGTACATCCTTGAGCAGCAGTTCCCACCAACAGGAAAGGTGAGGAGGAGAATCAACCCCAATAAGCCCTGTGAAACCATGCTGCTGCTGTTGGGATCTGGTTTTGTTGAAGGCAGGCAACCACAGAGGCAGGGAGAAGGGAACTCATGGTAATGCAGCGGAATGGGGCTAGGGAAGGAAACAAGAATCCAAGGGGTGATGAAAAGCAAGCCCAAGGAAAAGAGAAGTGCGAAAAAAGGAGAAGGTGGTTAGATCCATCTAAATAGCAAAGTCTATCCCAGTTATAATGAGTACCTTTAAGACTGCAAAAGATGGGCTTTACTTTTTTTCCTTTCAACACTTTGCGAATATATCATCAGTTTTCTAGATGCCATCCTAAAATAAGTAAATAATTTATAATGTATGTAGTTAATTATTTCAGCCTGTTGTACTGAAATATTTCAGCCTCCTCGTGTTTACTCGCTGTTCGTAGTCAACAAACATCTGTTTATTCTTTGATTCTTCTGATGGCTCACTTAGGGGAAATTTGGGTTGTTTTGTTCCATTGTGACTAGTCATACAAGTCTCACAGTCTGTTTATCTTGAAACTCCAGATTGGATAAGTGCAAAAGCACCCACACCTTCAATTTAAAAACAGCTTTTATAATTTATTTTCCACAAACATTTCTACAAATAAATTGTCCACTTGAATCTGAAAATTAACATCCTTTCCAAATTATTGATTATTTTAACTAGCTGACAGAAGAGATGGCTATTACCCCCCAAAACATGTCAGAGAGATACCATATTTTATCTTTCCATGCAAGGCACAGGGGGACTGCCAAGCATCACGGCCAGTAGCTAAGGAGGAAAAGTCGCAGTGGGAGAGAGGATTGGAGGCTCACGCTGGTCGCAGGAGCAGGGAACCAGAAAAGGCACTGAGGACGTGTCACCGCTCCAGATTTGTAGCAATTTTCACTGGATCTTGCTTGATCCCTCCCAAAGTCTTAGGCCAGCTTAGTTCTTCTGAAACAGGAAAACAGATACTAATGAAAACTTAGTGGAGTGTTTGGAAGAAATATGACATGTTTCATTTGTGGGAGAATACCAAACTACTTAGAGAACATATCCATAATTGTTCAAATTATGATAGCAATGAGAAACCTCACTCAGAGATCCGTGTCGTGTTAGGTGACACATTATGTAGTTAGAGAAATCCCAGCAGTTTCTCCTCCAAAGATCTTACCACGATAGCACAGGATGAAAACAACAAGTGGATATAATGAAGAAGGAACTAAACGAGTGAGGGGAACATTGCGTTTATCATCTTCAGTAGAATAAGCAGCAGCACAGCAGCTGCTTGCCTATAGTCAGATGTTTTCCAGCCACTACAAAAGTGAGTTTTAAAGATGGGTTTGAAGGAGAACAGATTAGCAGCTTTATGGCATCTTTATGAGGAGATAAATATGCATATGCATAAGAAGTAGCTCTGGGAAAGTAAGAAGGCCCTTGAACTAAAAAGCGATGAAGAGAGGTGTCGTAGGGACTCCAGGCATAGTACGTACTGAACCTCTTTTCATAGGTAAACCTACAGCACCCTACAGTCTCACAAGATCAGAGTTGTCTTTTATTCCACATCCCAGTCCTGTACCTAGTGGTGACTGCTATGTCAGTGTTACATCAAATTTAACATTCAGTTAAATAAATATAATTTAAAATGTTTAGGCATTTGAATACTGAATACAAATACTCAGTTCGAGTGTTAAGAAAGAGAAAGAAGAAGATATCATTCCAAGTATTTTAGAAGGGATATAAGATTTGAAGCTTCAGGGCATAAGGAAACCTGTAGGTGGAGTTAGGGAAGGCTTTCCTTATCGATAGGTTGTTCTACCTCTTTGCACTTATAGCTGGATTTCCCCCTTCCCCTTGCACAGCAATCACTCAGGGCTATCGGAGACCAGAGCTAGTAATGCAGAAGCCACGGCGCTGATTCACTGCAGCGAGCTCTGTCTTTTCAAGCAATTTGTTAACATAGCAGTCTTTTAGTAGGGAAACTTTGCAAAATATATTAGAATAAGCTTCACAGGAATTAGGTCCAGCTTTCCCCATTTTTCAAGTAAATCTGATTTCTTTTTTCTTTCAATTCTGTGCATCCATAACAACAGGAAAATGAGTTTTGGAAAATGAGTAAATGACATTTACTTTAGGACAGTGAATATGCTTCTACATGAAACACATGGGCCATGTCAGCACATGTCCGTGTGCTGCAGGTAGCCTTTTTGTTTCAGTTGTGCCTGTGTGAGGAACACATTCACTGGAGCTCCAGGAGATGCTGAATAGTACGATTTGCCTAGGAGGTTCTGCTCCTGCAAGTATTCCTTCAGGAGTGGGCAGCCTCCTGCCCTCATCCAAAGCCATTTATAGGGATGTGATTCCAACAAACAGTGCTGCAGACTGGAATCACCTAATGCAAAATAGTATGTGCAGGGCGTAAGCTGGGTTCCCTGGGCTGAGACTGGAATGTGCTGCCACAGGAAGCCATAGGGGCTATTTTACATTTTCATGAGGTACTTAGATCTGAAAATTGCATTTCAAGTAGAGGTGAAATTTACTGAATAGCCTCTTCACCTGCCCTGGGAAATCTGTGAGCTTTCCAGTATTTCAGATATTTCCACAAGCAAATAGGCACTTCTAGGATATCTCTCAGTATTTATCACCAGTAGTGCTCGGTATAGAAGGCCACTGGAGTGCTTTGGCATTCTGCAAACAGCCTGAACAATTTAGAAATGCTATTTTGCCTCCTTATCAATCGATGGAATACATTACCAAGCCCAGCCCTGATTGAGAGCTCCTACTCACACAAACAGTGGACCCAGCACCAAAAAGAGAAGGATTTTTAACTCCTTCCTCTCCCCTGCTATATGCTATGCTGACCTCCTACTTCAAGGCAGGTTGGACTAAAGGCAGATTGAACCCCTAGGGAGAAACTTTGGAGTCATTTGCTGGGCCCACACAATGGGCGGTCATACAAAGCCCTCTCCTTGTATCATCATCCAAGCACAGAGAGAGGACTACACTAAGAACCAAAAAGGGACATAACTGAACCCTTCATAGAACCTTCCCCAGGTTTCCTTATCCTTGCAGATGATCTGACCCCTGCTGTGTTTCCTAGCCATCTCCACGGCTTTTTAGGCAGCTTGGTTTAGTTCTGTGACTCTTTTCAGTTTATTTCTATTTCCAAAATATTCAAGGTTGCATACACCTCTCTGACAAAACCTTCAGAGCAATTGCTGTATTGAACAACAGAGTGAACTATGAAAAGCCAGGGGATTAGGCATCTCCCTTTATGTTTAGGAATGTTATTTAATTTCCCTCCAAGAGACTCAGACGTGGAGTCCTATAGAAAACTGGCGATGGAAAACTTTATGTTCAGCATGGACAAAACCGGTTCATCTCAGTGTCTTGCATTGCTTTTTGGGGGGCTTTTTTGTTGTTGTTATTCTTTTTTTTTTTTTAAAGCGATGCCCTGAGCAATATCAGCGGCATAGCCTTATCAGCTTCTATCTGTTAAAAAACAGGGCGGATTTTCAAAGGATGGGTAGGAATCCAGCTCCCGTTGGCTTTCACTGGGCCTCTTACCTCTCCAAATAGCCTTACAAAATACCCCCGTACAGGTGGGAATCCTGTCCGGGAGCCATGCACGTTGTGAAGCCTCCCACGCTCGGGTTCCTGCCGCTCTTCTTGCTCGCTCCTGCCTGCGTAGGGCCAGAAGGAGCCCGGTCTGAAGCTGCCCAGCTGCACAGTCTGTGCATGGGAAGGGCGAGGGGGGAGAGGGAAAAAACAACCTTATTAGCCTCCTTTCCCACTCTTCTGCGGGAAATGCAGGTAGCTAGGGCGACTCTGCCTTTGCACTGAGAAGTCCTTTCGTCGTGCCTCCACCGTGACCTCTGTCTGTTTGTCTGTCTGTCCATCCAGACACTGAAAGCGCCGGCTCTTCCTGAAAGCCTAGAAAGTGCCTATAACACCGTGGGTACTGCCACAAACAAACATCAGGAAAGACAGAGTCCTATAAGATGTTAATGGGAATGCGAACGCAAATAGTCTCGCAAAATGCAGGGGATCAACCTCAATTATTCAAAGAGTCTTTCCTGGACCTTGTTGTTTATCATTCCATGATAAGGAATATATTTATCTTTTAAATTCTTACTAGTCAAACAGAAGATCTTTGCTTTCCCAGAGGAACTCTGTTCCTCCATCCCACCGCAAATGCTGCGGGCTCCCTCCCCTCTTCCCGATACACACGGTTCCTTGTGCGTGGAAACAGCAATGGGACACGTCAAGTACATTTTTTCTCCTCAAAGCACATGTATCTGGGAGGTCACAGTCTTTACAAAGTCAAAGTTTTGTGTGTTTGAGAGCTTTGCCCTACTACCATGTAATTGAAATCAAGCTTTTAAAAGCTCACGGCAACGTGTTTGTTCCCCAACCTCACCCAGCAAAAAGAGCAGCTTTGCTGAGGGCAGCCATTGTGGAGCTCCTGCACTTAACCAATAAGACACTGATACGGCTAGTAGCAAAGAAAGAAACTAATAATAATAATAATAATGATAAAAGATTCAAGTCTTCCTTGCCCACTGCTCTAATGGCCTGTCCAGATTAATTTCCAGAGTTCTGACCAGATAAGGTGCAGCATCTTTAATCATATTAAAATATTGTTATGAGACTTACTTAATAACAGGCAGATGTAATGAGTTCGCACATCAGAAAATGGAGGGCCCAATGCCATTTGCTCATTATCTATTCTTACATTTTAATGATAGATGTGTCTATTACTCAAAAAATAGAGGATCTCTTTGGGAATGTTGTGAGAATAAATGACTGGAACAACGCACAGAGGTTTAAGCCATTTTATATCACCAGCCACCAATGGAGGACTCTTGTGAAAACCTCTGAGCAAGTGGGAATCAACAAAAAGATTAAAATGGGCCAGGATTTGGCTTTGTTTCCCTAATTTCAAGGAGAAGATGTGCAGGTCATGAGAGTGTATATGGCAATCAAAGTAATCCAGTCCAGTCCAGTTCATGAGTGAACTTCATAAGTGTTCAGATTTAATATTTTTTTATTCATGCCAAAGACTATTCGCAAAAGCACCTGTTTCCTCAGTAGAAGACCTCTGGCAGCATGACACAACTGCATCAAGTCACTCCACTTACGAGTCACCCAATTTATATTTCTATCTCCAGAGCTTTCCACTATCATGAAAATACCTTGCAAGGATTCATCCATTCCCACCCTAACCAGCTCGCTGATCGTAAGTATTCCTTTCCCCACATCATGCTGTCTCTGTGACAAAGGAAGTCCTGGGTAAAGCTACAGTGCAGCAGGATTTCAGTTCAGCCTTCAATAATATAGAAACCAGCAGTGAAAATCTTAGGATGATGGTATCTTTAAAGATGAGAAGTTTCCAAGGACACTAATTGGATTGAACTGGCAAACATTTTTAAATGGAAAATTGCTAGTAGCCAAAAGGTTTTTCCTGGGAAACCACCCAAAGATAGAACTTTGAGCTAACTTTATCAAAGGAGATTCTCAACTGTGAAAAATGATAACACCCCCATGGCAAGAAGTACTGTAGAATCAAATAAGCCTTGGAACAGTAGTAACTGGAAGGAAAGTTTGTTGTGATACAGCAAATATCCATATGCTGCATCTGTCAAGAAACACTGTGAGACTATCTTTGAAAGGGGAAAATTTCACAGCAGAAAGCAGCTTTCAGAAAAATACACAGACACAGGGACTGAGATGCATTTGCTGAATAGTCAAATCATATGGAGTAATGAAAAAAGTCTATTCAAAAATATATATCTTACCAGAGGTAACTCATAAAAAGTAAAGAAAACAATGAAAACTAATAATAATTCTGAACAGTTTGACCAGTCTTAATTGAAAGCTGTCCATGTTCACATTTTCAGGCTATTCTGGCTACTTCGGGGTTATATTTATATATATGTATATATTTCTATACATACCTAGCCCAGGGCATCAGGAAACATTATTAGAACTAGCTCCTCCACACACGGGAAACCAAGATGGAGTTGGGCTGCTCTACACAACCAAGGAGACCGTGGCAGGAGTATGCAGTATGTATGGGGGCTGTACTCATTTATCAGCTTATCTGCTGTTTTATTGCAGTGGCAAAGGACCAGGGCTCGTCCTGCATGTGAACACAGAGCACAAAATGCGCCGCTTCCAGTGAGCCTGACACCCAGCTTTGGAGCACAAGAAACAGGTGGATGCAACCAACATCAGCACAGTTTTGAACAACATATTCAGCAGCAATCACTTCACCTCACCTGTTTAAGGAATTTTAGAAGCATCATGGCCCAATGGTGATTAATTCATCAGAAACTAATACTCACACACTACCACAAATAAACACTGAAAGATAAAATAAATAAATGAAAAAAAAACAGAGAGAAGAAAAGATCCACTGCTAGATTGGAAAGGTCATCAGTAAGACCCTATTTATAGGCTTTTCCAGCCAGCTGAAGCTCTGTCCCTGGAGGTAAAAGATCTCTGAAATGTCCCCATGTGGGCAGAGCAAACAGCGCCTTTCTAACAAGTGAGGAAAGGTTAGGCTCAGGGATGAGTATGAGCAAAAAATATTTGGCTAGACTCCTGGTACAAACTCCCACGCAACGCTTTGAAAATCTACCCCTCTGTGTCCTTAGCATTGGTTTTCAAAGTATAGCAGCCTAGAGACAGATGTGCCATTATTGTTTATGGTTCAAAGGCAGAGAACTCGTTTGGTGGGGAAATAAAATCCATACTAATAGAGCAAGTACCAAGAAATGTTCTAAGAGGGAATAAGCATGTTCTAAGGTGTTTTAACAATCTTCTGGCTCCTAGCCCAGAACGCAGTTGGAATGGTTGTATTCATCTCCAGGCCACCATTCTTTGAACTTATGGAAACCTATGGTTATATTTAGCTAGTTAAAAGATATATGGCCAATGTATTGTAACCCTTTTGTCAATGACTCCCCATTACAACTTTTAATTTTATTGCTTTTTAACCACAGTTGCTTAATTCATGGGTTCAGCTAAAAGGGACAGACAGCGGTTGACGGATGACATGACAATGGCACTCCTGGCTGCCATTAAGGCCCTCGTTGTCTTAGGAAGAAAAGCCAACTTGCACCACTCTCTTCAATGGCTGATCTCAAACTTATATGTACTCTGAACTAGCCCCCTCGGTGCTTATGGGCCTATTAATAGATCTGCTGTCGATAGGATCACTTGCGGGCAGAACACCCCCGTAGATAGGGAGTGCAGACAGAGCAGTGCTGCTGGCAGACTTCACTTAGGGCTAAAACAGCAAGCTCCACTACTGCACAAGTAAGAAAAAAACACAAAATCATTAAAGAACCTAAGAAAGGACCTGTTCAGCAAGCCCAGACCCCAAAATTTACAGTTATACTGATCTTTATGTTATTTTGGTTACACGGGGGTTAACCTGGAGTAGGTAAAATCCTAATGAAGAGAGAATAAAGCAGGGTAATTTCAGAATATTCATAAAGCTGGTATGGCCTTCTTGGGTGATCGTAAAGATCAGTTCCACAGATAATGTGCTAAAAGGTCAAGCAATTAAAACCACTGAAGTTACAATCTACTAATAGATAGGGCTGGTAAAAGAAAAGCTCAAGTAAGCGAGAAGCCATAAAGGCATCATAGTAGCTCCACTGGGTAGACCAGATTTCCAGCAGCCTCAAAAGAGTGTTAGAAATAGCAATCAAGAGTGGGGCCTCAGAGAGCCTAATGGGTGCTTGTCTCTGTTCAGCTTCGGTTTCCTGCCCCAGTCCTGAAATGGAGGTTTCATCCAGACCACCTGTGTCCACTAGCCACCAAACAAGGGTGGGACAGTAGCCCTAAGGATGAAATGAGGAAGTGAGGTTATACATTCAGCATAAATCAATGGAATGATTCTTTCCTATGTTGTACTGTGCAGTACCCAACACACAGACAGCAAGCAAATGTGATCAGAAAGTCGTACAGGATCAGCTGCCAAGTCCGTGGAAGGCACCAGAACCAACTCATGCAACCAAGAGACTTTCCCCCCAGCTCTTTAAGTCTGTGTGTCAAAGCAAACCGAGAAGTGGAACACCAAAAAGCACATGCATAAAGTCAGAGCACTTTATGTCCAATTGTGTTGGACAGAGCACTTTACGTCCATGTGTCCTTAGGCTACATGGCACACCATGGCATCTTATTGTTATAAAAAGAATTTCAAAACTCCAAAGACTATAAGAAGAACAAGTGAGCAAACACAGGTAGGATGCTCCATGCATGAACTGGCATCAAGGCAAAGCAGCTGAGGTGGAGAGAGGAGGTTGTTTTAAACAGATCTATTTGGAGGTTGCTGTCACAGAGGCATCCTTCCCGCACTTCTCACCTAGCTCCTGCTGGTCACAAAGTCACAAAGTCAAGGCCTGCCTTTCGCAAACTAGGGAGATGCTGTGATTCACATTCCCTGCTTCATCACAGTCAAGGAAGCCACCGGTTGTAGACTCAGCAGCTCCAACTGCCACTGTCGACAAGGGCTCCTGCACTGCTGCTTCCTCGCAGAGGGTTGGAGTCATCTGGGTTTCATTTTCCTTAGCCCCTGAGAAACCTAGCACAATGTGTGAACAACCTGTGCAATAAAATCAGAGGAGAATGTATATCAGAGGAAATAGGAACATGTAAACGTTTTGAAAGAGTATCAATATGTTTACTGCCTCCAGTTTTCAAATGCTTAATAAACTAACTCAAAGCTTTCCTCAAACTGCTTGCAAGTACTTTTGAGGTTGTATTAAGCGCTTGCTTCTAGCAATTGTCTATTACTCTTTCTGAAGCTCCTCGTCAGCAATTCCTAACACCTAGGCAGGGGGTCCATGTACAACAACCTTGAGATTTAACCCCAGGCACAACCCACTGCACAGACTGCGCTCATCAGAAAGGCAAATTGAGGTACAGGAAAATGTGGAAAGCAAGGACATGGTACATATTTCTGCTCTGTCATGCTCCTTGACACTTGTACACGCTTACTGAAAACCAGGTCCCAAAATTCACATGTGGTCATTAGTTTTCTACTGCAGTGCAGCACAACATATGGCAAATGTGCCCACACCTCCACATCTAACATGGGCAGGCAGCTGAGACCAGCTTTTTAAGCTCAGCATTTTTTCTCTAACTTTCTTCTTCCCTTCCTCTTCTCTGTGCCATTCCTAGCTCATCTCCCTGACCTTACTCCTAGATGCTGAGACATGTATCCAGCATGGTATTACTGACAAGACCATTTCACAGCTTATCTTCCATCCGTATTTGCTGCATGGTAGCATCGCATTAAGAAGCTGTCCCAGCAAAATCTAAAAATAAAGAAATAAAGCATCACAGTTTACCTACCTGCATATATACTAATGTGTTAAACTAGCAAAATAGGAAAACATTTCAGTCCCTGCCTTGCCTCCAAAGCCTCAAATGCAAGAGCTGCCATAGGGCATCTGAGCTGGAGCAATGCCAAAACTATCACCTTCCTTCAGGTTTGGGGTAAAATATGCTCTCCTTGCAAAACTTTCATTCTCCTTTGAATCTCTATAACCTTTCCATAAGGATGTACTGTATAATGCAAATGGGAGCGATGTTTCCCTTACAGATAACACGTCTAAGTCATTTGCTTCTGCCCTCCTCTTCTTTTCCCCCACATGATGTTAGTAGTGGTCAGATTTCTTCCTCACTCAAAGGCCTTCTGAACTGAGCAGGACTCAAAGAGTTCAGTGGAAAATAAGACCGTTCTTACAAGCTGCTACCTTTTGTTTAGCTGCATGAGCGAACAACTGCAGCAGGGACATATATATTCTCCAGGAGCACTCGGAGCAAAACTGGCTATTTGACAACAGGCCCCTAATGGGAAGCTGTGACAGAATAGGTATTCAAAGGAGACAGGATTTGGAGTAATCACATCAACATCTTGTGGTGAGGAAAACCCTTTGGTCTCACCTGGATTATGTGTGCAGCCTATGAAAGCAGAAACTGCTTCATGATTTTATAGCCTAAAACCAATTTTTAAAATACATAACAAAGGGCTGTAACAACTCTATCCAAGTTAAACCAATGAAATCTGCTGCTACCACACACTGCTGAGCCCTAGGGAAAGCACCTCAAGAACCCAGGATTTGAGTCCGAGACAATTAAAAAGAGGGTTTTTTCATTACAAGTCTGGAAGTACAGGGTGGGATTCAGCTGCCTAAACATAGGTGTCTAGTGCCATTTTAGATGCCTTGGGGCATCGCATCTGGCCCCCAGCTGCTGCTCCGGACGGAGTAGGTCTTTCATAGATCATGTGTCGTATCTGCCCGTCCTGCATGGATGTCTCCATGGCCTCAGGCATTGAGAACGACGCTACATGCTCATGTTTTGGCACCTGAACCGCTCCCCTACTTTCTATAAGTAATTTCCGGTTCTCTCTATTAAGGATTTATCCTGTCTCTCCCCCCTCACACCCCTCCAAGTCTTCATTAAATCACTGAGATTAATTGTCCCCCTCTGTGCCGCCTAAGCTGGCATCTCCAAGCGGGGAAGGAGCAAAGCTTCACAGTTCTGACTGTGCCTGGAGGGAGCAAGGGGCTGAGCACCTGCCACGTCCCTGTCCTTGGTGGGATGCAGGTGGGTCAGTGCAGCTCCTGCACAGAGACAGGGATGTATTTCTAACAGGAATCACTGAAAAGCACAGCTCTTGATGCCATGGGGCTTTTTTGAGTTGAGCAAATTTTATTTCCTCTCGTACTAGACGTAGGTTGCACGTCTTAGTGATGGGTCTTTTTGTTGGTTAAAGATGTGCCTTCCTCACCTTGCTTGCCCGCTCTCCACCTTTCTGAAATAAAAGTGATGGTGACCAGCCTGTGTGTTAGAGCCATCATTTGATTCTCCTAGAAATCTTGACTTTGGTTACAGACAGACCTGCGACGGAGCTCGGTGGGTCTGGGCTATCAGAGCAGGGTACAAGGATCAAAGGATTTCTTCTGCACCTTTTGCTGAGGATTTTTTAGGTAAGCTATCAACATACAGGAGCAAAGGGGTGGTACACAGAGCATCTTTGCCATTTCTCCCAATTTATTTACCCAGGGGAGATTTCCCTTCTGACAGGGATTTTATTACCTTAGAATAACGTGACAAACATTGTTTTGCCTGTGAAGCATCCATAAAAACAACACTTTTTACCAAATACTCCCATCACAAATCACTGTAGCTGAGTGACTGCCTACTAGGGCCTGTCTGTTATTTACAGATAAAAACTATTTCAGGTTCTGTGATGAATAGCATATGCTTGAGACTAAACTCAACACACAGCAAGCAAACCTCCATAAGCTGCTTTAGTACAGAGGTATTTGAACAGCTTTGCAACAACACCCACACGTGCCAGCTAAGGATCCCAGCGCATCAGTTTGCCAAGGCTGAAGCAGAGCAGTGACCACAGGTGCTTATTTTGCCTTTTTGTAGTTCATCAGTGTCGTGCAACCGTTGGCTCAGTCAGCAAATGTGTCAGCTCTTGGAATAACAGCTACTTATGCAGGTTAGGTACACTGCCAAAAGGTAAGTGTTTTAAAGAGTAAAACCGTAAAGTATTATGGACATAAAGGCGGTGATAGTAAAGGTGACTCCTTAGCATTATGCACCACAGTCACTCACTTTGCTTTCTCAAGGGCGAGTCAGCTTTATTTTCACTTCTGACAGTAGTCATAAAAAAAAAGTGGGTCTGGGGTGATTTTCATTTGAATTTAGATACTTTGCTGAGCCCTAATTTTTGCTCTTTCGATCTCTAGTAAACACAAGGTTCCCAATTAACAGTTATGAATTGCTCTCACGTGGCATAGAGCTATGCAATACTCCACTGCAGTGCTGGGGGAAGCACTGCATGCACACTTATACAGCAGCACAAGCTTAGATGCAATTCAGAAAAGAGGTGGAAAGCCCAAAGTAAGCTGAGCAGAGGGTTTACAAGATTACTAAGGGCCAAGAACACATGGCTTGCAAGGAGAGGCTAAAGGAGCTGGGCTATGTTTAATCTGGCAAAGAGGGTGATAAGGGCTAATATAATAGCAGTCTACATCTACTTGAGAAGGAGCTGGAAAAATGACAGAGCCAAACTCTCCTTAATGTGCTAGACAGTGTAACAAGGACCAGTGTTCCCAAGACAGCAGCTTGGGATATTCAAGTTGGACGTTGGGAAAAACAAACGTATTTGGAGGGTATGCAGCACTGGAGCAAGTTTCTGGAGAGGTCACAGAAACTCTATCCTTGGAGGTTTTTAAGACTCAACCAAAGTCGTGGCTGAGACTCTCCACAACTGGAAATAGTCCTGCCTCAAATGGGAAGCAGGATTCAGGACCTCCAGATTTTCCCCCCAACCACTGTTTCTTATTTCCTGTTTTGACCCTTTGTCTTTATGATTCTACAGGGACTTATGTGTTTGTTTTTTGCACACTTTAAGTGAGCCTTGCAATCCTTGAAGTTTGGGGTGAGAAGGTCAGTGCTACCTCTTCCTTTAGTTGTGTCTGTGTGCCTTGCAGAAATCTGGTGAATTTCGGGTATGTTCTAGGAGTGAGCTTTGCAGGGAGGGCAGCCTTGTGCTCACATGTGAATTAGGGGTCTTGGTGGAGGTCACTGTCAAGACATCCATGTCTTGATAGGTAATATAGACATCTCTGGTTTTGACTAGGCCAGAAACTGAATTTTAAGTGCCTTCTGCCTTCAGTCACTTGCATGGTTAGGTAGCAGCTGTGCAGTGTTTGTGGGGTCCAGTTTTTGGATGTAGGCAATTGATGAGGTTGCTAGGCTATGTCTCTGCTAACATACAATTTAGTGTGAATTCTTAGGAATGGATCAGTATAGGAAAATGGTTAGAGCTGGGCCATTCTGTCTACTGCATACCTGCAGTCTGGGAAATGTGCTTCAGGTTAGATTTGGTGTGACCCTGATCTGAACTCCACCACTTAAGTGGTTTGAAGCTGCCTGAATGATTAGTCACTGGTTTGGACCATTGCAGCCCCACTTGGGGCGGGAGCGTGTTGAAGGCACTTCCAAAGGCAGTCCACATTTACTGTGTTCATCACATGTAGCGGTCTCAGAGCAGAACGTGTGAAGGGAGTGTGCCTAACTGGAATCAGTTATGCTATAGATAGCATTATACCACATGCTAAACACTATTTGATTATGTTGCATTTTTATTATTTTACATTTAACATGTATTTATTTATTTAATATTTTATTGTTACTATTAAGCACAGAAAAAAAAAAACTTTTTTTTTTCAAAATAACTGGTCCTTGTAAGCTTTCTGTGATATCAGCTGGGATGTAAGATCTGTGAAACCAGTCCTCTCCAATCTCTCATAGTGGTCAGCAAAAAAGTATAAGGTAGATCAAATACAGAGTTATCTTATCCCAGCATTCCTCCTCCTAATCATTCCAGTTCAGGAACTTCTTGAAATTGTTGTCATAGATGACTATCATGTTTAACAGCCACCAGTGAATCTAACCTTATTTATTAAACTGTCCTTAACATTTCAACTTCCACAACATTCTTTGTCAAGGTGTACCATAATGTAATCATATATCCTTCCAAAAAAAGAAAAAATATGTCTTAAGACTGCAATTTCATTGTCTCACCCCAATTATTGTATTATGAGAAATTATGAAATAGTCACAGAGGAGCACCGTGATGACTATACTGAAGTACTCCAGACAGATAAGTAATTTTGAGTAATCTGACCTTTGATTATACAATATTAAATGAAAATCAGACCCTACAAGTAATTTATATCATTTTTCTGGTAGTTTTGATTTTCCAAAGAACACATTCCACAACAATATTCAAGCTCGCAAAGAAATTTCTCTCTTTGTAAAAAGCAGCATGATCTAGCAAAGCATTTCCATGTAATACATATATAGCAGTTGATTAACCATTTTGGAGTGTTACCTTGGTGTTATAACATAAAAGAGATAAGAGCAAAGAGGAAGGTTGAGGATGTTGGTGCATTAAAGAGAAATTTCAAAAATGACTTAATTTCATTTCGCAGTGAAGAGTGTCAAATCCTGTTGCCAAATGCTGTCATTTATTGGTGCAGCTTTGTTAAATACCACAAATCTTATCAACCTCCATTCCCTATTTGTAAGGTATAGATAAGCTGCTGCTCTGTTTTGCTTCTTCATGAAAAGCAACACAAGTTTTAAAGGCTCCCCCTCAATTTCACACCAGAATCCAACCCAAGAGAAGGCCCGGCTTTCTTAAAGAAATATTAATAAATACAAAGGATCATGCTGAAACCTCTCTTCTGAGGTATCACTCTTTTTTGTGATTTGTTCCCAGCAGGAGCTGAAAGCAAGGTGATCCACATGACAATTAAAGGATAGAATGATTCATGTGTGCTCTTTAACAGTAAATTACCTATGGATTTCTGAAGACCCCAATTCAATTCTCATTATAATCTCACGATAAGCATTGCCATCTATGCCCTTCAATGTTTGACATAAATTATTTGAGGCAGTATGTATTTCATTTCCAGTGATACAAGAAATTACAAGTGGTCTAGTGGTTAGTGACAGAAGCTGACATATCAAAGGATTCGGAGGAACATAAACAAAAAATAAATCACCATCGCACTGCCCCTCCCCAATGCTAAATTCCTCATTTTACAAAGACCATATAATCCTTTCATTTTCAAACAAATACCACCGTATCATTGTTATTCTAGTATAAGCTAGCATAAAGCTTACAATAAGGAGCATGTTTAATGTGCTTTTTAATAGCCCTGTTTGAAGGACTTCTTACTGACATCATATCGTTGGGCGATCCAAAGGGGATTACATGTGTCAGCCCAATCAATTGGTGGTAATTGTAGCACAAAAGCCCTATCTGAGAGCGCACACAGACACAGCAAACTGTGCTTCTATATTCACCTACCTTGTAAAAAAAAAAAAAAAAAACAGCTATTAAATTAATTGCACTAAAAGCATGTAATAGTTATCTAATCTATTAATTTTTAGTTTAATATTAACTAGGGTGTCTCCTATGACAAGTATTTGACCTGTGGAAAAAGAATGGAGTAAGATCAGCCTTGCAGTCTTTCAAGTTAACGAAATAGCTGCTTGGAGGGAAGAGGTGAAGGCATTCTTTAGCCTCTGCCTCGCACTCTGAGATTTTATTTGTTTTCATACAAGTATTGACTTTACGTGGGGCCAGCCGGGCTCTGCCTGACGCAGCACGTTTCTCTGCAAACGCCGCGGGTTTCAGCCCAGCCTCGGGGAGCGCGGAGGCCACAGCGCCGCGCACGTCTGCTCCTGCATGGGGACACTGAGGGGTGGCCGAGCCGTTCTGCCCTGTCCCAGTCTGCTCACCATGGCTGCTGCCATGAGGAGTTGTAGGTTTTTCATTCCACGTGGGTACAGCTCATTCGGCTTGTACAGAATGGGGTTTATAGTGGTCTAACTGCAGTTGGATTCAGTCCCACCGCTTCCCAGTATATTGGATCTAGTAGATCCAGTAGTGGATTAGGCCTGACACAGGCCCAAAGCCCCATTAGCAGTCTATTAGTTTGAATTATGGCAAAAATCATTTGCTACCTCCTTTTCCCCTTTGAGGAAAGCTTTGGGGAAAGCATCAGAAGAGCAAGATAAACATCCGGAATGCAAATCATAATTTCACTCTTTTGAAAAATTGGATTTAGGCAGTTGCCATAATTTATTGATCTTGGTCAAAGCAGCGTTCCTCGCCAGGTGTGACTGCCACGAGCAACCCATGCAGCTGCAGTGCTACCCAGCACATCCCGCCCTGGCCCGCACCCTCATGTGCTGCCATCAGGGCTGAAAGAGCCGCAAGTAAACGCAGGAACACATCAGTTAACTGTTTTGAAGAGATCAAGTGATTCCCTAAAAAAACTCCATCAAATTCATTGGAATTTGTTCCAAATAATAGTTTTAAAATAAGAACATGTTTTATTTATATGCAGCTTACCTGCAAAAGCTTTCTAAACACCTCCCCAAAGAGGAAAAAAAAAAGCATTAAAAGTATTAAAATATTAACAAGAACTGAAGTGATCTCGTAGGACAAAACATGACAAAGTCAAGGCTGCCCTAGCGATGAAACTAGCACCCAGTTTTGCTCTCCCATTTTTGTGCAAAGAAAGAGGGTTAGAAGTGAGATCCTCTGCAGAACACAAGTTAAAGATCCTTCATTAAAATTATACAACATTACCTATGCAAATATATGCATGTCTTTGCATTTGCATTGGCTAAGACTGAGCCATCGCTTGTGATGGTTCAGTCTTACAAGTCTACAAGTTATGATGTCTTTGCCTGGCCCTGTTCAGGCAGTTATCATGAGCGTGTCTACAAAAATGAAAAATGAGGCTAGAAGTTAGGTGTGCAAATACGGGCTCTGAAAATACATCTTCCGTTGCTAAGGTAAGCAGTAAAAACTATATTGTAATTTTCAAAGGACCAAGTTCATTCTTGTTTGTGAGAAGCCCTCAAACCTTCCTGTGCAAGGACAGCCTCACATCATTAATCTAATAAAAGGTACATGTCAGGGGTCTTGGTGCACCCAAGCCCTGGACCAATCCATTAGATTATTTCAATGGAAAATGAGATTTACAAGAGAATCCAAGTCTGAATCCAAATGTCCCAGAATATTAGGTGTATTCTAGAAACAATGAGTGTTGCTGGGATCAGTGGATACAAATTCCTTATAATATGAACATAAAAACATAAAAAGTATTGTGTTGGAAAGGCAAAGACTTACAATGAATAAACTAGGTAGACTTGTTAGATGAGGAAAATCATTACGTTGTTTAAAAGGAAAATGCAGAATAAAGAACTGGTAAGTCATATGGTTTTGTTACTTTGGTATGGTTGGATGATAAGTGATTATATTTCTTCTGCAGTTTATTTCATGGTGAGGAGTGAATGGTGAATCTGTGTAATGTTTTGTATCTGAAGTTGATGTCATAAACATTTGCCTTTTTTCCAGGAAGGAAACTGTAGCACTTTACAACAGTAAAATTATTTTCAACTTTGTCACCTGCCCATTAATTGTTTCATAGAAATTCTTCTTTCTAAATTTGACTGCTTTCCTATTTAGCAGAATTTTCTCTTTTTTTGCCTCCACCTCATGCCATCTTTCCTATGGACATCATCCTTCATCCCTCCAGAACCCAAAAAGAAGAAAAAAAAAAAAAAAGGAAAAAGCACTGTGTTTTAAGAAGAGCAAGAGGAAAGACTTAAAAACTGTGTTTACCAGCTGTACATCCACCCAAAATAGCTGGGAAGAGCAGAGGGCCATGAAAACCCTGAAGAGAGGAACCCTTTCATGGCAAAGAACAAAGACTTCAGCTATACGTGTCACCTCCCTTCTCTCTTTCCTCCATTCTGGAGACATGGTCTAGATCAAAGTCTGGGGGAAGGAGCAGGTTGGGTCCAGTCTTGATTGAACCTTCAGGGGCTAAAGTAGTATGAAAAATATCTATGTAGAAGGAAAGGTCTGTGGTTGGGTTGCCTCTTGTGACACCTAAAATGGAATTATGAAGCCCTCATGGCATTTCAGTCCAAGATATCAAAGAGCCACTTGTCAGACCTGCTATTCAGGGACAGGGACTTTGCCTCACACATAATCAGCAAAGATGCAAGAACTGTACTCGTGTTTGCTATGCACATATGGCACAAAAGCCAGGCTACCTTTCTCCATCAAATGCCACGGGTACCAGGGTCCACAGACCTGGGGAGCAGCCAGTCTGAATTCTTCCTTCTTCTCTTGGTATTTGCTAAACACCAAGCCTGCCTAGAGTAAGCAATTTAATGAAGATGGAGAGTCATAACCTTTTAAGCACTAAAAGAGAGCATCTTTGCCGTTCACGTGTCCTTTCCCAATAGGTCCTTGGCACCCTTAGGCCCTGTGTTTCCTTGCCCTCAACTGGGAAAATATTTCCCAATATTTTATGGAGAAAGCCTCCGTTTCCCTTCCCCATGGTATTTGTGTGCCTGCAATTGTGTTGCTAGTAGCAGAGCAACAAGCTGTGTTGGAGATATATGCTAGAGACAGTCAAGTTAAAGATCTAATGGCATAAGTTTCCTACAATTTCCCCATAGTACTATAGCACATGGTAGTCATAATATTTAGATGCAATGACAGAAATTAGTGTTATAACTCAAAAATCAATCATCATTGACCTGTTCTTTTGGACAAGATGATAAACAAAATATACTTTCTCTGTTAGCATACAGGGACTACTAAGCATCTCTGCTCCACTTGTAATAGTTTCGTTTCAACTTCCTATGAAGAGGGGCAGGATTCTCAGCCATAGAATTTTCTTACATTCCTCTCTGTTGATTTGTTAGTGCTCTTGAGTGATAAAAATCATGATTTTCATAATAAGTGGAGTTAGTGAAGTATGTTTGGAATTTGAACGAAGTGTTGAGCTCATGGTGTGCATCTCATTCCAGTTAGGCAGCCTTTTGCACGGGAATGAAAGGCTCCACTGCAAAGTACAAATTATTCCTTGTTCTTTGCAAGTGCCTGACAGCATTGATCCTTTTGAGACTGCAGCATATCATTAATTGCTTCACAATACCTGTCCTGGCTGTGCAGTTGGCACCAAGGTATCCTGGTACATTGACGTTAGCACTGACATTAGCTAGTGTCACAAACATTTGAAAAATGTAGACATAAGTTTCTATTTTAATCTTGACAGGAGAAAATCAAAGTGCATATGGGCTTTGTTGATATTGTTGTTTAGACTTTTCTTTCCTGCATGGCAGAAATTCTCCAAAACACAGAGGACTATACAGGGTGCTGTATAGTCAGGAATTGGGCATTATTTTGCATACCAAAATGATAGAAAGTGAGGAAAGAGAATAAAAGGGTTAGTACACTACAACTGGATTCACAAGATGCATGTGTAACTCCTGAATCTACCATGGATCAACTTCTTCTGTGGTCCTAAGCAATTCTCTCTATTCAAAGCCTCATTTCACAATATTGTGCTTATCCTCTCTATTACTCTCTCCTTTGGCAAACATTTGTAGTTGAATCTGAAACTGAACTTCAGATTATGGAGTACTGCATTTTTCTATGTATCTCATACAAGGCATCCCTTCCTTTAGGCACTGCTGTAATACAAATTATCATTAATAATAATATGTGCTTTGCAAAGAGTCTTAATTCCATAATTATAGGGTTAATCATATCAAGAAAATGAGTTGTCTGAATTGGTCTCATTGTGCCCTGGGTAGAAAAGTATTTCTCAAACTGCAGAGCTTGTCTTTTCTGGCATGAGAGATACTCAGGGAGGAACCGTCCATACTCCGCACTAGAGCAAGATGTGGCCCTTGTCCATGTGTCTGCTGGATGCAGATGAAAGGATGCAAATAATTCCTAAGGGAAAGAGCAAGTGAGAGTATGTTACTGCCTTTATCATGACAATTCAGCCAGTCTACAAGCGAAAAAATGAACCATTGGCTGGATGACTGTCCTTTTGTCTCAGCAGCAAATTATGTATCCCAGCTGCAGAGCAGAATCATATTTTTCCTACCGGGTTTGTACAGACTCAGCTGTGACCAGCTGCTCAGCCACCACGAGCTGCTCTTGACTAGCCCTTGAGAAAGTTAGGACATGGCAATCTTTGAACTTTTGTTCACATATTTCCAAGACGGCAGCTCCACCTGTCCTGCTAGCACTCAATATAGTTAGAGGAGAGTTGCTCTGATATTTCTCACCATAGTACAGTATTTTGCTGACCAAGATTTTGTCCACCTCTTCATTACGTGCAGTGGCAGAAATGGATAGGATGGAAGAGAGATGGATGGCAACAAGCATCAGCCAGGAACACTGGTCTTTACACCAGTTTCCCCAAAGCCATTAGCACTTACTGGATACTTACTGAGGGAGAAAAGATGTAGCCTGTGGGTCCACACAGGCAGGAGGGGTTGGAAATGGTAGATGTGACCTGGATTTGATCTGAAGCCCTTCAGGGCATTTGCATTCACAGTTCTACCTCTTAAACAGAAGCTGGAAGATCAGCCAAGCACCAAGAACCATATGGAGGTTCACTGAAGTGAGCAGAAAAGTGATTCTTGCACCTATCAGTTAAGAAGCAAGAAGTTTTAGGCCAAAATAGATTTGCAGTATCTGTTGTGTTTTGTGCAGAAAGTTTATAGGACATCGGCAGACGTTCAGAAGCTGAAAAAGTCAAGAAAAGGGAAAGTGAAGAGAAAGGGAAAAAGGGAAGAGAACAGACTTTGAGAATCAGAGAGAACAGACTTTGAGAATCAGAACCAAATCATAACTGTATAAGCATATATCTTATGATAGGACAGAACAGAACAAAATACAGGAAAAAAGATTTTTCAGGCTTCTCACTGAAAGGAATGTAATTTTGACTATTTATGATGATATATATAGATACAAATTGTACTACGCAGCACATGATTAATGGGATAGATTTTCTTGGTCAAAACTAGTATTTTTACTTGCAGATTTATTTTATTTTATTTTTAGAGCTATAGTTGTTTGAAATCCAATGCAGAAGAACAACTGTCTCATTATTTCCTTGGGTTTTTTTGGATTCTTTTCCAAAGGAACAAACTCAAAAATGCGTTGAAAATGTGGAAAATCTAACCCTGCATAATGTTGTCTCATGTTTTCTGTATTCCTGGATTGCAGTGGTGATGGCAGGCAGATAGGGCACGAGTAGAGTGTGGAATATGGAAATAAAACATATCCAGTCCTGACTTAGGACAACACAAGGAGCTTCATCTGCACTCAAAGGGAAGACCTACGAAACCTAGCAGGAACAGGTGTCCCTCCAGGACATCCCTGCAGGATGTGCTCCTCTGGAGTATTTTGTCCATCCAGTAAACTTTGAAAAGGTATAATGCTGTTACAAAACTTCTGCATTGTGACAATCTCCTCTCTTAAATCCATCCAGCTTCTAAAATCAAGTATCTATAGACTCCTATTAAATATTCATGTGTCCCTCCTTATTTCGTTCCCCCTTTTTTTATTGAATTCCCAAGGATTTTTCAACTAGAGGTTGCAAACCATATGAACCTGCAGGTTCTTTCCCTTTGACTGTTCTGCTCAAAGTCCATCAACGCGTGCCCAAGAGAGGACAGCAGGACAGTGGGTTCATGCTCTGCCACAGACCTCTGCAGATGCCCTTAGTCAAGTCACATAACTAAATGTGTCAGTGGAGAGGCTGGGAAGGGTAGTCCTCCCTAATTTATTGCAGACTACCATGAGGCTGTCAATGAAAGAGTTATGTTCTCATCAGCCTCTTAGGCTATGTGAGGGAGCCTTAGATTCGGGTCGCCCTTGTTACAGTGATCCCATCTGCTGTATCACCCCGCCACGTCCCGTCTCGCAGCCCCTGACAGGATTCCAGTTGGAGCTTGCAGTTGCAGTCAGAGGCTTTCAAGTTTGATCCCTTCAAATCTCTGAAGTTCACCCGCACAATTACCTCTGGTGTTCAAAGCAACCCAGGGCTTAGGAATAAAGAGTACTAAAGGATTTCCCAGGGTGCTCTTGGAATTTAGGGGGAAAAAAAAGAAAAAGAAGAAAATGAAAAGAATTACACCTTGAAGTTCTTGCGGTGGTGGCAGTTCACCTGACTTTAAATGGCCAAATTCTGCTCTCAGGTGTTTGGAGCTAGCCTGAGATGTGCTAATCTACGCTTGCAGCACTTGGTGCACGAGCTGCTCATCCTAAAGCCCAGCAAGAATGGAGTGTGGGATCCTCATGGATCTGGGAGCTGGATTTGTCCTTATAAGCTCGGAAGAACTTTGCAGGCAAGGGAACGCACCTCTCCCAAAGTGAGTGTCACGTTTTTGTGCGAGTGTCAGCGGCTGCCCCTCCACACAATACAGCCTCTGTGAGGCTGAGACTCTAACCCCATGTATTATCAGTTAGGGATTCACCCATAAAAATAGTTGTTTATAAGACATATTCTATTCTAAACTGCAGTTATGCAATAAATTGCTCTTCTTTGCTCTAGGTGGCCCTGCATGTGCAAGGGGGTTGGACTAGATGATCTCTAGAGGTCTCTTCCAACCTTAACGATTCTATGATTCTTCCTTTAAAATTGCTACCAATCAACCACAAATTTTGAATACCCTCTGCACCTTACTCTGTTCTTAGCCTCCTCCATCTCATTTCTAGCTTTGACCTTACTTCCTTCATTTCTCGTTCTTCTCCGACTAATTAGGGATATTTGTATTTCTTTGGAGGTCACCTGATCTTACTGCTTATTTCCCACTTGGATCAAAACTCTCAAAAAAAATCAGCTTTTAAAACACATTTTACGAGATGCCTATATATATAACTAACCTCTTAGGATCAGTTTTGACCTACATCTTTTTATTCTGCCATAATAGGCTTATCTTTACTTGATGCTTAAAATATTCTTTTCACCTGGGTGATTCTGTCATTTACACTTTCCTTCTCTTTCTGTCTGTTAAAAAAACATTACAAGGAAAGGAAAAATCACCTATTGGATAGAGGCTGTTTGCACTGGGCACACATGTTTATGAATCAGATAAGACCTTTGTGTGTCAGGTAGGTGGTGGCACTAAAAGCTTTATATATCACGACATCAAAGCAACTAAGAGATGAAAGAGCATATTTTTGCATCATAAACAATATTTACATATTGTGATACTCCAAGAATCTTTCATTTAAACAGGTGGAAAAACAGGGAAGCAAGCACACATGTAAAGCAAAGTCTTACTTGTGGTTGATGATTAAATTTTATATGGCTTTGATATAACCACTGCAATTAAGTGCAGTGATGAGCAAGGACTTGTTTTGCTCTTTATAGGGTACACATTGTTTACTAATCCCTGGTTCATATGATAAATCCATCATCATCTGGGCACAGCTGCAAATAAAATTTTAAAAGGACAATTTTCATCCTATAGAACAAATTTTAGACTTTTTATCTCTCCTGTGCACTCTCTATTTCCCTTTAAAATGTGCTAATGTAAAAAGAAGCAACTTCTCTATTCAGACTTTCTAGGCTGAAGTAACTATTTTATATGACAAATTCTGCTGTTTGTCGAGCTCAAGATAGCACATATGCAATGCAAACAGAGACTAGAGATTCATTTCAGTCAAAGGTGGCTGTTAAAAACTGGAATGTGCTCAATCACCGCAAATCAACACGCTGCAATTTTCACTTTTCCTGATTTTGAGCATTCATCACCACTTGCTCTTCACCCTTGAAAAGAAGGGCAAAAAGACAAATTACTTTAATTAGGAATTAGTTGTGAGAGAATGAGGTGTTCTAATTATATCTAGAACCTCTTAAATAGTTTCACTCAGGCTTATTTGATTTCTTAATTACTGAAAGAGAAAAGCCGCACACAAATTGCGTCAGTTTTTGAAAACAGAAATGCTGTCATTTGTTTGATATTATGGATTAGTCTCTAAGACAGCACATGCATTAGCCCAGGATAATTTTTTGTTGTTGTTGAAACATTAGAAAATCACCTTCTTCTATATCTCAAAATACCTAATTTTATACACTATGGTGTGAAATCATAGATGTGACAGGCTGTAATGATTTTTTTATGAGACATTATTCTTTGATGCAAGAATACATTAAGTTATAGATCCCATTTCCACAAATATAATATGTCGTGCACTGCATCTGAGAGTTTCACTAAGATACTATAGGCTGTCAGTTTCATTTTACATACATATAACTGTGCATAAATATATATTTTATGGCTATATCAACATCCAGAATATATTCTCCTCAGACTTATCTGAAAATATATATCAAACTGATAAGAGACTATGACAGGGACAGGATTTGTTTGAGAGTTGTTTGAATACTGATCTTTACTATGCACCTTGCATGTATCTGTTTTAGGACCTTATAGACCATTCTGAAAATGATTATTATGATAATTAGCATCATTTTCCTAACTATAACCCTGCTTATCTTTTTATAATATACTTCCAACTACATCAGAAAGCTCACATTTAAACCTTCTCAGCACTCATGACTTCACATTTTGTTTTTCTTCATCCATTTTTTGGTGAGGGCAAAATACCCCAGAGATTCCGCATTGATCAGACTCTTCTCCTAGTAACACCAGGAGTCAGCATTCACTGTATCTGAAAATCCCACTCAAACAGGGATCGGACTGTCATGGACAATGTCTTTGACCATGCAAGGTGAGGAGATACTGTGAGGTCCTAGCACCTCCTTTCTCATGGCTTACTCCTGTGGCTGTTTGAAGAGTGGATGACTATGGCAGACAAAAAAACTTATATCAAAAAAATTTTTGTGTTGGGGAAGAGAGGCTAGGAGAAGGTCAGACATATGCCATGCATCTTACAGAAATTCCTTGAAGTCTTCTAAAAACTCACCTGGAATGCATGATGCTTCAGGATCAGGCCAGCATTTCTTTAAAAGATGTATAATCAATTAGCTTTCTTTTTATGTGTATACAGGTCTTCAGGGTCTTGGGAGACAGGAGCATGTTTCAAGGAATTTCAAGACAGACCCCTTCTGCATCGCCAGTTGTTGTGATGAGAAATATGTGCATATGAAGGGACATTTGGTTTCAAGCTTGGCATAAAGCATTATTTACCCTTTAGACATTCCTAACCTCTCATAATTGCAGTGGTTGATTGCCAGTGTGCTGCAAATGTACAAAAAATATCTAGGATTTTAGAAGAACAGGTAGACATCGGCAGAGGGGGAAAGGTTTAGGTTCTCTAGTTCGTTGGAACTGCTTATGCAGCCCAAAAAAAATAGAAAAGAAACCTAAATGTTCAATTGTATAAGAGAAAACACTGTAAGTAGACATGGTCAGGAAAGGAGAAGAGATCTGCATGACATGAGGTCAGTCCCATAGCTAAAGATCTGGAGTTGTCTATTTACTAGTACCAGTGTGGACGAGAGCCAGGAAGCCATGTGTTGTGTATGGTACACGTCTGTGCTAGGTCTGCATGTAGGCATGAGAGCTGGTTACACATTGTTTTATTTCACTCTTTCATTTGGGAAAAAAAAAAAAAAGAACAATTTTCAAAACTGAAATTTTGCGATAAAATTTTTATTTTGAACTGTATTTTTTTGACATTTTATTAGGACTTTTTTCTTTTTCCCTTAAAATTATCTTTAAGTTAGCATATTCAGAGGAAAATATACTAATAATAAAAACTTCTATTTAATATTCTGTAGTTGTCAAAGCAAAACACCATTTATTCTTTATTGATTCATAAATTCATTACAATTTCTGCTTTTCATTGCAGTTCAGATGGGAGCATTTTCAAAATGCCACATATTTTCCAGATCTATTTTCATCTCACATTACTGATTTCATTATGACCTAGAAGAGAACCAAACCAATTTATTGATCCTCTCAAAACTCCCTAAGACAGTCATCTCCTGCAATGTGTGCTCTGACTCCAAACCCCTTGGTGCTCATGCTGTCCATTAGCTCATTATGGAAATCACATTCTCTCTTTTACCATTTACCTAAAGAGCCTGTGCCTAGAGCTCATCTGCTTTCCCAATTCATCAATAATGCTATAAATGCAATAAAATCTATTTCTTCCTCCTATATATCTTGTCCTACTTATATCCTTAAACTATCATGACTGTACTTCTACCACTATATTAAATATTATGAACCTTCGTGGTGTATTTTAAATTAAAAATAATACTAATAATTCATCCGAATCACTTTTTCTGGGCATAATTTGGAGCTTCTGAGGAAATTTCCACATTCTCCCTTGAAAAGCTTGCGTTGTTTCAAGGCCTATTCTTATTTACTAGGATTTCTACCTGTACACAAGAAATGACCTGCTCCCTTAAGAGGGAGCCATCCAGACTTTGGAAACCTGTTTAATATTTTGAAAATCCCACAAATACAGGAGAGAGAAAATAAAAACCAGCACAGAGAGATCTCTGCCTCTTGAGATGGGAAGGGGAAGGAGACAGAGCAGGGGGCAGACAGGCAGGCCGGTCCTGCCTGCAGCCCTGGGCAGTCGGGCATGGGCAGCAACACCTCCCACGGGCATCAGAGATGCTTCTGCCACCCACCGAAGGAGGATGCTCCATTGCCTACTTCCATCTGCAATACTCAGAAATTGCCGTCTTCATCTACATTTAAAGCCAGTTCTGTGATGGATCGTGGGTGGGTCTCATCTAATTAAGCAGAGATACACAAATGTGCATATAATATACACTTAAGCTAGTCACCCCAGGCAATCTGTACAGTCAGTGAGGACCTCGGCAGGCAAGGTACAGGAACCTTGGGTGTGAAAGATGTCATCCTAAAGTAAATGTCTATTATAGGTCAGGCAAATTGCACCCTAAAAGCACTTATTTCTCTCCCTTAACAGCAAAGGGAGCCTAGAGTGATTAGCACAGCTGTAGACATCTACTTTGTAGATGTTGAAAGATAAATGACACGAATCCCACCCTCACGTCTCTACAAACATCTGAAGAATTTGCCATAATGATGGTGGTTTAGCTGTGGCCTGCAAAGCACATGACAGCAATGCGTAGAGATGCTCTAGCTGCTCCCTGATTACTTCTCAGCATCCACATTTTACAGGAATGTCTCAGGCACATGCAACCGTATTCGCGTTTAGCCTGTTGGTAGGAAGGATCCCAAATTTGAAAAAAAAGTTCAGCATTTCCTGAAAGAAATTCAGCTCTTGGACTATTTCATTTTCAGATAGAGATGGCAATAAGTTGACAAGAAAAAAAGCAATTTTCTTCCTGTCAAATCCAAGGCAATTACTTAGGATTTGCTCTTACTTCCAGAAACTCCAAGGGCTGAAAAGGCTCAGTTTAATGTCAGAAGTTACGGACAGAAGCATGTGGGGTTACATCCCATAACTGTATCATCTCCTCTTGGAAGTGATGGAGGACTGTGTGGATACAGTGAGCATATCTCACTGGACAGACAGTAGGGAAGAAAACCCTTCTCATTGAGTTCCCAGCTACTGCTTTTCAAGTGTATTTTACTATGACCTTTCCCTTTTTTTTGAAAACATACATTATGAAAACATACAACATTTTTATGAAAACATACGTTCACTGGATGCTCTGGGATCTGTCTACCAACTGCTATATTTCATCCTTTTATTTTTCATTCCTTCAACAGCTTGTGCCTTTCCTCCAAACCAGAGGCCTGGCTGTGACTCCCTGCAGAGCCCTCACCGCAACGTCCTCACATTTAGATGGAGGAATTCAATAAAGAGAGACAGGAAACACCTCCTTCTCCTCGGGAACAGTGCGCATCAGCTCTGGAGCACATCCCAGCTCTTGCCAGCACAGTAAGTGAGGTTTCATCATAATCATTTTAGTATATTTCAAATGGCTGTACGGATGGATAGCAGCCCTGGAAGAATATACACTAGAGGGTAGTCAGGGAGCATGATTAGTATTGGGAACAAGTATTTTTTTTGGCAGAGGACGAGTGTGCCATTTGATAGATAGCGAAACACTGCAAGAATGCTGCTCAGTAGCAGCAGATGCCAAACATTCTCCTGTGCACATTGAAGGAAATGAGTTTTGTTTTGCTTCTTTTACAGAGCATGGGGAAAGGGGAGGGGACACACATGGCAGTACCTGCTTCCATACTGTAGGAACAGCACCTGAGGGTTTTCTGTGTGTCAAACAGCTTTTCTTAGCCTTATTTTCCAGGGTTAACAAATCATCTGAAAATAGTGGCCTGACTTTAGTTTTATTCTATAGCCCTTTGGAAGAGTGCAACTTTTCCCCATCTTTTGCACATGTACACATGCGGCATCTCCTTTTTCCAAATCAATATTTTTTCAAATGTAAACAGTTGCAAAGAAGAAAGGGGTTATTCCTGATCAGCTTGTGTACTCCTCTAAATTAAAACAAAGGTTTAATTTGATACCTTTTAATCCATCACCATATACCTTTGAATAAATTCTTCGGGTATGTAAAGAGAAAAGCAACAGAGTTGTTTAATTTTCAGGTAGTGTCTAGTAGTCATCCAGAACAAGGAGCTTTTGATAAATATTTCATAAGGATTTTTAGTGAATGTGCATCATCTGCTTTTATATTACTGATCTAAATGGCTTGTTCACGGTGTCAATGATTTCTATCCTAAGGCATCTCACAGCAGAACTTGACAGAACAGTCTACAACTGTTTCCTTGGAGTGACTGCAGCTTTTGTCAAGAATTTTTCTCCTTAAGAAGTTCCTAGGATAGCTTTAGCATTATTAAATGTAATAGACCTGCAACAGTGCCCATATTAGAGATCCCATATATGCATTTACCACTATTATCTAATATAATCCCACTGAACTCGAGCTGGCTCTGGAGAAGGGGTTGCCCTTTGGGGTCTCTGTATGCTGCCTCATGGTTGCCCACAGATGACACCAAGGTATCTTGAAAGCCAGCACTGAGATTTTACCATTAAATTAACTTGCGGGGGATATCCTGGGCCTCATGAAATGAAGTGACAGGACAAAAAATCAGTCCTTAGCCCAGGAGAGAGATTGTCCATTTAGGTGCAATGCAGCCACTCGGAATCATTTAGGAAGAAAAGAAAAAAAGAAAAAAAAAAAAAACAATTCTATCCTACCCTCATTTGGCCTGGCTTTCTCAGCCAAGACCTTTTCCTTGTGAGGGGATAGCTACCTATACTTTGTTATGAAACACAAATTAGTGGGAAAATGTGGAACTAGGAGGGGGCTAAAAAAATCCTTCTTACTTTTGAACTAAGCCCAAGAGAAACATCTGGGTGAAAGAAGAACCATCGTAAAGCTTTTCCCAGAAGTCAGAGCCATCCAAAGTTTGGATACAGTGCTTTTCATTCTTCATTCATTTCCTCGTGCTTGTGAAAGTAGAAGTGCTTTCTCCTGTTCTTGATTTTACACGTTCAATCATGCTACCTCCTATGCTTGGAACAAGCTTCCATGTCCTTTTGTGAAATCTCCTCCCATCTCTCTTAATAAAGCATTCCCACAGCAATACTTCCCCCTCTTCCTCCAAGGTCGTTGTTTTCTTGATAATTTGTATTACTTGCAACCTGATGTGGCGTTCCTCATTTTCTCATTATTAGTTGGTGTGTTCCTCAACATACCCTGCCACATATTTTATTACTTGAGAAGTAAATGAGGTCCTACTGAAAATACTGGCAAAATTTCCATTGACTACAACAGAGCCAGAATTTTGCTCAAGGTATTCAAATGACGCCTTAGTTGGACGTCTGTGATGCAGATCTCTGTGCACAAGGGCAAATCACATCTGCCATCTATACTTAAAGCACAGCGAACAGCTGATGTTTTCAGTGGTGTACTTCTTTCTAAAACACCCACTTTAGCCCAACATGCAGATTTTTGATAGCATGAAAAAAAAAACCTAAGAAATAACCTAATCTGCATAAAGATTTTCGTTTTTCTCTTCTGTTGGCAGACATATATTTGCAGGTATCTTATCTATGTGTTGCTGTTTCCTTGAGCACCTCAAACAATAAATTGAAAGATGCCTCATGGTAACATTGTTAGGTATTTCTCTCTCACCCACGTACATACCTACAAAGGTTTAAGATACAACTTTTGAAAAGATTCAAGACTGAAGGGGGAAAATAATCTTATTATGCAACAATTTATTGTCCTGCCAAATGTGGGTGCCTTGGAAGCTTGAATAACCCGCCAACACACCTGTGTACATTGGCATAAAGTTAAATCAATAACAAAAAACAGGCGCACAGCCAATTACCTGTCACACAGAGATTCATTTTAAGTGGAGTTTTTACAGGCAAACTTAAATCATATCATTCTTATAAGATAGTCCATACAAGATATTTACAAAGATGTTTAAATTTAGAATAACATTTAACAAAAAGCAATATTTAACAATTTCAGAAAAAAAACAACACTCAATAGCCAAAATAATAATTCATTTTCATTCACAACAAAGTTTTTTACCATATAGATATCATATAAATTAATGTGTTTTATTTAGATGACAATTTCTTGAAAGCATCATTTTATATCAGATAGGTCATGAAAAATGCCATTCTCTGCTTCTGGTGCTGTATCATCTTAATGTATATACCTCATACATGAGCATTTATGTCTTAATAAAGATTTCTCAATCCTTTGGTTACTTCCTGCTATTTGTTACTGGTTTTGTTTTTCCAGTACAAGAAGTAAATCATTCCCTCATTCACAGTAGTTTAAATCCAAAATATTTTTGTGAGAGTTATGCAACTACTGACCCTGCAGATTTCCTCTGCAGAGCAGAATGAAAAGGAGCCAGAGCCGTAGTTTTGTTTTCCCCTTCCAGCTCTGCAGAGAGAGCACACACCGAGGCAGACCACAGAACAGTCTCTTATTCTCTCAAAGATCTCAAGGACACATATTGCAGGTCTTGCATGGCCATTCCATGAACCGTGAAGGAGGTAAACGCAATTGACATGCTATTTCACCCTCAACACACAAAAAAGAATCTATTCTACTCATTTATAAGTGTCTTCATGCACACGACTTTAGTAAACTTGCAAATGTGATGGAGAGCTAAGCTTTCAAACCTACTATTTTAAGAATGGTTTTGTATAATAAGATATTGCATAACAGGAAAAAGACCTAATAAAAGTTGGTGACCAAGTCTTTATCTGTGAGATGCTGTGTGTCTTCAGGTCCTATCAATGTCAATACATGCTGAAGGTGCAGAGCATGCAATATAAAACAGTTACTTGCCCTTCTGCTTATGGAGTAAGCATCTAGGAGCATTGCCTGTGTCCTACGTCCTAAATCCTATTTGTTTAAAACAAATTAAATTATTAATATGAATCATAATCAATTTTAAATACAGCTTTTTTGTTAAAGACAAAAGATTTTTAAGCAGAGACTTAATAAAATGATGAATAAATTTCTGCAGGCACTGATAATACTTGTATCCCAAAAGTTAAAGCTGCCATAGAACTGATTTCATGTTCATGAATTTGATGAAAGGCACTCAGGAATGAAGTCTGGGAACAGCTGAAGGTGTGGATAGAGATAGCAGATAGGCAGGAATTGCCTATGAATGACCTTTAAAGTGAACATAGATGACATTTAATGAAATAGAGAAGAGGCAAGAAGAAAATGGCTCCAAAGGAGAATTTACGAGTGAGAGGATATAAGGATAAGAATGACAGAGGAGATGATAGACAGAGCTTCCAGTGGAGAATTTACAGAACAAAAACGAACAAGAAAATTCTGTATATATATTAGGGAAGGGAAGCGAGGAGGAAAAGAGCTAATGGAAGATAGAAAGTCTCATTGTAGTTATCCATTTTCTCATGAGAAACTTGGTATGATGCCCTGATTATAGGGAAGCAGAAGAAGAGAAGGAACAGATCTGAGGCATAAATTTCAGGAGGCACAAAAGGCGATGGGATTAGGTCTGGAAGAGAGCAAAACTGAAATGGAAAACAGAGAGCCAAAGTACTGAAGTTCAGCTAGTGTGAGTCCCAATATGCAAACAAGAAGTTAAAAAATAATCTTATAAGATAATTGACCCGCTGTAAGACATGATAAAAGAAGAGGGGACAAAACAGTAGATGATGAGGTACAGTGAAATACACTCGTGAGAGAATCAGATCAAAGATGAAAGTTAAGAAGGATGCAACAGGGCTGATGAGAAAAGTAAAAGTCCAAACGTTGTTCCTATACTGGAGATCTTAAAAAAAGAGACTAGTACCTGAGGTAGACTAGGTCAAGGAAATAAATCATCTTTTTTGTTTGGGGAGCTTAAACCAAATTGGGAAACTTAAACCAAATATAAATACTAATATTAACTAAATATTTGTATTAACTGAATTATTAGTATTCAGCATTATTATAAATACTAATTTAGTTAATACTAAATACTAATACAAAGTCAGTAATAATAACTAAATATTAATATAACTAAATATTAGACAACAAGAAGTTTTGATAAGAAACAAAAGCTCTGAATACAAGGCCAGATAAATAAAATCAGGCCTCTGTGTTAACTAGGAGATGATGGAAGATGGGTCATGTCTAATGCTAGCGTTTTTACGCAAGGAGTTAGGCAAATGGAGTAAGAGAAAAGGCAACCCATAACTGGGAAAAAGAGGAAGAATCAGAGACTACATGAATGTGGGAAGAAACCAAAGGTTAAGATGAAGACTAGAAAAAAATAATGAGAAGAAATGACTGCAGAGGAATGAAGATTAGAAAAAAAAATAAGAGAAAACAGTAAATGAAACCATCAGGGGCCCGCGCAGTAGGAAGGATAAGGAAGAAAAATGCTCTATTATAATATATCATTCTTGTTCCAGTGAGCACACCAACAATCATTAACTAGAGGATTTTTTTATTTCCTTTGCCTTATTTCCTTATGTTCATGTAAATGTAGATATCCTCAATGATTGGTATTTATCATAAACAGTAACACTCAAGAGAAATTTCCAACTGTTTGGAAGCATCTGTTTTCCCTGTCAAGCCAGATGTTTGAGAGCCTGATGCTCTATGCTTTCATAATTTTTTATCATAAAGTTTGAATATTATAAGATTGTCATTCTATTTTGGGGTTTGTCTCATGAAAATTTTATTATTCCTTAAAGCAACAAAATTTTTACCTTTTTAAATACTAAGACTGAAGAAGCAAACCTATAGAACTTTTCTCTCAAGTTGATCAATACTTCAATAAATACTCAGAAGTGTTAATATTTTGTAAAAATATAGCATTTGCAGCTTTGGGTCACCATTAATGAGTAAATATATGAATTCATTTTTTTTCTACCATGTTAATATACTAATGTAGTCCGTTATTTTCTAAGTATTATCTGTATAACAATACAATTTGTTCCAGGATCATAATGTGTATGTGTCCATTACTAATCAGTCTTTCAGTAGACTTTATAGCACCAAAATCCTGGTTTTTAGCTATGATTATACCCCTGAAGACCTACAACAGTCTATTTTAAGCTCTTCAACTAAAGATATTTCCATAAGCTCTGAAAACATGTAGAGTTCTGAAGATACAGGAGTGCAAAAGGATCCATGAAAAGAAAAATTAATTATATTTCCAGGTCAGAGATCTTAAAATTATTGAATGTTTTACTGTTATCACTCATTGCCAAGCTATGCAGATTCAGAGAAGCTGGAGAGGTGAAAGACCTTTTTAGTGACTTTTTAGTGACTGTTCAGGCTAATCTAGGAATGCTCTGTGTATAGTTTTCCAAAACATAGGAAAGGCTAAATGGTTTTATCCTGGGATACTTACAGAAGTATCACTGAGGCACATTTCTTCTCTGGCAGTTCAAACTTTTATAACATTTGTTTTAAGATTTTTTTTTCACTTACTACTTATTACTACTTGTTGTCCTGCTTCATATGCCCAATAACTAGGATATGGTTCAGTATCAGAGCCAGACAAGATGACTATTATCTGTCTATTATCAGCTGAAGGTATAATCTAGAACATGAGAACTGTTTTTTCCAGAAATAAAAAAAATAAATAAAGATTTTTTAAATAAAAAGCTCAGCAAAAAAAAAAAAAAGGTAATAAAAAAATTTACCACTGCTTTTCACAGCTTTAGTATTGCATATAATTAAAAAACTTGCACCTCAGTACCAGGTAGCCTCTTTGCAGTCTCTATATTTATTGAATGCAATAAATACTTCAGAGCTATCAGTACATGTTGTGACCTGGCAGTCTTCTGAGATACAGGATTACTAATTAATTAATGGGGAAGTCATGAGTTAGAGCTGCTCTAGAGCCTGCCCCAGTTACAGTGTTAATGATGGTGCAAGCCAAGCAAAGGGTAGGAATTAATCCTTGAGATCCAGAAAAGGCTGAGCCATTCCCTCCTTGGAAAAAAAATATATATATATAAAGATATGCTTCTTCATATATGCCAAGTTCATATGTTAACACACCCAGGCTAGGAAGATTTTCTCATCTGCAGACCTTGACCTGAAATATTATACTATATTACACACTACTTAGAAACAAAAAAAAAAAACAAAAGCAAATTTTTAAATAGTAAAACTAGCGTTTGGTCTGTCATGTCTTGGTAAGAATGAGAGGTGACAATTTGGTAGAAGGTAACAGCAGTAACTGTGTGTTGAGAGTGGGCACTGGGAGACAGAGGCAGAGACAGGCATAAAATTTACAATGACTTGTTAAAAAACTTGAAGTTAAATTTTACATGAATTTTACATGCCTACATATATTAAAAAGTTCTTAAGCAGAAAAATTCTGATTTTTATGTGAAACCAATACTTCATTATTTTCACTTGGCTATGAAAGCAGCACTGTTATTTTTCAGTGAGAAATGCAGCGAGGCATTTAACCCAGAGTAGTGATGGTGAAACTGCAGATATCTTCAAATAAAATGCTATGGGACAAAGTTACTGCATTCTTCAATGTTCTTATTTGAGGCCAGTTCTGACTTTTATGATCACTCTAATTCAAACTTAAGCAACAGGGAATGTGTCAATACAACTTTCTCTTTAAGTATTGCTAAGGAGCATGCAGGAGCCCACATGTTTGCCTAACTGGCCCTGCAACCAGCACTGCTAACAATAAAACCAGAAGTTCAAACTCAGTTCCTTGCTTTCAAGTGTGTCCTTCAAACAGCAAATACCAGTTGATCATCCCTCTAAAACAGGGTGCATGCTAACCAGGAATAAATCCAACACATCTACACCGAGGTGCTTAGCACACACAATGACATCCAGTCATTTTACTGACTTCTTTTTCTTAATACGACTCATGCCACATATGTGTGTGCAAGTGCGTATCTGAGAGAGAGATACCCTCCCCCACCTATATTTTCAAGCACCATAATATACTGCCTGCTTCCTAGCCCTGCAAATACCCTTGAAGTGGAATAATGTTTAACAGAGGGCAATGCTGCTGGAAAACAGCCAAAGAAATGAAGCTGGGAGGGGAAGTCAGTCAAAACGTTCTGATGAATATTTTTGTACCTCCAAAGACACAACTATTATACAAACATTGACCTATTCGTCAGGCAATCACAGTTTACTATTTCTTAAAGGTCACAGGAGTTTCCAAGATTATTAAATAATGCATGGAGCCAAAGACCAAGGATATTATTTAAACAGTGGAGGTAACTTTTGTTAGTGAAGGACAATACCATGACAATGTCCCTTTATTTTCCCTTGAAATATGGTAGGGTTTGCAATGTAATATAGTAATGGCCCATTTCAGCTGAAAAAGGAAACTCTGCTGAGGAAATGTGGCTCAACACAACAATAAAACGTTGCCTGGATTTTTCTTCCCCTTTGTCCACATTTGTCAGGACATGATTTATTTTTTGCAGGCATTTCAATGGCAAGCAGCGCCAGGGAGCAGCAGTCTATCCATGTCCCTTAATGAATGGGATGAGCTGGCCCTATTTGTCTTTCCAATGGGGGTTACGAGTCAGTGCAAAAAGAGCTTTGCAACAATTTTAATTTGCAGATGCTTTGTGGATGCATGAACAGAAATCAGTAGAGTTTGATAAAATTCAGTAGGCACCTCTTTATAATAAATCCTGCACTTATTCTTCTCAATGGCTGCTCTAAACAGCTCTTTTCCTACATCTTACTAAGTCTTCCAGGTCACCTCTTCCTGGGCCTTCAGAGATGCTAAGCTCTAACTATTCACTGGGCTCATGGATTCAAGTGGAAGTAACAAACTGAGGGAAAAAGAAGCTGAACACGAATGGTCCAGCATCCTTTTGACTCAGGCAGTAAGTTTCTGCTAAGCAAGAATCCCGGTGCTCCTGTCATTCTCTTGAAACAGGGCCACAGCTCGGGGAATCATAGAATCATTATGGGTGGAAAAGGCCTTCAAGATCATCGAGTCCAATCATAAATGACTTGGGAAGGAACAGAATTTCTCTATCATCAAATTATTCCTGTTCTCTGCCCAAAAATATCTCTGCACACATTGCCCTTGGATCTGAGGTGCTGAACTGCCCGCATGCTGTGAATCAGGTTTCTACTAGCCATGAAACCTCTGATAGCACATTTCTTCCTCATAAAATGAAAGTTTTCCATAGCAAAAATTCACCTGATTAATTCCAATATGTCCCTTACCAGATACAAAGCAGAAATAAGTCAATGTGTCATTAAAAGGCAAGATACCATGAGAACAATTCCTTCAGTAAATACTTAGAGCACTATCCTCTCATATGAGTCGTCTAATCTGGCCCGGAGAATTGTGCTTTGCAAAGGTGAGCATCAAGCTCCAGGTGGATGACTTTTTGGCAAAGGGATATTTCTCTCTCTCGCTATGCAGTCACAAAGTTGTTCAGAAATCTGTAGCCTTCTGGCCCTTGGAGTTTCACCAGAAACCTCAGACAGGATAACTTAAAAGGTTTTGCTCTGCAACTAAAATAATCAATAGTTCTCTTTTTATCTAAAAGTACAGCCATGTATATATTGGAAGGTTATGAAGATAAAAAATACTGACAAAATTTTCAATTTAGACAAAAATTCTAAGAAGTGCAGAGTCATGAATTTGGATGGTTTCTAACACCTTTTGCAATATTTCTGCTTGATGGTGCTTGGCTACTCTTAGTACAATTTTATGAACACTTCTTGGAAGATTCACCATTAACAGTCTGCTTGAATGCCAAGCTTAAAGAACCTTCAGTGACAGATTCAAGATGGGTCAGAAAAAAAAGGCCTTCAGATGTCTAGTGAGAACAAATTTTCAGTCTCACTCACCTGCAAATCATGATTGTGAATAAACACTCCCATCCAAATGTCTACAGGTCACTTACGATAAGATATTGTCTTCCTTGCGTGAAAGATGGCTAGCTGCCAAAGAACACTTGATCATATCACAAGGCATTCAAGGATATTGTCAAAAACAAAAAATAATCTGAAAATAATCACCAATAAAAAGACAAACTATTCAGACTATCATTTCATATTATAGATGTAACTTACTCATGGAAATGGCTCTAAGAAGCATGAATTCTCCTGAACATCAAGTCATAAACTGAACTAATTTATGAAGTGGGCAGATATCTAATAAACTCTGTGAAAGTTTTACCAGGAAAGTGAATAGTTTGGAAGCAGAAATTCACTTCTGACTTTATGGCTGATGCAAGATGTCCTCAGAGTCAGGAGCACTCACTCTTAGTGGGATGGGCAGATACAGAATTATACTTCGCAAACCCCATAGAGGCTCTTCAGGGTCCCTTTCCTTCTGAAAACTTCAGGGCACCTGAAATGATGTGCAGTAACTATCTCAGAATAATGCCAGAGGTTAATGCGCATTTGTATACCGTGGGGACTGTTCAGACAAACTACGGCTCAGGGCACTCTCTGCCAGATCCACCCTTGTCTTCCATACGATCTAGGGGAGCAAAGCACGGAATGAAAGCCAGGAAGCTCACCTATCTGGATGCACCTGATGGGACCAATGTGGGCATGTCTACTCTGTAGCTGAGCATGGCACTGCCATCCCTGTACGAGCTCCCAGCATGGTACAACACCAGGAGGAGGAGGTCCCGTTGGGAAGGCAGCAGATGCATATTTATAGGCTATTTATGGGCCCAAATGACAAACATCTCCCAGCATGGAGCAGCAGCACAGGCTCGGTGCCCCACTGCGCTCCACCGGGCTGTACCACTGGGTGCAGGACGTCTATCCCGCTGCTGTTGGAGCCACCATGGCCTCTCATCCAGGAGAGGCAGAGAAGCATATGGCAAGGAACGTGGTGCAAGGGAGTTTAATAAACCTTGAGCCTAGATAAAAATAAGACCAGGTTTCCCTTATTCTGTCTTATCCTCAGTGTTCAATAAAAAAAGAGCAATCTGTAGAGTATAAATCATGACTTGATAAATGTAGGCCCTTAGAAGCCAGTTGTGTAAATACGGATACAGCTGCAGGCCCTGATAACTAGATTAGCAGCAGCAGCTGCCAGACCATGCACAACAACCAAGAAGTATTGTGTCCTGGCCAACGAAGTTTCCAGATTCACTCTCAGGTGCTTCCCGTACATCCCTGTTAGTGAGAACAATGCATCATGAAAGTAGATGATCTTCATTGATCTTCAGTCTAACAAACGTTTGTCTCCTTTGGATGTATACAATGAAGTTTGTTGCTAGCATTAGCTCACAGTACCTTCACTGTACACAGGGATGGGACTTTATTTCCTGGCAGCTGAGAGGGTTTGCTGAACAAAATTAAAATAAAAAAATAAGTCTTGGTTTGACCAAATCTTGATTTAGTATTAAAATTCAGTACCCTTACTGAATAAAAATCCAGATCAACTGATTCATAGGTGTCCTGGTATATCTGTTCTCGCTGATAACAAGAAACCAAAATTGACATTTCTTCTTAGTACTTGATTTACAAAAAAAAAAAAAAAAAAAAAGAGAGAGAGAGAGATAGGTCTAAAACTATGCACAGGAAGCAGACATTGAAATATATATATATATAATGATAGATCATGTTTGAGAGAAAAGTTTTGTGTCTTTGGAAATGTCAGTATCATCATCTACACTTGAACACTGTGCTTGCTACCACTGAGAAAAGATATAAAGTTGCAGAAAAGGCCCCAAACTCAGGACAATCTGGACTCTTCTGCCAGAGCACAGAGCGGCCAGCTGCTCCCTCAGAGATGGGGACCCAAGATAACTCCTGCCCTCGCTGCCAGACTCCTGGATCCTCCTATGGGGCTGAGCACAGTAGGCAGAACCAGGCACTGGTAACTGGGATCTCAAGAGCCCTCATCATGGCAAACCATCCATGAGGCTGGGCAAACCTCAGAGCCCTGACTGCTTCTTTGTAGGAAAGTAGCCTGAAGAACTTCAAAATGTGTGAGAATTCTTCCAAAAGAGAATGATTTTTCAATGAACTAATCTTCCATGATGCATATGAGGTTATAGACCAAAAACTCTATGTCTCTAATCTAGTGATTCGCATAATACCCTTCTAGAGAAGAACATCTACTTCAATCTAAACAATGCAAAACTGATATANTAATCTTCCGTGATGCATATGAAGTTATAGACCAAAAAACTCTATGTCTCTAATCATCTCTACTGATTCGCATAATACCCTTCTAGAGAAGAACATCTACTTCAATCTAAACAATGCAAAACTGATATATGGAAAAAACACGTTCCCAGTCACTTGATATTGCACTGCAGACACAATGCTGGGGAATAATAATTAATATGCTGCAGAGAAATTGCTTCATTATAAGATGCATTATAACATGTTGTAAAGACATGTAAAAAATAATTTTAAAATACTTAAAAGATGATGCTAGCTTGTTGTGGCCTGCTGCAAAGCAGTTATAAATTGGAGTACTTACAATAGTTCACGCATGTCTCTGCATGTTAGAACAGTACATCAGAGCATTTATTTATCAGAAAAAGCAAACTCTACTAAGTCATTTAGTTCTTATAAAGCTTGCTGTCATTTTCAATTTATCCAGATTTTAAAAGGCACAATACCAGATTGTCACATGGGAAAGACTTGCAGATTCAAGTCCTTATTCTTCCCTCTAGCGAGTGCTGGAACCAGCACATTTGGGACACAGAGGTTACGTCAAAGCCTTCCAACTCTTTGAAGGATAATTACCATACCTGCATAATCACATGGTCTACCTTCTATGCATTCATGTTAAGGAGAGGACATTAATCTAACAAACGCCTAGCGGCTGACTTTTTTTTATATATATCTAATAGTTCTCCATAAGATACAGCACTCCACCTAACAGCTGCAGAAAATTCCTGGCCATAGTCACAATCCCTCCATGGAAAGGGCTGAATAATCCCTTCCAGATCTGCTGTGTTAGGTAAGAGCGTTGTGGTGCAGGATTTGATGTTGTTGGTTGTCACTTCTATTATTCCAGGAGAGGACCTGGACCACTAGCTTATGTATTATAGGTTATAGGAGAATTACAAAAGATAGCCAATAAACAACACCCTAGGAGAGTGATTTACTCTCTGAAGTGTTTGAGAGTATTTGCAAGGATGTCTAGAACTTGTATCAAAGAGCTGGTTCAGAGGACCTACTCATCCCTCAGCACTGCCCCAGCGGTCAGAGAGACTGCAGTCCTGCGCATCAGCGATGCTCCCCTCTCCACTCCCTGTGCAGAGATGTGGCCAACAGGCAAGGAAATACCCAATTGAAATGGCACACAACAACTGGCCCTTTCCAGACAGTTGTGCATCCTTCGTTAGCCCCAGGTTTGCAATGCAGGAATTGCACAGGTATCTCAGCAGTCTCTGGATGTCCAAGTAAACATCCTTGCACTCTCATTCTAATAGGCACATGGCAATGAAGGAGTGACCTCTCACACGGGCTGCAGAAGGGGCTGCCATTTGCGCCTTTGGCTCCTTCCAAACAGGGTCTACTCCATTTTGGCCCTTAAAAGCTTACACTTGCTTTTGATTTCTTTCTGGGTACAATTTCAAAGATTTTCTTTAAATTCTTCACCTACCTGCTATGTTAGATCTTTCATACAGTCGCAGAGCTCAGCTGCCAAGCTCCGAATGCTAGAAACAGGAGTCCACAGGAGGAGAGAGCTCAGAGATGAGGCATCCTTGGTCTGTTGGATGAATCTCGAAACATGCTCACAGACCCCAGCAAGCAGGGCAGGGAAAGTGGTTCAATGGAAGGATTAGGGAACACTTTTTTAAGTACTGAGTAGAGACAAAGAAGTACAAGCTGTAGTTCTTGGTTTGCAACCAAATAGCCATCTATAGTTTGACTGAGGTCAATTTACATTCCCATGTTTCAAAGACCTGTTGACAAATCTTGTGTTATTGTAATACTATTTTATTAACCTATGTCCAGAGAAGCTTATACTTCATTAAAAAGCCATTGTCAAACAGATGTTATAAATGGATAATATCACTAATAAATTTTATTGCTTACTGTAAAATCAGTAACATAAACAAAGCACATTAAGTGAGTCCTTTTACCTATAGAAAACTTATCACAGCTATTTTCCTCCAAGATCAAATTAGATTAAGTTTTCATTTTCAAAACAGAAGAAAATAAGCCTTTTACCTGGGGGAGATCTGGCTGTAAGTCAGCACCAGGCTTGTGATTTTTATTTGGTACTTTTATTTGCTGTTTTGTTCTATCAAATGGCAAATTTGCCCAGCCAATAAACAAAAGAAGCCCACTAGTGACAGTAACTACTTAAAAATAAAAACTCATTTATGCACGAAACATCAAAAGATCTATTGTTTGCATTTTTAAAAAACAATTATATGGTTTTCTTTAATGTTTCTTACTACACAAATATTTTTTGCAGGCATGCATATATGTATGCAAATGTTAAGGAGCCATAGATCCTTATATCAGCCTCTTTATTTCATGTATGTATATTATATGACGCAGAAAATAGCTCTAAACTCAAATCCAGCATATACAATATTGAAAAAAGCTATTTTCATTTAGAGAAATCATACTTTAGATTAATGCTGCAATGAAGCCATGAACTCACATAATCTCTTTGACTTTCAATCTGCTGGGAGAATAATTACATCAGACTGCTGAGAATGTTATTGATGTGCGAAATCACAAGTCCATTGAAACCAAGGAGAGTTCCCATCACATCCAGAAGGGCTTGGATGCTCATTGTTTAATCAGGAGAGGAAATGTAATTTTCCTGGCAATTAATACAGTGCCACTGCAATAATAGACTGACCTGAAAGGGGAAGAAAAATCTTGGTATAACTCTGCTCCAAAAGATGATATCTGGCTCCACACTCTGGGCAACATGTTGAAATAGAAATTGCCTTTAGCTATGTCTTTTTCTGGGATACTAATTAATGGGCTCTAGGAAGCGTGTGCATGTTGCCTATGGAGCAGGCCCCACACGTCCTTGCATTTCCCCCAAAAGAAAATCAAGCTTCGTGATTGCCCTTTTCCATGACGGGGCAACTTGCATCGCCTGGCACTTTTGAGTACTGCTTTAACCGCGTCTGTGAAGAACCAGCGTTGACCTGAGGCCTCTTGGAAGGAGGAAATGTTAACAAACCACATGCCTTCTTAACAGAGACAGCTTCCATGTGCTCAGGTCCAGATTTCAGCTTCCCAGGAGCTCCGTAGTCACATCAGCTCTTTGCTGGCTTTCCGCTAATGTGGCTAACGAAGACTCTTATCAAGTCAGAGCGCTACATCTCACTGCTGCTTTCAATCCCAACCTACCTGATATCCCACTAACCCAGATCACAGACAGAGCGAGGGCAAGGTGATTAGTATCAGCCACGTAAATACGCTTATGGAATTCTCATTTGGGCTATAGTTATATCCAGTGCACTGACCTTACTCACCACCTCTGGGCGGTTTCACCAAAATACCTCACTTCAGTCGAGATATGAGGAGAAAATGTTACTGAAGTCCACTTAAAAGAAAGCAGTTCTTGATCTCTGAGAGAACAAAAGTGTGATCTTCATAGGTGGGAGCTACTGCAGTTCTCTGTACTTTTTGCCTAGGAAGCCAACAGAAATGTAATATGCAGAACTCATGTTCAGGATCTTGGAGAAGTCCTTCCTGAGTTTGCTTCATAGTCCAGATTTCCTCATTACTCCTGCATTATCATTAATATTCTGTATCTCCTCTAAGTAAAAATACCAGAATATCTTTGTTCTCCGAAGAATTCCAACAGCTTCGGGCGGACAAACAGCAGCTGGGGAGAAATCCAAACTCAAGGTGTTTAGCTGAAAATAAGCTCCACTTCCATTTTAATTTACTCATCACGTAATTGGGGGGAAAGGGATGTGGGAAATATTGGTGAGCAACCAAAAAGGGAGAGAGGCAAATTCTACTCTGCTGACTAGAATAAAGAGGCATAATTTCCTATGCTAAATCTAGTAAAGAAAAAATAATTAGTTTCTATAATATATTCAGGGGGGAAAAATGTTCAAAAAATAGGTTTTAAAGCACTTTCAAATATATAAAAAAAAAAAATTAACTTTTGGTTTTCAATATAGATAAAGCCTGGTAAGAGAAGGAGATGACAGAATGAGATAGATGGAAGAAACTCTTCATATTTTAGATTTCCTAAGAGTAAAAGTGACAGAATAACCTTGTTCGTATGAGAAACCTGGCAGGTGACATTAGAGGCCATTTCAGCAGAATACAAAACAATAAGTTGTAGGATAATACATTATGGTGATAGATTCTCTCCTCAGGATGTAATGCAGAGAAGAATCTAACAAAATCTTATATTTTTGCTAGAGATGTGTTAGACCAGTGGCCCAAATCCTAGAAGAAAGGAAGAATAGCCCTGGAGTAGCTTTTAGCTACTCCAGCTTCTCTCTATATCTGACCCAAAACAGGCTCTGCAAAATTACGATATTCTTGATTTCAGAGTCCCAGACCAACTTTTCTATTCATTCTTATTAGCATCAGGCTTGGGCATTTCTCCAAAATCATATACTACAAAGTGCACTTTCCCTCACTTCAAGCTGGAAATCCTACCTATTGTCATAGTCGTGTTGAGGAGAGTTTGCAAACTATAATGTGAATTGGCCTGTTGCTTTTCTTCAAAATACGCATAAAATGAACATTTGAAAGTTGTCTGTGGCATATTTGCAGTCATTCCTGCTACTACTCCTATTTTATATCAGTGCTTGCCTAGAGACTCACACCGCTTTTGACCTCCCTTACATTCGGCTTTCGGAAGAAAAAGAGGAGCCAGCATCACACAAACGGGGCTGGAAGGAGCCCTGTGGCATCACCTGCGCTATCTTTCTTCCCCAAGGTATCAAAAGAAGTAATTTAAGGGCACTCTGATATATCAGAGATAGCCACCCAATTTGTTTGGAGAAAGTATACCAACGCTTTTTTACTTCAGAAGACCAAAGAACCATACTAAAACTTTCAGAGCAATAGTCTTGTTTTCTGACATGTCTTTTTCTTGTTCAGACTCTAAAACACAAGAAGACCCTTTTTCACAAAAGTTTTAGTCCCACTTTTATCGGGAAATTGGACAAGGGAAGACACGCATTGAAACATTTCAAACTTAAAGAAAATATCTGTGCAAGAATGAACTTCAGTGAAGATGAAAAATCAAAAGTGGGCAGTTGTGTTCTTGTTTACCCAATCTCACCCCACCCACATGGTAGCAAAATAGGCACCATGCCCAAACTTTGTGGCAAGAGGCTATTGTGTGGGCTTAGGGTAATTTAAGAATTGATTGTCAGTCTGTTTTTGGCTTCCAGCTATGAAGCAATGCTCTAACTAGTGAGGTGCATTGAAGGACTCATTGCAGACTTTAAAATTGTCTCATTTTCAATTATGAATATTAAAAAGAAATGCTCTGACTTAAGTGTGAGAAGTAATATTATATGCATAGGGTGAAGTTTTTTTGTGTGTTTGTTTTGTGGGACCTTTTTTAAAGACACTCTCATAACCTTTTCCTGAGTTAGTTCTCAACAACCAAACACTGTTCCTGTTTATATCAGTGGGGAAAGTCCCAGTGAAAAAACTAATCAGACCCAAGTTAATGAAAACAACATCCCCATTTAACACAAAGCCCTAGCCTTAAACAATCTTTTAGCATTGCCTATCTGTGTACATCCAAGACAAAATTTTATAGCCTGCATGTTCCAACCTTAAAAAAAAAGAATCCTGATTATTTATTTATGCCCTTTTTGTTTAAGAAGTTAAATCCCCAGAGCATCTCAATTTAGATCAAAAGCAAACTACCAAACTTCACCTGGCACACCTGTGCCGTGTGATTTCTTAATTACCTGCCTAGCATTCCCAGAGCTACAAGGCAGAGATGCAGGACTTGTTTAGCACATATACAGATCTCTGAAATACACCTCGTGTAACAGAGCCTTTCCAGAACGCCCGAGGTGTTAACCAGTGTTAAACAATTCTGCATCTCCTTAGACACTTGCATTTCAACAATTTGCTTTCTCACAGGTTTCAGAAGATAGGGAGCTATCATGGAGCGAGAAATCTGCGGAAAATGATGTATTTACTTACGAGCATCTCAATAACTTTGTCCCTTGTTTAGTGGACAACTTGAGTGTTTTCATAACATTAATTGAGTCTCGTTCCATTAAGGCCAAAAAGCAGGACTGTACTAGCTACAGGTTATTTACACATATTACAGGTTATTTACACATACTGCATAACTGCCTAGAGAGCACAGGAGAACAGGTCCATTAATGATAGACACCAGACAGTCTAACAGTCCTGGAAGCGCCAAACATCTGCCCTAACTGAACATAGACCAACAGGTAAGGCGAATGTGGTAAGGCGAGGGCAGCATGAGCCATCTGCATGAGCATTCATCAGCTTTCTGCTAAGACATGCTTTTCTAGGATGCTTCAACATCATAGTGAGAAAACGGATTTGTGTTAGATGTAACTGCCACCACACTGCAACGCAGGACTGATGTGACGTGCTCCTTGTCCAGCTGACCTGGTCCAGCACACCTGGTGACAGTCAGGGTTCAGGCTCACCAGCAGTAGCTCACACTGTGCTGCACTGACAAATATATGCAGAAGAACAGAATTATACTTTAATAAGAGATTCACAATAATTTCTCATTTACACTGGTTTGCAAAGCAATTAGGCATTTAACATTATATCTTGATATTTCGGCTATTTGTCAATAGTGTAATTTCATTAACTGGCCAAAGTACTAAGAACTCTGTAACCCTGAATGTAATTTAAACTGCCAAGAGCTGACGACATCTGTGTTCGTACAGTGAAAATATACATTTCTGGCAGGAAGTTAAAGAAAAGTATTAGTATTAATAGCTTATATGTCTCTACCATAGAGAAGCCTCAGTTTCATCAGAGTTTCTTACCTATAACAGATGAGGCAGACGGTTTGAATAATACATAAACTAAGTAGATGCAATAGATACGACAGCAATGTTCATTTTACATGGAAGTCATTCATCGTGACCCACCATTACCTGGACAGGAAAAACTAATGTTTTTCATAAAAATGTGTATCTTTTATGAAGTGCTTCAGAAGAAAGCCTTTTTAGTTACATTTTTTCAAATTCCAATTTCTGTTTGGGAAACCTTTTCAAAAGAAAATTGGCAAGAAGTCCCAGTTGGGGTCAGAGACTGACATATCAAGAAGACTCTGTCTAGGATCTACATTAAGCAAAAAGAAATGTCCAGGGCTCACACTCCCCTGTTATGACTACAGGAGCACATGAGCTAGGAAATCTTAATTTCTAATGTTCTCAGTGCATAAAAAATTTCAAATGATTTTGCAAAGAAGATTGCAGAACTTCTTATGGTTAATACTATCAAGCAGACATTCAAGCACATGGAGACTTGGTTGATCAAGTTACTATGTAATATTCTACATTTAATTCAGAACTTCAAAAGACTCCTGAAACCCAACCAGCAGGACTCATCTTTTGCTTTAAAATCATGGCATTTTTCAGAAATATTTAAAAATTCTTGGGGATTTGGATAATTTTTTTAAAAGTTATTCTGCATAGCAAGGTGCTTCTCATCTCCCTACATGCAATAAAATAATAACCTGAGTTATCAACAAGAAATCTTTCTGCTAAAAGTTAATAAGGAACATCTGTCAGTTTACCGGGAGAGACAGTGGAAAAATGGGTGGGAATTCCCAGCTTTAAGTATGCAGCCACTCCCACAGCGTTCAAGTCAACAAAGGAAACTGTGAGCAGGAGGTCGAAGTCATTAATAGAATTTTTTTTCACCAACAGAGATATGGATCAAATACCCATAATTTCAAAGAAGTTATTTAGGATTTTCCAGAGTCCCCACATTATGCTAAGTTCTCATATAGAGACTATTTTTGGAGCTACATTTTTAATGGTTTTAAGACCACCATGTCCTTAAGTGTGCGAAGGCTCAACATCACAGAAAAGTAATGCAGTTTAAAAAAACTACCTCATATCAGTCAAATCAAGACAATTGGCAGCGTCCCATAGACTCATCATCCCAAGCCTCTTGTAAGGCACGTTATCTAAGAAAACTCTTTCAAGGTGGAAGAAATATCAACGTGTTTCCCACTGGCCTAGACTGCAAGCATGGACCACTGTTGCTGCACGGTTTGTTCATTTGTGGTAACCTGATTGCAACTCTAAGCCCTAAGAAGTCATTAAGTTTGTCTTTAATTGTCTAAGACAATTAAGCTTCCAGTCGAATAGTAATGCAAAATGCTCCCAGCACTGAGAGGCAATCAGCAGACGGCTTAATGTGAAGTTCTGCAAATACGTTCAGAAAGCCTGATGCTGAAAGATGCTGTAGAGAAAGTGCTTTAATGAGTGAAGATGAGAAATGCTGATAGTTTTTTCTGTAATTATAGTAACTTCATGCTGTTTAAAGATTTTTTTATCCATATTTTCAACAAAATTTAACCTTTCCAATTTGTAAATGGTTTTCATCATGATATTATATAGTGTTGACTGTAGTTTGATTAAGGCTGAAATGGAGAGCTTTACGGCTTTCTTACCAAACTACTTAGTAAATAAGTAGTATCATCAGAAACTATTTATAGATAAGACACTAGATGTCTTTTCAAGTTTCCATCTGCAAAGATTAGCCTAGGTTTAAAAAGCTCCTTGAAAATGTTTACAGGATTCGAACAAACAACTTTTTTCTAAGGAGAGAAAATATATCTTTTTTCCTTAACATTTTCACTTAAGGTCATCTGTCAACAGTGGCTGGTATCCCAGGCTATCAATTTTTTTGAATATTCCCATCCCAGTTCCCATCACCCTATTTCCATTTAAGTCACTTAGATTTGCTTTTAATTGTAATAAATTCAGATTAGTTTCTTTCAGACTAAGTGCTAATATTATTGATGTTAACTATATGTGGTAGAGCATGACAAACAAATCTCAAAATCCTCCACTACTTCTTGAGCTTTATACATTTCTAGAAATATACTACCCATGGGCCAAATTTTCCTTGGCATCATTCCAGTTCAATTTCTGTGCATGTAGATCATTATAAAATTAAACTATTGTGATGATAAATTATGGGTGCAGATGAGTTTCATAGGCAGGACTAGTAGCACCAAAACTACTGACTACTCGATTCTTCCCATTTTAAGACAATATATCAGAGTTTCCAGTGTTGCAAAACTTCAGATGATTAGGCTGAAATCTGACATGTCAGACACCTGTCTGAATTTGAAAACACTTTTTTTGGTAAACTTCAGCCAAAAGATTTCAGGTATTTCCCAGAACAAGACCCAGAACAAAAATATCTGCATTGTCCATGCTAAAGCACTCTGACAGCCTTCTTTTACAGGATTCTAGTGCCTTTTTGCTTTGGAAAAGACATGTGAAATTTGGCATCAAGATATTGCCTGTCCCTGAAATGTCACTTTTATAACTTGGATACCCATATGCCCGAAGGAGCTGAGTTGCACACCATGGTAAACCAGCAGGTCACGCGTGAGCAGAACAGACTTTTGAGATTGTGGTCATTTCTTGAAGTTACCTTCACAACACAATGATTCAGGTTGCTAAACAGATGTCTTATCATATTGCTGCTCTGGTGTACTATAAGATATTCCCAGTCCTACTTGTGTATGTCAGACACATCAGGACAGACTGACCTGTGTTTGCCATCTCCTCCGTGGGGGAGATTATGGAGATGGGTCTGACTTGGGGAATGGGGTGATCAGCGAGAGGATAGGGACCAAGGAAACTAAACGGACTGGAAATCTGAGAGCAAACTGTCATTTGCTCAGAGAGAATGTGGGTAGGCACCAGATTTATGCCCGTGGTGGAGCTGGTAGGAAAAGGATCCTTAAGTTAGGAGTGGATGGAAAAGTCTGTTAAAATCAGTAAGAGCAGAGGGTAGACTGATGCAGACTGGGCAATAAGATGGGCAATGGAGAAATCTGAAGGAAAGTGGATGTGGCTGAATGAAGAGAGTAGGAATAGCAAAACATCCCATTCTCATTCGGAAAGGCACAGTGGAAGTAGTTGCTTTTAGGGAAAGAGGGCAATATCAGACTCCCAAAAACCCGAGTGGAAAACTCAGTACTGGGGCTTAGCCTATCCTTTGCTGCCATGAGAGATCCACTAACTATGTGTCCAACAAGCCACATAAGAAATGTCAGCAGGATACTCTGGTGACTAGTCATTAATAATATTGCTGCTCTGCTGAAGTAAAAGAGATCTGAGTGGCCAATAGACCCCGTGGCTCTTCTGGGAGTCATTGGGATTATACATAACAAAGTGCCTACTTTGGCAGTCTACTCTTTTTTTTTTTTTCCAGAAAATATGGGAAATCACACACCTTGAACAGTATTAAAAGAATTTTGAAGCTGCAATCAGATGTGAGGAAGTGTCAGAATCAAATTGCCTCTTTAGCCTTGATTTAATCCCTCCTTACGTAGGCATTATCTTTAATAGCATGATCACATATATCTCTCTCCTGGTGACAAGGGACGGATTGTACCAGTGATAGGCACAGGGTATATAACTAAGGGGAGACTGCTGCCCTTCAAAACCTAGAAGGTGAACTTCAAAACCTAGAAGGTTTCTAATAAAAAAAAGAGTAAAAAGCAAAAATTAAAAATAGAAAAAGAGGGTTTGGACAGAGCAATAAGAGCAATAAGAGCAATAAGATGAAGACTACAGCATGGCCATTCCCCAGGTGCGACCTGGCACACAGGTATCGCAGCGGGAAGCTGATGAGAGTCGACAGCTCAGAGTCTCGTTCACTAAATCTCTTCCTAGGGCTTACCAGGAGAGGAAGGATGGTCTCACTGCTGTCCTTGAGACCTGGTTGCATTTCTCCTGCCAACTTCCTATGCAGAGCCAGGCCAGCAATTTCAACCATATCTTTTGCTCACAGTTGTAAATTGTCCAGCTTCATTTTCCAAGTCCCTGACTTGAGGCTCTGGGGTCTGAGCTGCAGAAGCACTGAACACTCGCAGTCAACTCTCCTGTGGAAAGCTGCCCTGTGCTGTGCACTGTGCAAAATAAATGCAGAAGCAGGGCACTTGCATCTAGGAAGCTTTTCTGCCAGCTGTAGGAAAGTCCGTGAGAAAAACAGTAATATTGTACGCAGAATAGAACCTAACAGGAGTAAGACGAGACTTAAGGTCACAAGTGACTAGTGGAAAGTAAACCAAATCCTACCTACGCATTACGGGAGGACAGTAGAGGCCAATCTGTATGATAAAAGAGAAAGGAAAACAGCACAGGGACTGATATGTAGATATATAATTAACAATTACAGTCCACTCAGTACTCCTAAGTGAAGATTGCAAAGGGTACCTTAATTCTAATATTCCCTAAATTTCATCGCTTGTCTTTGGAGATTAAGTAATACTCTTTTAAAGTAGGCTGGTGTTTGGTTTTCCTTTGTCTCTATGTTCTGTCTACAGCCGTAATTTGAGGCATGTAACATTTAAAAGTAACTCAAATCTGTCATTAGAATGATCTATATGAATTACAGTACAAGAAATGGAAGTTCTTTGAATTCAGCCATTAACTAGCAATTATAGCTAAATCTTTTCCTTCGTTTATTGTTACTAATAGCTTAACTTGCATTGTCACATGGGTTACTTTGGAAATGAGATTTAAGGTAAAAGGGAAACAGGTTTTCGTTATAAGTTTATATCACCTGTATGGTAAAGAATATGTAAAATTCCAAGCAGAAAATTTTAATTAGATTAGGAAAATCGCTAGCTATAATAATTGCAGAGAATTATAACTCCACATCCAAAACTAGGTTAAAAAAAGCTGAGTAGATTAACAGATTTATTGCTTTTCCTCTTTTCTATTCTTGCAGCAAATATCTATATTTTTACGTTCCTTGCAGCTACTTTTGGCATCTAGCTTGTTAGCACACGACATCAGCTGTATATCCCATTGAAAGTAGTATTTTTCAAGATATTTTTGTCACATCATTAATACCTTCATTCAAAGATCATACATCTTTACTTCAAATAAAGCATTCAACCATTCACTAAACATCATGTTGACCTCACTTACAAACAGCCATTGACAGCTAGTAAAAGACTGAATGATGGCATAGCACCTGCCCTAACCCTCAAGAATATTCAGTTATATTTCATGTGCTATCAATTTTAACTCCTTTCCTCCATTCGGAGCAATAATGCCTGAGTCTAGCAGTAGTGGATTTTTTTGCAAACCTGTCAGATATCATCACCCTCCATTGATCGGATTTGTTTTCTTTATTTGTTTTAAGTGTTTCCCTACTCTTTTCACGAGGAGGAACAATCTGATCCTTCATAACACTTCAGCTGTTAGAGTGAAATTCAGGATGAAGCTGCATCTGCAAAAGGGGAAATTAGCAGCAAATGTCTCTCCAGCCCACTGGTGAGTGGAGGCTGGTGTCCACGCCTGCAGCCAATGCACAAGGATTTCAGCTGCTATGGCCTGTGGCCATTTAGATAATGCTGCAACAACCCCTGCCTTCCCCCGTGGATGTCACCACTCAGACTTACTTTCACTTTACTGTGGCCAAATACGTGACCATCAGTAAGCTGAGATGTGGTAACTGTATATTCGCTTAGCCCACTTCATGTATCAGGTTATGAGAGGCAGCTTAGCCCTCTCTGACTGTGGCCAGACCCTCGCTGAAACAGGGGTGATGACAGCCGGAGACGTGACTAGCTCCTCAGCTGCTTGTTCTACTCCTTTGCTCACTGTTAGCACCTCCTGAACAACGTCTGCGGAACAGATGGTGGGATTAGCTTGAATGGAGCAAGAGGGAAGCATCTTCCATAACTTCCAGCGTTTGCCTACTGCACATTGGGAGCTCACTGGGCTCCTCCAAAACTCCCAGAGCTGAAATTCAGGGTGGAGAAGCCGCTCCGAATGTCTTGTTCCAGCAGTGAAGGAACCTCGCTTTGAGGTCCTGGATCCTTTAAGGAGTAAATCTAGTGCCACGAGGCAAGGTGCACAAAATCACTCATTACTTTTTAACTTGTGGATGCAGGTTTAAAAATCTCAGTTAACCCGAATTAGCTTTCCTTCGTGAAGTCAACCCTGGTTTGGAGTGAAAATGAAAACATCTCATCAAAAAGCAGATGGCTGTTAGAGGATGGGCTTAACTCCTCCTATATATTTAAAAAGAACAGAGTCTAATTTAGGACCTTTTGAAATCTGGACACACTTTATGAGAACAAAAGGTGCTGAACTCATCAGAGAAATGTAATTTTAATCAGTTTTGTGCGTGATACAGACCTTGTTGCCTTCACATTTTTTTCCTAATTGGTTTCTGCTTATTTTCAAGCAGATATGTGTGAATCATTAGCTATCGCCAGCTTCTGCCACAATTTTTCACATCTATGAGAACGTCTGGCAGCCAAGTACCTTAAAAAGATCAGCAGTGGAGCGCTGCTGCTACCAGCGGGGTATTTTTATCCTTTGAATGAGGCAATCAAACTTGCACCTCCTTTATCCTCTCTTACCTCTGCTCAGTTGGCATCACTGAAATATTAGAGCCAATCTCATCAAAACAATCTGAACAGAAAGTCAGGATCCTTTCAAAGCCCAGAAATATTACTGGAAGTACAGAAAGCTCATCTTTACAAAAATTATTAGATCTCAGGTTTGCTTCCTGAAAAAAGGTTAAAGGCCCTACATCCAATTAACAGTATGTATCTGCTTCAGTCCAAGACATAATTTAGTTGTGACTATTCTTTATTGTACCCCAGTCACTTTCAGACTATAACTACTGTGGCTGTGTTTTTTCTTTTATCCTAAGCATGTCTTTGGTCTAAGTGTAATTATCTTCAGGTTTATTTTGAATCTTTTAAAATGAACTCTGGAAAAGTCATGTTCAAATTTCCATACATAAATATTCTTATATTTGAAGGTTTTATTTTATATGAGATATTTATTTATTGACGAGAACAAACGTTCACCATTCTTCAGCTGATTTAAGAACAAATTTGGAAAGGAAAGCTGCCCTGGCTAGATAGTTTGTCTTCCTTTTTTTCTTTCTTTTTCTTTTTGGTAACATTTTTCTCTTTTATAGCAAATGATAACACGGTCATACTTAAAATCTTCATCAGTCCTTGGCTGCTTCTAAATGCACAACAGACTGTTCTTTAGTGGGCGTTTCACCTTTAGCTTCATTAAGAGTAAGGACAGACCTGTAAAATGAGCTGGGACATGAAAACCCACCTTGAAAAAAAGGAGAGCAAATGCAGAGAAATTACAAGATAGCTCATTTTTTATCACCAACAAACGTAGGCCCAACAGCAGCTTTCAGGACTGCAAAACACCCCCGAGTCAGTAATTTTACTCGTTCCTTGTAGCTCCATGCCTGGAGGGTTTAACAGTGTTATGGCCCACGCCAGCAGCAGAGGACAACACCTCTAATACTGTCTTACAGAACAAGGAAGGTCTGGGGAGCTCAGCCATTCCTTGCCTCAACTTACATGCATATGGGAAGAAGTAAATTGCTGACCCGGTGCCAGAATAGTTTATGTTAAGAAAAAGAGTGTGTCTTTAATGGTAAAGACTTTCCACCCTGCACCAGAGCTGGATCCTCCTGAATCCTGTGCCTCCCATAGGACAGTTTACAGGGTATGGATCAAGTCAGTGGCCACTGGAACATCTGGCCTCAATGGGTCAACTCTAATTCCAACAACAAACCTGGTGACATCAGCCAAATACTCATAGAGCAGAAGCAAACGTCCAAACTCCCGTACGTTCCTGTTAGTAGTTGCATTTCCAGACAGGATACAGTTATTCTCTGTCACTACAGGAGATTGTATGGGAGGAGTGGCTCTATACAGCCTTATTCTCACCTTGAGCCTTTAAAGACAAATTGCAAATTTGTCTTTGCAAATTTGATTTGTAAATTGCCAAGAGACCAAGATAACCCCCAGATGAATGCAGGAAGCTGAGACATTTTCTCCTGTATACAGCACAAGCACTGTCTATATTTCCACGCTCTCCTCCTGGATCCTCGCCCTCTGGGACCAGGGAAGAGGAAAAATCATGACTCCATGGGCCACCTCTTATCCTCAAAGATACATTTCACTCATTCCACATGGTTTTTCATATCACATGCCCTGAAAAGTGCTTTCGCTGTGAAGCCAGCACAGTCAAATAATCACCAAGCCGAGGTAAGAAGCAAGTTGAGGTTCTTGGGACCTCATGTAGGCCATCCGTCCTGCTCAAGTGTGCTGCCTAGAACCCTGTCTGGATGGCTTTGAATATCTCCAAGGGTGAAGACTCAGTACCTCTCTGGGTAACCTGTTCCTGTGCTCAGACACCCACATGGCAAAACAGGGTACACGTATGTTCAGTAGAATTTCCTGTTTCCTTTCTTGCCTGTTGCCTCTAGCGCTATCATTGAGCATCACTGGGAAGAGTCTGGCCCCATCTCCTTTACATCCACCCACCAGACATTTAAACACACTGATAACATTCCGCCGTAGCCTTCTCTTCTCCGGGCTGAACAGGCCCAGCTCTCAGCCTTTCCTCATATGAGAGATGCTCCAGGCCCTTGATCATCTTAGTAGCCGTTTCCTGGACTCACTCCAGCAGCTCCGTGTCTCTCTTGCATGGAGGAGTCCAGCCCTGGACACAGCACCCCAGATGTGGCCTCACCAGGGATGAGCTGAACACTCACCTCCCTTGACCTGCTGGCAGTGTTCTGCCTAACGCAGCCCAGGATTCTGTCGGCTGACTTAAATGATGCAGTCCATGCCTTGTGCACAATGTTATTCCAGATTTTTCTAGGTATCCTTGTCTAAAATAAAAAAATAGAGTTCAAAACACTCCCATGCATTTAAAAAATGCAATAGATACGCTCGGTTCCTTTGACTACTCCTCAGCTCCAGCACAAAACCGAAAAACAAAAGGAGACAAAGAGACCAAGTGCTCACAATCTTGGCATCAAAGGTGTTCTGTGGAAAGGAAACATCTGAATCTCAAGTGAAAAATGTTGTGGGGAAGAATGTTTTTATCACCCAAGGAAATGTTAAAGTAAGTTTAAATTTTACCACAAAGTCCACCTTGCTTATTTACAGTGCAAGGGGATATATCACTTCTAAGTGAGCAATAAAGATAAGTTGCATTTTAAGGCAGGACTATGAAAATTGCAATGTGGATACAAAAGTTTCTTCCTTTCAAAACATCCAATTTCTTCTTGGTCCAGTATAAAAAGGTGTGAAGAATATTGGAAGCAACTCACAATTGTAAGAAACTGGGGCTAAGGAAAGGGGATTTCTTTTCTCTTTCCCATGCCATTATTGTAATATTTGTGTTTGAGCAAATTGTTTAACAGTTCCCATTCCTCCCTGGAAACAATGTGTAAATAGCTATAAATCTTATCCATACCTCCTTAAAAACCCCTTGTGATTATCCCAAATGAGCTATTTAAGTCCCAGATTTTATTATTAGATTCACACGTTATATATATTGTGTCAGTATGACCAGGGAAAAAAAGTAAGTTAAATTGAAATTTATAGTGTGGTATTTTTCAATCTCCATGGTCAGGAATGGTGGCTGTTAGTGTCTCGTTGGGTTTAGCAGAAATCTTATCCAAGAAAAGGGAGATAAGCTAAGTCTTTCTGAAAATTTCAGGCAAAGAAAAATCTGTAGAGTGAAATATATATATATATTTTTCTCCAGATTTGTTTTTTTGTATGTGGTTCTGTGGGAATAGAAAAAAATAGTTATAAATTGTGCCTATTACACAAAGTAGGAAGGTTGTTATTGCCTATGACATAATTGAACCTGCAATGCAGTGCCATCTGGTGCGCACAGGGAGAATAGGCTGTCAAAGGAAAGCATAATAAAAATTCCAAAATATATGTGTTTAGTCTGTACAAAGCAGCAGTTGCAATAGGCACTTTCCTGCCTTTAGTGAGATAAATCATCCCACAGTCTGCCTGACAGAGAGACGAGTGTCATTATCTCCTTTTGCAAATAGCTGTACGGAAGCAAACAGTTAATCTGAGTTATCGAGAGAACAGAGGGAATCAGTGTGAAAATTAGGATTGTATATAATCCTACCAAATGCCCCCCCCAGAAAGAGAGAACACTAACAGGAGTGTGGATCTCACGGCCTGATGTTAATGTGTGAGCTGGAGAATTTATTTTTCCTAGTCACTAAACATAAGGAATGGGGAGTGTCCAGTGAAATTAAACCACAGCAAATTCAAAAGTGATAAAAAGGAAATACTTTCTCATCCATTCAGCCTACGGATCTCCCTAAAAAAGGACATTTCCCAAGTAAAGAACTCATTAAAATCCATTAAAATTTCAGATAGTTCTTAGGTCAGCATTATCCAGTGCAACTGCTTTTATTGACAAATTTGGAAAGGATTAATAATCCTATTCTCTCAAGTCCAAAATAGCCTCAGTAAATAAGATATGATGAAGTGCTGGATTCTGCACATTGCTGTATCTGTAGGAAATGATCCCCTTTCTTTAAGGTACCTGACTGATCCCGGCATGACCAGGCACAACAGGACACTGATAATCATCTCTCAGATTTTGGGGGAACTGGCTACCAGATTTTTCAGCTATGGCAGCTCCCTTGCTTTTATGAAACAGAGAGACCAGCTTTCTATCCTGCTGCAGTTTTCCCATGCAGTCTTGAGCAGTTAGGTCGCACTTAGATGTGTCGGCTGCCACCAGAGCGTCTCTCCTCCTTGTCTGCTGCACTGCACGGCCTCTGAAGCTCTTCTGACCTCGTGGTGAGCCAGTTCATCTCACCCAACCAGCAGAAATTTGCCAGGAGCCCAAAGGGAAGAAGGAAATAGAACTGACCTTTTCATCAGCAATAAACTTGTGCCTTCAAGCTACAATTTACGAGACAAAATGAGCCAATATGATGGCTCATTGCCACCAAAACAGAGAATTTCCTTCTCTCTCTCTCTCTGTCAGCTCCTCCCCCTCCCTCACTCCTGTCATTCACTGAACTCTGCTTCTGTTGTCGCTGACCTCCCTTGAGCCAATACAACTCATTAACCCAACAGAAAATTGACCCCACCTGAAATACTGGAAGACTTCTGCTTAGTTAGTGAATTTTAACCATACCAAAGCTGTCTGTGGAGCAGGGAAAGGGAAGAAAATGGACGGAAGGGAAGCAGACATAGGTGAAGAGCGTGGTGGGAAATCTCCACTCCTTTTTGTCAGACATCAGCTGAACTGGGTGACTCATGGGACCACAACCTGCCATCGCACAGTTAAATATTGTCGAATGGCCATATACTATAAAGACGGGATCGTAAAAATCATTTATAGAGAGTTTATGATTCCTCCTGCTCCCTACTTTTGACTCTCATTTGCTCTCTAATCATGCTATTTAAAAATTAAATAAAACAGAAAGGTATTCTCAAAAATGCATTATTTTCCTCTCTACTCAATAGTCAATAGAGCTTTTATGAGGATTAATAAATTAAATGTGTGTAGAGATGTTTTAAATGAAGGAATAAGTCTTATTATTGCAACGGCATGCCACAAAATTCAAGTTCCAGTAATCCAGTGATGGAGCTAGATGCACAAATGAGATGAGAACATAGCAATAAACTGTCAAAAATCACCATGAAAAGGTTGGGTCAAAAATAATAATAAGGGTGAATAAATGCTGGCTCACCGTTCACACTAGTGGAACTGAAGAGCTAGTTTGTAAGAGGAAGAGATACAATCAGGTATATAAAAAGTTGCGAAGGAAAAAGCCTCTGTGGCAACTTTCCTATTTTATGTAAGCTACCTAAAATATATTTATCAATGCCTCTTAAACCCAAATATAGCTTATATCTCAGATTATACTGTGGCTGAGTTTGTCCTACAGTTTCCTCGGGATTGCTGCCTGCTCTAACAAGGGTCTATGCTAGACTCTGTGGAGGCAAAGCCAGCGTCAAAGCCCTGCCTGACCTCAGGGAGACCAGGGTATCATCTGGGCATTTGGAAATTCTGTGGCTCCTCCAAAGACAAGGGAGATTCGCTGGACTCTGAGAGCTGAACTTTTGGCCCTGAAGGCTTAGGGGAGGAGGCTTATCTACTAATATGCAAACAGTGCACAAACTCTCTCCTCATCTTTAATATTTCCTTTGAAGGATATAAATAATTTTCAAAAAAGAAGGTCTGGTTCCAGTCTACGACAGAAATCTGTAGTTCCAAAAAAGAAAAAAAAAAAATGAGCACAACGTTATGAGATGCCAGTTGTTGAAGTCAGTATATATTAAACGTGGGCTACTTCATAGTGATGTAAATTGCCTCAATGGGCAAAGTCAGACATCACCCTATGCTGAGACACATCTCGTGGTAAACAGAAAGGACAGATCTGAGAAGACTTGCAGGTTGGGGGAGTGTGAACCTGTACTTCCCTGCAGGTTATCTGGACTTTGGGGTCTGTGAAATAGCATCTCAAAGAAGACTTCTTTTGTGTTACTTTATCCACTTCCTCTTCTAGCCTGAATCAGAACTAGCAGCTGAAGACCAAAGCTTAGAGTTTTGGGGAAAAAACGTTAGCTTGGTTTTTATTATGAGTAATAATATTTACAGTACAATAAAGCCTGGAGGCCAACAAGATTGGGATCCATTGTAGTAAATGAAAACCACTTGTCTCCACATTATTAAATAATTAAATTCTTTTTAGATCTTCTTAAAAAGTCCTTATTTTTATCTACGTGTGAAGCACAGGCAAAACCCATCCAGCGCCGGGGTAAGCGAGAGGCAAACGTCTCGTGCCTGCAGCTGCCTTGTTGCGGCCCGCGCGTCCTCCCAGGCCCTTAGCACCTTTCCTGGCCAAGCCAGTCACACTGATACAGAAACTGGGTGTAGACTAGACCACAGATAGGGTAACTTTGCTAAACAGGTGTGGTTCATTATTAGACACTTCACATTTTCTATTTTTACCTTAATCTGTTTGCTCTTCCCTCAGGGCATGTGTAGTCTAGAAAAGATTTATTTTAAAACTTATTAGTTCAAACATTTGAGCTAATATATTTAAAGCCCCCAGTGGCTGATCCTCACTCACCCTATGGCTATTTTGCTCCTCCAGGCAGTGCAGAGGAGCAGGCTTTGCACCAGCGGGTCCTTTCAGAGGACCAGGAGGAAGGTTGTTTTAGCACAAATGGGAATCAGAGTCCCAGTGAGGGAAGACAAGACTGTATTTTAAAGAGTCCCTTAATTCCTGAGCCTGGTTTGGCCTCTTCCCAACTAGCTGATATATCTGAATACACCTTGTGCTGCATAGACCAGGGCTAAAAAATGTTAATAAAAACATTTTAGGTAGCACATATTAAAAATGCACCTTTTATCCAAGGGTTCAGACACGTGAGCAAACTACTGCAAGGCAGCTGAGCCGTAATAGCTGCATGCACACAGTGAGCTTCCTGCAAATGAGGCTTTGGTTAAACCTCTGCTTGTCTCCAGGGCCCTTATCTATGCAATATCTACACATGGTTAATCCACAAACTAAAAACTAGACTATATTTTCTAAGGAAAGCAATTACAAAAATGTTACCCAATAAATGTTCAATCCTATTGCAACTAATAAATGGCAAACCAACTAGAATGGTCCCCACTTAGCCAGGGTATCACTTTAAAGCAGTATATCCACAGTTTAAAGAATTATTTTTTTTGCCACCAAAGGAATAACGGCACATCTGCCACCTTGATCACTGCATTTGTATTATTATCAACTTCTGTCTGAGTGCCAGGTAATTTAATCAAACTTGAGAGACGAAATAATAATGTTTCGGTTGAACAATGGCGTGGCCCTTTGAAAATTTGAGAGATTTGCTCTAGGGTACGCTAAAAGGAGAGAAGGTCTATAAACAAAGGGTAACTCTGTGAAAAATTTATCTGTCAAATCTATTTTTTTCTACTTGCAAATAATTCTCCAAGAGATTGCAATGTACCACCCTTCGCAGATATGCTGTGCAACACAGTGCTTATTTAGAGATAGACTGCTGGCAGTTCATTCAGTTGAGTATTTACTGCTTCCTTTTTAAGCTCTGTGATAAGTTTATAGCAAATCACTTAAGTTTCTCTATTCCAGCTGGACAGTCCAAAGGAAGATATGGAGATTTCTTGGAAAAAAAAAAAAAAAAAAAAAAAAAAACAGCAGAATGAAACAGAGGGAAAGAAAATGAAATAAGCAGGCTAAGGAAATGTTAAAACGTGTGAAATCTTTCCTGTTCTTTTATAGTGTCAGGATCATTGTATCTGGTTTTGTTCCTAGATTGTTTAAACTGTTGATGGAGGAAGAGAAGGCGTAAGTCTTATTCACCAGCTGCCTAGAAAACTGTTCAGCTGATGCAAATTCTTTGCGTGTGAGTGCATGTCCATGTGCCGTGTTGTTTGCAAAGGGTGCAGTCCCTTATCCTTGGCCCTTTTGTTTGAGCAAATGCTTAAGTGCCAAGCCTTTGGCCAGAGACATCTGGAAACTGCCGCGGATCCTCCGGTCACATTATACAGCACCCGCATCTGCAACACCCGTCAATGGCCTTCCTTTCGCGCGACGCTATCACTCGCCAAGATCAGCATGACTAAACCAGCGTGGCTTCTCTTTTGCCTCCTAGGCCTTCTTTATTTCTACAGTTCTACCTTGCCAATCACATTATACAGACCTTGAGTGTCTGGCAAATAGTATCCCAGGTTATAAATCTACTCTATCTGGGAGATGACAATCTATCAATAATACTGGAGAGACAACAGATTGCTAATCATAGAGGGATATGTCCCAACTGAAAACCATCCAAGTTGGGATTATCTGTCCACAGAAGGGTTTTTGGTGAAGGAGACTAGAGACCCCAGTAGTGCTAAGCAGAGAATTTATAAAGGTAAAGCTCATAAAAAACTTCTGCTGAGTGGTTTGCCTGCCCTAAACAAGATAGACTTAGTGACCCAGCAATAATCAGCTTTTGCATCCCTGTTTTTTCCCTCTGCTTACTTGATGGAGCAGGTTATTAGGGGTGGGCTACACTTTATAGGGGTAGGAGAGCCAAATCCTGATGCAAAAATGCTTTCAGATGATCCAAAGAGAGCAATATGAAGGTTAGAGTTTATATGACTGTTTACAAGAATGTTGTTATTACCGTGCTATAAAACAGAAAGGAATGTGACCAGACTAGTACAGGACATCAAAAGAATTGTAGAGTCATTTTAATGAGTTACTAGAAACTAAGGTTCTGCAGTTGTGAGGCTGTATGGTTCTACTCTGTGCCATGGATTTAAGTCACTTAGCAACCTTGTACAAGCTGTGACATGTTAGGACATGCTGCCAGCTGATGTTTAAAGCTCCTAGCATCCCCAGGTGGAGAGGATGTCCTATTCCTATTCCACAGTGCCAGAAAGTAGGGTTTATGGGTGCCTCTTCAGAGCAAAAGCTTTTCAAACTTGCCATGTACACAGGAAAATAACAGCACCGAGTGACGATTAAGCCTATACAGGTTTCCATACAGATCTTTTTGCTGGAGAATGGGAGACTTCAACAGGTATGGTGGGATACCAAAACTTAAAGGCAAATCACTGGCACCATGCATAACCTCTGCTTACCTTTCCAAGAAATCAAAATATTTGAAGTCAACAGAGATTCATCTAAAGCTGTTTTTGCCTTAGAAAATCTCCTCTGCCATGCTTGCAGCATGTTATTTGACAGTACTTTCTATTTTCTTTTAAATATTTTCCAGGAGTTCCTCTTTTGGACAATACCAAAATATTACCTACCTACCAAGCAGACAATGTACCTCGTAGAGACGTGGGTCTTTAATTTTAAAATATCCACGAAGTTTTCATCAGAAAGGTACCTGAAATCTGCAAAAATGCAGTACTACTCTGTTTGGGTTCTCATGCTCATCCTATGACCATGTTTTCAGAGCAATCTTGGCCCCAGAGATTGCCCTGAGACAGGCTATGCAGTCTTTTTAAGTACAAAACTCAGTGCATGTATGAACAGAAAAGAAGGGTATGGTAATGTGATGTCAGTGAGTTTCACATAAAATTGAATATTTTCTTTCTCTGAAGCTGATGCCCTATTAGATTAGCGAAGTCTGTTTGAGTCTACTTTTGCAAAACAACTCTCTGGAAACTCAGGATCAGTCTGTTCTTAAATAATTATGGTGTAGGTTCTAACCTCCAGGCAGCATTCAGATTTGTATCAATTATGTGCTGCTAAATTATCAAGAGTTGTTTTAGTGGCTGTGTGGATGTTGTAGCTGATCAGTCGAGGGCTGGCTTCAGAAAGAGATTAGTGTCTTCCCCGGGACACAGCGCTTCACCAGTTTGTCAAAGATCTGTTGTAGAAGCTGGAGGAAGATTTGCAAGATTTGTCAAGTGTTTGGGTGGTCTATCACAAACTTACCTGCCAGGCCTTCTGCAGGGCACTTGGAAACCTCCCTTTCCAAAGGAACCAGGGAACTTAAAGACATGAGTCACCTACCTCCTCTCCCAGCCTCTCATACCCCTAAGAAAATTGGTCCAGTTTAGCTAGAAAAAGATGCCTAAATAGCTCCATTCTAATCAAGGACTGACATTGCAAAATGAGCAGCACTGGCTTTTGAGTATTTCAGTACCGGCAGGTACTTTGGCCATCTTCTCTTGACATCCTGATTCCCTTTCAAAATGCCAAGAGAGCTGCATTCACTCCTTTTGCCCATGTTAGCAGGAAACAATGAATGCTAGTCTTTAAAAAATAGGCCAGAGTTGTAAATGTGCTTTTTCTCCACCCCTTCTTGCTGAGATAGGTGCTTACCCACCCTTCCCTTTGAAGGCAGCTGGCTGTGTTATTGCTCAGATAAGCACATATCTGTATCTCCAAGGTTCCTTGACAGGTCAGGAGAGAAAATATCAGTTAATGTGTCTCTACAACAAAATATGAAAAAAAAAATCCCCCAATGCTACCTGAAGCCCTCCATTTTGAATTGTGTCATCAGCTACTATATAGTTGCTGATGGATTGTCCATGGTGGAGAGGGAGATTTAGCCCAGATATCAGTATAAACTGGTGGGGAATGCCCTTATTTTATAAAATTATATTTTAGGCAGGGGCCTGGGCACTTTCAAGAGAACGACACAAATGGAGGGAACCCCGGCAAATTTAGTAATCTCTCTTGCTGTGCAGTAAAAGTAGCAGAAGAAACACATCTGCCGTAAGCATGTCTGGGAGTACAGCTCCATCAAAGCAAAAGGGAGCTCCTATCTGTTGACTAAGAAGAGTTGATGAAGGAAATCAGGGGTACCCTAGAAAGAGCACAGAAGCAGAGACTTCTTGGCACTGAAACCTCCCACAACAGTTCTCTATTCAAAGCTCTCACTTATAAACATGTTGGATCTTTTCTGTGACTGCCATTTGTCACCCACATCCATCAGAAAAAAAAACCCTTTTTTATTTAAAAGAAGCTGAAACAAGGCAGAAGTGTCCAGTAGATTGTCAAGTGGAGTGTCAAAGAGTTTGCCAAAGGTAATATGGCGCCCAGGGGCCTTCTGTAGCTTATCAAATGGATAAGGCTACAGGGCTACGAGGATGACCAGGGGCCTGGAACATCTGCCCTGTGAGGACAGACTGAGGGAGCTGGGCCTGCTCAGCCTGACGAGAAGGCTGAGAGGGGACCTGATCTGTGTCTATAAGTACCTCAAGGGAGGCAGTGAGGAGGATGGGTCTGGCCTCTTTTCACTGGTGGTCACCGACAGAACCAGAGGAAATGGCCACAAACTGAATCACCAAAAGTTCCACAGGAACTCAACAAAGAACTTCTTGACAGTGAGGGTGACAGAGCCCTGGCACAGGCTGCCCACAGAGGTTGTGGAGTCTCCTTCCCTGGAGATCTTCAAGACCCGCTTGGATGCTGTCCTGTGCCACGTGCTCTAGGTGGCCCTGCGTGTGCAGGGGGGTTGGACTAGATGACCTCTAGAGGTCCCTTCCAACCTTAGGGATTCTGTGATTCTATGACAAGCTCGTGTGTGGCATACTGTGGAAAATACGTGCCATGTTGTTATACACCCAGGCTATACGGTTTACAGCAGATAAAAATTGAATTGACCTAGTCAAATATTTACATAGTTACAGTCATACTTAGGACCATGACATTATCACAAATGCCATGAAGACATTTCAGATATCAAGTCTCCTCCTTTTAAAAATTATTTATTCAACTGATGCCTGCTTTGGGCATTCTTTTTATCTTCTGGCCAAATTAAACTGGAGTGAAATTTTTCCTTGTGGTCCCTTGATTATATTTGTCTGTGCCTTCATCCCCCCAAACTGCTTCAAACTGATATCCAGGTCAGGATATATCGGAGCTTCGGAGACTGCAATGCTCCCTGACATTTTCACTCACCAGCACTGGCGCTGGCCACCTAAAATCCAGAAGAAAAAATCTCCCCTCTCTACGTATCAGATTAATGTCTTTTATCATACAAGCAATTCAACACTTTATTATGCATCTTACCATAATAGTACAGTTTAACTCATGGTTCCACCATTGACTTTTTGTACAAAAACGTGATTTTAATTATTGTTTAAATAATGAGCTTTGTATGGGTCAGAAACAAAAATGAAAAAAAAAAGATATTAAGGTTCATACATAGATCCATAAAAGCAAGGATTTAAATAGTTTTGGGAGGCACTGTGTGCCTCATTGCATGTATGAGTCTGTGAAGGAGGATTTTGATTCACATAGCCATTGTACTCCAGCTGAGACCTGATATCAAGGCGACTACTTTTAGACGTATCAAATCCCAGGCATGCAGCATGCATGAGCACTCATGATGGATGTAACACCAACGTGACTAGCCTGGCCGTGGACACAGGTCTGATGCTGCAGACCCTCCCATTCCTGCTCAGTGCAGCAGCTCCTCACCGTCTCACAGCTCTCTTGCTCCTTGGCCATGGCCTACACCCCGCCCGCAGCAGGGAAGGGAAGATGCTGTCCCATTACAGGAGTTACTCACTTGCCCAGCCTGCCCCTAAACCTGTCCCTGGTCAGAGTGTGGATTTCAGCATCACGTTGCCTGCTTGTCACTACCTTTGATCAATGAAGGTAGGCTGGCTATGCACAGGATGCAGAACAGAATCCCCCATTAAGGTCTCCCAAAACACTTCTTAGGCAGAGCAAAGGCAAAGGATCCACGATTTCAGACACCCAGCCCTGCTGTCATGTGTATGGCGGTAGAGCCTGTGGGATGTAATAGCAGCACCAGAAGGAGTAGCCATGAAGCCCAGAAACACATGTAAGACCATCAAGGATGAATTTGAAACCTTTCTTTTCCATGAAAATCCTTATGCTCAGGTTCTGGAGCCTTCCGTTAACAACAAGGGGATGAAATATTTCCTGAGCGCAAATCTGTTGCAGTCAATTTAACTTGAATTCCTAGTGTCCTTAGAGTAGAGGCAATTTCAAATCCAAAACACTGGTTAATCTGAATTTATTACACATGTCTATTTGCCAGCTAGCTGTGAGCAATTTTCAGTGGAGTATCTAGACAGAATTCCATTTTTAAAGCTGACAAGCATCCAGCATCCAACTCTGCTTGTTATGCAAGGAGCTGCACTACTGACTCTTCTGGAGAGTATACCAGGTCACGCAGACTTACACCTTATTTTGTGTTTGAATACAAGTCCCAAAGAGCTAGTCTTGACCTGTTCCATGCATGAGTCTGGGAGGGGAGGGAGAAAACGACGCCTGGAGCCCAAAAGGAGAGCAAAGGAGTGGGACCCTTGGGGCGATGCAGAAGGCAGCTGGAATTCAGGGCGTCCTGACCTGCGCTGCACAACAGAAACCCAACCAGCTCCGGCTCACTGGGAACTGCAAAGTTGGCAAAAGGCCTCTCCATCCCTGACGTCTGCTCTCCGAGTCCCCAGGATTTGTGGCAGAGGATCCAGATTTATTAAAAGATCCCCAGTGAAGAGGCTTCCCTTCTTTTCCTTGCTGCAAACATTATGCACAGCTCTGCGTGAAACCACCTGCCCCATACAACCACAAATATTGGAGCAGTAGAGCAATTTTTTCTACCACCCACATAAGATAAGGAATCAGGAGACACAAAGCCTCATTATAACCAAACAAAAAACTTACAAGTGAAAACACAAGTGCTAAGAGGAAGCTGAAAAAGTAGCTGAGAAATTAGCTATTGTGCAATCAAATACAAATTGAATTCCAGGGTGTATTTTTTTATTTAACACATCTGCCAAGTGAAATCTGTGTTCAAGTTACATGTAGAAATTCATAAAATCAGCTTCAACATATGAATCAACTACATAAACTCCCTAGCTATCATTTCAGCTAAATTCTTCTGTAGTTACTTTAGAATGACTCTAAAGTCTTTGGTCTATTAGCTCAGGATTTAAAGTCAACATAAAGAGAGCAGAATTGGCCCTTCTTTTAACTCTCTGCATGCCATAATTGCTCAAGGAAGACCAGAGTTGGCAGCCACAAAAGCTTTGTGAACCCACCTAAACACGTCTCACTTCGAAGAGCTTGTCTGAAGACAGGCCAGATGCCCAGAACCACCGGCTTTGCCATCCATGGCCTCCTTGCAGTCTTGAGGGATAGAAGTAGAACTGAGAGATGCTAGGTGAAATGAGGAACTGCATGTTGCTTACCCATTTTTACCCATATAAAAATGAATTAGAGATTTTGGGGTGTTGTTTTCATAGAAGTCTGTCATTAAAGCAAGTCTTGGGAGTAGATATCCTAGTATGAATGTAGGAACAATAAAGGTCTACATCATTTAGTCACATCAGGTTACTGGAGGCCATACTGCTTCCTCACATTTTTGAAAATTTATTCTTAAATTAGATGATAAATTAAGTAAAGCTCTAACACAGGAATAGATCTCAGGCCTCATGTCTTGGTGACTGATACTGCAGGTTTGGAATCCTGGGTGAAGTCAGCACTGTGGCAGCACTTCTCTCCGGCACAGGAACGGGGGTGGCCCAGAGAAAGCCCCATACCAGAGAATGCTTGAGAGCAACAGGACTCTGATACTTCTTCTGTCTTGCCTAGAACCAGCAAAATCCCCAAGGATGCTCTGAAACATGTTTTGATTGGGGTAGTCAGAAGAACTTTTCCAAAATATCACAGTGCCCAGAGCATCTTTCTTTTGGAGACAAATGTGTTCCCAAGGGCTTGATACCTGGGTGCCTGGCCATTGCTTAAGACACTTCCACGCCACACTTGACAATTGAGTCAAAAAAACCTCAACAAGAGAAATTTGACCCATCCTTCAAATCCCCATTTTTTTTCTCTCAAATCAACAAATACTACTGTCATTTACTTTTATGCAGAATCATAGAAAACAAGCCTAGCCATGACCTTTAAAAACATCTGATGTGCCTTTCTTACATGTTTTATTAGGCAAAGGTAGAATCACACGCACTGAGGTCAGTGCAGACAGAAGCAGCAGCCTGTGAAGCCAGCACTGTGCTCTACAAAGCGTACCTCAGGAAGCAAATGCGATTACTGCTGCTCTTTCTAAGTTGCAGCTCACTCCCTTGTTACTGCCAATGATGATCTTAAGGGGCTGCTTCATTCAGAACACCACCTGAAGGTCACTGACATTTGAGCATGATACATCTCGTAGCAGTCTGATAGGTGAGCATCCCTGTCCCATTTTCAGGAGTAACAATGTGCTCCACTGAGACACAGCGGGGATCAAAGCGGGACATCAGTGCTGCAGCTTAGCCCCGGGGGAGCTCCCTCCCCACGTCCCCGGGGCTCCCGAAATGCAATGGAGAGCTCCGCACGGCACGGCGCGCTCGGGCTCGCGATGAAAGGTGCTCTACAGGAGTCAACTGCAAGGTCAGTGTACTTTACACCTACACGTTGAAAAATAAGTAAGCATCAGTGTCCAATTTAGTTGTCATCACGGGGCGAGCTCGGAGGCAAAGGAATGCTATAAGCTTGTAAGGACCATGCTTCTCGCCTTCCTTTGATGTGAGCCAAGGTAATGGAGATTCTGCCAAGGTGTGACTAATTCCCTGTTACTATATTGCAAAATTTTCATATAGTTTTGAAACAAACAAAAAAAAAAAGAAGTAAGAAGGCCTTTAAGAATTGGAGGGAAGGAGAAACTCAGCCCCGACACATTCCACAAAACATAGTAGCACAAAGCAGATTTTATTAACAGACGGTGAAAGCTCAATTTTAAAAGTACTGTGGGCATTAAAGGAGATTGTTTTATGTCTTTGACATGAATACTCAGGCTAGATGAACTATCAGGAGTTTGGTTTAAGTGAGATTAATGCTTAGTACTTGGAATCAGTCCAAACTGATTAAATCTGATTGAGTAAGAGAGCACAACTTTCTATATCACTTTCAAAGTGATATGATTAGGCTGCATATGTACTATCTGAAAACGTAAATATAAACAAAAGGGAGGGAAAAAAATACCCTTCCCAAGTTACAGATGCAAAAAATAATAATCAACCAACTGTAGAAAACACTTAAACTTTAGGTAAGTGTCTGAAGAGTTAGACAAAGAAAAGGATATAAATGACACTCAGAATGTTTTACAGTTACAACACAGCCATATTCTGCCCTGCTAAGCAACTTATTCACCTCCTTTGAAGTCAGTTCAAGTGTATGCGTTTGGGTGAGGAGCATTTGACTCTAGATCACTTTGTCAAGGAAGATCAGGAAAGTATGTAACTTTTCAGGTTGTTGGTAGGTATGACACAGATTTGTACCCAGTGATCTCAACTAGGACACATTTGTAATTATATATTCATAAATGTACTTTTGCTATGTCACCGAAAATTTACCCATTTTATGTATTTCATGTGTATATTCAACAGTATCACCAAGCACACATTTACATACCTCCTAGAGAGAGACTCTGATCCAAATTCAGATAAAGAATGTTAGAAATAATGGTAGGTATCTGCATGCTGGCATCTACCTATGAACTTGGTGTCTAAATTCTCAGTTTAGTCAATGGAAATTAGATCAATATAGTCAATGAACACTATAAAGTACATGGGCTATTCACTTTGGGACACTAAAATTGAATTTGGCCAGCCAAATTCAAGTGTTGACAATCTTCCCCTTCTATGTGTAGGATGTAAAAGATGAAGGTCTTCAGCCTAGAAAATATTAAACCTAAAACGAACTGACCTTTTATGCTATAGCTAAGAAGGTTTGGAAACAACAGAAACGTACATATTTGAACACGGCATTGAGTAAAATCTTTGCTAAATGCAACATCCTGCACTACGGTTCAAATTTAGCTCAAGAAGATTCACAGTAGACCCATAAAATAAATTAGAAAGATCAGAAATCTAAATCACACACACGAAAAAACTTAGGAAGCCCAAATTATTTTACTTGGCAAAGCAGAATTTAAGAGATGATTCAGGGCCTACAAAACAAACAACCTTAATAAGGAAATTGTTTCAGAAGATTCTAAAGTAACACAAATACGCACCAATGTCTAATACAAAAAGCAAAGTGATTCCCAAACTTAGGCCTCACTACTCCGAGTTGCTGGGTACTGAAGTTTTAGGATTAAGTACTTGTTGAAGACCAGATTTCAAGCCAGGTCAGAGAAGGGCTGTACCTGGTGACAGTGTCTAGAAGCAGCCTCACCACAGAGCAAGGTCTCCACCTTAGACATAGTAACTACTCAAGCTTATGATCTGAACCATCTTTGTGGTTCAGAACCTTTTGTGCTAGATATATACATTTAAACTGTCATCGTGGAACCAAACATACATGGCAGTTTATGTTCTCCCAGCTTACCTCACATTTGCCATCGATGAAAAGCAATAATGCAGTAGCTGCAGAAACTCTACTGCCCATCTGTGCCTTGCAAAAGCTTTCCTGAGATTTTGTGTGTAGAAATGACATGTGAAAATACAGCACAAAGCTTGGTGTGGGCTTGTCAGCTATGTTGTACAACACAAGGCATCCAAAAACTCTAGTGCATGACAAAGGAAACTTGAACTCAAAAGCCATCTTTCAGATAAGTCTTCTGGAAATGGGAAACTCTGTACTGACGTAGCGATTATTAAGAAAATTGATAAATTCCTGACTGCTACGTATACAAATGTAGCATAGAAAGCAGCATAGTGCGAAAATACCACTTTGTCCAACAGCTAATTTCAGTTTCAACTCAGTGAATTATGCTCAGATAATGTTCACTGAGGCCACTGCTCCTGCCCTTTCACCGAGAAGTGCAATTCCCTTAATAGGGCCAGCCTTGCCATGGAGAGCTTGGGGACGATACAGCTGAGGTGCTGGGATCTCCGCCAGGGACCTGGGCATGTCCCGCTGCCAGAAGTAACAGCTTTCACTCCAGCACTGATGGGCAGCGCTTTGTAAAGCTGCTCACCAGGGTCAAGGTCGGAGCTTTGCTCTCGTCTGGGCCTTTGGCCAATTTATTCCTTTAAGAAAAAAAAAAAAAAAGTGTTTTGGCCTGATGATTTTTTTCCATGGGAAATCCCTGACCTCACAGCAGTCATATCAGAGAAGAAGGACTAGGAGTCAAAGTGCAGGTTCAGTGGTCAGAAGATGTGGTTGGATTGGCCAGCTCTACCGCTTGCCAAATGCAGATTGCCCAGTAGGCCTGAGTGACATGGATAGAGAAATAGATACTTGGATGCAGGATGGAGGCATACCTGGACAGCTCGGAGAAGTTAGACTGCTATCCAGGATTAAAGGCAAAATAATGAATTATAAGTTTTATGCAAGTCAGAGAGGTCTCAATTTGACAACAGTGTTTAATAGACAAGAGACAGTTAAGGAATGCAATATAGTCCCTTGGTTTCTTAACAAAAAAAAAAAAAGAAAGAAAAAGAAAAAAAAAGAATAACAAATGTTGAAAAACTCTTCCAAACAACAAAGCTTACATTTTATACACGCTCATCAATTTAACCCTAAAACCTTAAAAGCCTCAGGGTGATCCCAACGCCTTTAATACCAAAGGCCCTAACTATGCCACAGATCAAGCACCAAGCCCAAGCCTGCTTTGTCTAGAAAGATGAAAGCGCTCTCAAACAGGTGAAGGCTCCTTTGGAATCATCACCTGCAATTAAGCAAAGGAAAACTAAGAGGAGAGGAGGTAAGCTGAACTTGCTTTAAAAAGACACCACGGGAGCAGGTGGATGCTTGCTAAGGAGAGCTGTGGTGTCTGCTGTCATTCTTTCACCAAAGGACGTGCATTCATCGGGATTTCCTGCCCGTTAACAGCAGATCACTTGGTGGGAAAGTTGGGTGGGTGCCGCGAAAGCAAAAAAGAAATCTTTTTCTTGTATATTGCCCAGGAAAGTATGTTGTTACCGAGCTGCCACGGACATAAATAACCAGGGCTTGGTCAGAGTAAAGCAACACCACACAAGATTTCATTTCAGGATATGGATGACAATATATCATACTTTGTTGCCTTAAGACTAGCAGCTTTAAAGTTATCAAATATTTAGTTTAGCATAAGGTCTGTAAAAACTTAATGTTTTCCTTAAGAGCCCAGTTCCTTTTAAATTATTATTATAGGAAGAGAGGAAGCTTTCAGCCATCACTGCCAAGGAGTGGCAAATCATGCAAACGTAAGCAGAAAGGTAAATACGAGAAAGTAAATTTTGAAAAAGAGTGGATTTTCCTCATAATACTGATTTGTAAATATCCAAGGTAGCAATGGGGTAGCAATTACATGTCAGAAGAAGCGGAAGAGAGTGATTTACACGAGAATTGTCAGCTCCTTGTGGCTGTAACCATCTTTTTGACTGCATTCAGAAAGCTCCTTACACAGCCAGTCCCTGATGAGAAATACTGGAAATGCTGATAATACCATTAATGGTATTAATAATACTGTAATGAATGGGATTAATAATAGTAAAATCCACAATCAAACAATCGTTGTTAATCATTTTAAAACTTTGTGGAATTATACTGTGCAGGTGAATTAATTAATCTCCACATACAAATTTAAAGCCCATATAAAATTCAAAGACCCACTGGCTCTTCTTGTAACAACACCAAGCACAGCAGTTCCCATCCACTTCTTCCTCAAGTTACATAACCACCCCAAAATCCATAAAATTAATATGTAAAACTGAACGGGGAGAAAATTCTTCTCTTTCAACTCAGCATTTGCAAAAAGTTCATTATCCACCACCATGAAATCCTTCCTCTTAACCCACTTATCCTTCTAATCCAAGCCCATAGGGAGCTCAGGATCCTAACAGCAGCCCATGAATTCAGTATCTCCTCTTCTTGCTGACGAGGGAGAATGGTGAACTGCAGCGCAGATCCCCTCACTCGGGCTAGTTAATGGGGTTGCTAAGTCAAGCAGCGCACGGTTATTCGCGCTAGAGCACCTCTGTTCTCAACCAGGCTCTGGGAGTGCCATGAGAGCAGGACTGAGCTCGATAACCTGGATTCAGCCTGAATGGAAAATGCTCCAGAAAGCATCGATCACCAACATCGATCACCAGAAAGTGAATTATGGCACTTACTGCCTTAGAACTTTCTATGCAGCATTTTCTTTCCCACACAGGTTTGAGGCAAGTGAGTACAGAAAGGAGGAGAAAGGGGAGGAGGAGGGGAAGGAGGAGAAGGAGGAGATGTGTTTAAATTATGGCTATAAGAAATGAGTCCGGTCTATCCAGCCCCAGTGTAAAACAGGCAATCGGAATAAAACTTTCAGATGGAGATTATATAAAAAGAAAATCAATATGGTCAGCATAAGTAAATAGCCAATTAATGGAGGAGGCTTTTACGGTGTGCTCAGCTGCAAGACTGCAGAACAGGGCAAAACGCAAGAGGGCTTTTTTATAGGCTCTTTTTCTCCTTTGTATTTTTTAGGTCATCCTAGCTTGCAAAAATCTTTCTTCTTTCATTTCTTCTGCTTTGCTTCCTGTCAAATCAATAACAACAATCAATTAAAACTTGTTTTGTGCCAGCAGGCTATTGTTTGTGATAATAATGCACAGAGCTGGAAGGAGCTTCCTTTATTTCCTTGACCTCCTCAGCGCCCAGATAAATGTGGTGTCTGCTCCCTCTATAACTTGAAACCACAACTCCATCCCCAGGCTGGTTTTGAAATTATAGGAAAGAAGATTAGACACTCTTCCAGGATGCAAACAGTCTGGAAGTGTTGCTTTCAGTGTCACCTTAACTGGTTGGGAGATAACATCTAATTTATGCTTAATTCAGCAGAAATTCCCAGCATCAGGCTTGGTCTAGGCTTTATTTTTATTCGAGTCCTATGCGACTGAACTGACATGGGTCAGTTTTCATCAAACGGAAGATGTGAAGAGCGGAGGTGAAGACCTTTTCATCAGAGACCTTCTGTGGCTCACGTTATTTACTGGCTTGACCTGCTCCTGGCTACATCCCCCAGGTGCCGGGTGCTGCGCGAAGGCAGTGCGTGGCCGCGGCTGCTATTTCAGCAGTGCCTGCAAAGCGGCAGCTCCCTGCAGCACGGGCAGCGCAGCGGGGACCTGGCCTTGGGACCGCTCGCCCATCGTGGGGTGGCATCCGGGCTGCACGCGCCTGTGGGAGGGTTTGTCAACCCCAGACGGGCAAGTCGCGCGCCGATCTGAACATGAGCGTGCCTGCCTGCCCGGCGAGGAGATTAGGGCCTCGAACGCGCCTTTCTACCTGCCAAATAATCGGTATCAAGTAACCGAGTCCACTCTGCCGCTCTGCGGCGAGCCGCGGAGCAGAGCCGAGGCTGCTCATCGCCCGATCCAGACACACTCTTGCACAGCCTGGATTTATTACGGTTCCAGCGTCCATGCGGTGCGTCAAAGCGCTTTCAAAGAAACAGGGGTTACCCAATTAGCCGGCGTGAGGCAGCAGGACAAAACGCAGTATGGAGAAAGCCAGGCCCACTCCCTGGGCCAGCACTATTAAAAAAGCCAGGATGAACACATGCATTTCACCCTGCTGCCTGAAAAATCCTCCCAGACTTAGGGCTCTGGAATAGGAAGGGGGTACAGGGATGCCTCCTCTCTTCCCTGGTTGGAGAAGAAGACAGAAGATTGTTTTAAACTAAATGCTTAAAGTTAATTAGCTAAAGCCGGGCACAGGTGAATTCCACTTCAGGGAGTGTTTGTTACAAAGACCAAAAATTGTCCCCCCAAAAAATTCATTTTTCATGGTCTAGTCAAGCTTCATGTACCTTCAAGAACAGGAGAAAAAAAACCTTTTCTCCGCATAATCGGTCTCAAAATTCTCTTGACTCATGCATCTACGTGTTCTATCTCCCTAATACCTCCTTTTCTTTCAATTTTGCTTTCAGTTTGCGAAGCTCTGCTGGAAATACTTTCTGCACGGATGAATAACAAATATTCTCTCCTCCGCTTCACTCATCTGTTCTCCTGGCAGATATCCCAGGCCCGGCAACACTAAGCCGCTGAGCAGGTAACAGGACTTGGCTCGGGACGCGGGGTCCTTGCAAGGACTTGTGCGGGCTGCATTTGAAACATTAACAGAAAGATCAGGAGGACAAAACTTCCCGTAACTGAAACCCCGTATCGCTCTCAAAAACCCATCCCATTTGAGGCAGTGAGATTGGATGATGAGGGATTTTTTTTTCTACCATTTGTTCTTTGTTGTTTTTTGTGTATTTTGCTGGAATGGGATAACACTTTAAGAAAAAACTTTCTTTTCTCATGTTTTCTAATCTGTTAGATAGTTTGGTCACTTTTTACTTTTTTTCTGTATTTTAGGTTCACAATGTAATTCTCTTTTCCTAACTTTTATTAGTGATAATCACTAGTGATATTGTGCTGGTAAGGGCAATGCTTTCCTACCCAGATCCTGCTTTTATTTGTGCTGTATTTGGCTTAGCTTCCTTTCAGGATATTGAAATTATGTGATAAATATTTCAAAGAGCAAATTGCCGCCTGCTACCGTTACATTTCTTAGAATGCACATCTCTTACTTAGGGTGACAAATACAGGCCAACCACCTCCCAAAGACTCTGCAAAAACCTGCATGATTTTGGGTGCCCAAGCTCAGACTCCTTAAACTGCCTTTATTTACAGGCTTCAGCACATATCACCATTTCCAGTTTCACCTGTTCCTTCAAGCAGCTTTAGCACATCCTTTGATTTTATTTCCCGGCACTTTCTCTCAGCGGGTTTCAAGGTCTAAGCCCAAGCATCTATCCCTTTACTGGCATTTTTGCAAGTCTTTCCCCCAATTTCTTACTGCCTGTGTTGCTGTTGGTTTCCTTTCTCTTCACTTTCCCCTTTTCTCCCTTATACTGTGGTCCAACAAAGGAAACAAGGACCCTGCGCAATCAAACCAGAGGAAGGAACAGAGCTTCAGAGACATGAAGCTCCTGGAAGGTGTCAGGAAAGTAGTCGATCAGATGGAGGAAAGGTTCCCAAATCACTGCTGTGTTCCCATGGAGAGAAAAGCACAAAAATGCTATTAGAGAAGCCCCAAAAACAAGATATTTCCAACATCCTGACGTAGAAAAGGCTCCAGTCTCCCCTGTATGATGTTAGAGATGGGACCTCTAAGGACAAGGTGAGCGCGTGATGCTTTTCACCAGCTCCTCATTAGCCCTAATTGATACCTTTTTTTTTTTTTTTTTCTGAAATACTGTTCACATGTCCATCCTGAGCATGTTTCTGACTTGCTCCTCTCTTTAAATTTCATAAATATAGTGCCTTGTTGCCACAGAGGAGGGTTTATAAGCTTAATGATATAAGCAACAGCTCAGCCTACTAAACACAAGGCATTTAAAACTTACAAGTGCTCAGAAACACCATGGGCGAAGCGGGGATGTTTCCTTCCTTGTCAGGAAGGAAGCACCAAAAATCACAATCCTTGGAGAAACTCATATGAAACTGGCACATTTCCTAGGCACAAACACTTTATCTATTCTACTTCAGCCTTTGAGAAATACCTAGTCCGCACAGGCCACACTACTGAACTGACAACAGCTTTCAGCCCAGTGATGGATACACTTAAGCCGTAAACTCTGAATTTAACTTTAAGAAAAACATCTCATCTCACCATTCCCACTATCAGCTCTGTCCCCTTCTGGAAAGCACAGACTGCTCCCAAGTTTAAGTATTACACAAAAAGCTGCATTAACTCCTTCTAATGTAAATTTAGATGTGGAGTCGTTCATATTTTTGCAGTCCATTAGTCTATGAATCGCCCATGTAGTAAATAAGTGGCACAGTTCAGTGGTGACATTTATCCTGGCTCAGAATTACCCGTGTCCTGCTATATGATAAGGATTTGTGTTCCCTGGATTAAAAGCACTACAGCAAGGCTCTGCTTCATGGACACAGTGTACAATCCAGATATGACAGTGTTTGGGCTCCATACTTACTTTCTATATTAAGATTATTATGTATAAGAACATTATCACAGCATATATATATTCAGGTTTCTTTTCCTATATTTTGACTCGGTATATCTGGGATGGATCATATTTGTTACCTTGTTAACCCTTTTTCATCCTTTCTTTCTTGCATTTCACAGTTATACTCCTTGGAAAAGCATTGTGATTTCCAAGCACACCCACATTTAGTGGAGTGCAAAGCAGTGGCAGACTTTTCCTTGATTACTTGCCTGAATGGTGTCAGCAAAGAAAAAACAGATGTCGGAGGCACANTTATGTATAGGAACATTATCACAGCATTTATATTCAGGTTTCTTTTCCTAACTGTTATATTTTGACTCAGTATATCTGGGATGGATCATATTTGTTACCTTGTTAACCCTTTTTCATCCTTTCTTTCTTGCATTTCACAGTTATACTCCTTGGAAAAGCATTGTGATTTCCAAGCACACCCACATTTAGTGGAGTGCAAAGCAGTGGCAGACTTTTCCTTGATTACTTGCCTGAATGGTGTCAGCAAAGAAAAAACAGATGTCGGAGGCACAGCTCTTAAAGGCCAAACAGGCCAAATTAAAGGAAAATGAAAAGATGTTGAGGCAAATTCACTCATTCTTCAAACAAACTCATATTCCCTATCTAGGTTTAGAAAAAAAAATGCCATTCCTCTAACAGAAATATTCAGGAGTGTTTATGGTCTGCCAGATGATTGGAGTGTAATAAATGTAATTTTGCAAGCTTGTAAAATATCTCGACATTGCCTTAAAGAAACCACAATAAACTATCTGGTCGGATTGCTTTATTTCCATTTCTCTCTCTTATTAAACCGGTAGGCAGAAGACATTACAGTGAAACAAGGGAAGTTTCCCAACTGCAATGTTAGAAATAACCAAAAATAGCTTCTGTTGTCGGCGACAGCCCATTAAAACACAGCGTATTCCTCCTTAAGATTTGCTACAAGCCAGATCCTTATCTCGGATGCAGGCAGGGCGCCCATTCCCTTCAACGGGAGCTGTGCACGCATATTCTCCAGAGGAGCTGGGCCTGGTGTGCTCACTAAGGGCTCCTGAACTGAAGATGTGACTTTGACGCTCCACAACAAGACCCTCAGTGCAGATAGATAAGCTGCCGCTGGTGCTGGGTGAAGCCTCGGCAAGTCCCGACACCGAGGCTGCTGCTGTTCCCCTGGAGCAGGACACGCGCCTGCACAGTGATGAAGACATTGAACTCCTTGATTGACAGGGCCTTGTGGAAACGGTGCACCCAAAAGAACAGCTATTGCAACACCGCGGCCAACCCCAGCTTGGATCGAAGCTTCCTTTGCGTCCCCGGGCGAGGGAGCGCGCCAGGATTAGAGTGCCGTTTCATAAATGGCTCTTGCAGCTACGCAAACACGCAGGATGTTCTCGGAAGTGAAGTGCTTAAAACCCGTGACTTGAGAGCCCCATCCCGGCGCATGCCTGGCAGCTTCCCAGGCGCCGGGAGCTGCTGGATGGGAGCACCCAGCGCCCACCTCGCTGGCCCCGCAGCCCCAGACACCGGGTCCTCTCCAGCGCTGGGTCAACCCACGTCCTCCTCGCGGCTCCCTGAAGGCTGCGGCCTCGGGGATCCTCCTCTGCCAGCCCCCTCTCCCGCCCACGCAGCCTGGGATGACCCTGCCGGCATGAGAAGGAGGACTCCATCCCTCTGAGAACACTTCTGTAGCAACCACGCCGCTGGCGAGATCCAGGAACAAATAAAAGGATCGAGTAATTTTCCATGTTTGTCAACTTTGGCACCGTTTGTGCTACTCCGATCAGCGCTGTTCCCATTCTCTAAAAAGAAGTGTGTTTTTTTATTTTTTTTTCTAAGTGGATATACTAAATTTGTTCTGGTGGCCTAATTTGTACAGGCTTTACCTTGCTCGTCTTCTGGCTGTAACTGGGTTATTGCATCACCCTGCTTTACCCCCACCCCGTTCTCCTGGATAAGTGGGGATTTATATCTAGGGTTTCTTTACAGATTATGAATCTCAGGCATCTCAGGCAATCTCTGGATGCCCCAAGCTCCTCTGCCAGCGACGGACCAGAGCCATCACACGCAACTGAGCATGATTCATACTCAGCACCTTGGCTTGCTCTGAAAGCAAGAACATGTAGTGCATGGCTTATATGAGAGTAGTTACCAAGAAGCTGGTTCAGCAACATTTCTCCTGACCTTCTTCCAAGGATGGTGTCCTCCAAAAGAGGAAGGAAGCAAATGGCAGGGCCACAGATAATCAGTCATTTGGGGCTCCCATGTGAAGGAAGCACCGATTGCCTCCAACCTGCATCAAAACACCTAATTAAAAGGGGAACAATGTGACATTTCCAGTAGCCAGAAAAACACCAAGCAGATGCTGTTGCCTGTTTTCGTCTTTGCAGATGCTGCAGTGCAAGTGCAGCTACGAGCCCACTTCAGCCCTCAGTTATACGGCGAGTGCCGCAGTCCTCCAGAACAACAAACGCTACATTGGGATTATGGTGAGCACTCCCACCATGCAGTTATGCTCCTCTCTAGGTATTCGTTTCATCCCTGTGCCGGAGTTTCTGCAGGGAGCAAAATCACAGTGGGAGAATTTCTCCAGTCCTAGGTGCTGAGTGACATCATAAAATCAAGGGCATTTCTTTCACTTTCGATCGCACCTTCTCTTGGAGGGCCTGACATGAACAGGCTACGTCTCAATCTACCTCCACATCTTGTGATCCCAGAGACCAGCCTTTGCATGAAGAGGGAACGGAGGGATACAGAGCTCAAGGGACTGCAGCCAGACAGAGGCAGGAGGGGACCCAGCATCGCTGCCTCCTTCTGTCCTTCGGTCACAGCGCTGCTCTTGGGTTATGGTCGCTCTAGCCAGGGATGCTCACTGAAAAGGGGAAATGTATCTACATTTTCACGCTACAACCAAGGCCAAGGGACCATCAGCAGACGTCAGAGTGATGTTTCACTTACAGGACGACAACTGGTCCATTAAAACATAAATGGCCCCAAAGATATGCCTTATAAACCAACCAATTAATGCTGCCCCCAAAAATGCAGCATATTAAAGCTCTGGAGCTGGGCCCTCAGTGATCCATCCAGTCACCACTTCAAGTATATACACAGTTTGGTACTTGCAAACTCTGCTACATGTTTCTAAACACATAGAACATCCTAAAAAATATAATCTGTTATTGACCCAGCCTCTATAGGCCATTATAGGATTCTCTTGGAAAATTTAGCAGGCAGATGACTTTTATTCCAGTATATTTTCAAAGGCTGCCTGTGTTTCTCTGAGGCTGGTAGTGTGCTGGAATGGTAGTGCACTCCTCCTGAAATGGAGACATAAGGAAGTCAGCTCATAATAAATTGTGTAGTATAATAGCGAGATAATACAGTTATTACAGGGCATGCTTTTGTTTTAAAAAGTTTTGAATTTCTAGAGAGCTCTGCGATGCCCAAAAGTTCCTCCTGTTTTAAGCACAATACAGAACACTCTGTCTGTTTACCTTAATTATTCATGTTGAGGTTTCCCAGGCTCTTTGTCTTTGTGTTCCCATCCTATGAACTCATCAAGCATCAAAGTTTGACTTTTTTTTTTTAGGTTGTGTTCTGAATATATTACAGTTGGCATCACACCATAAAACAGTTTGGCAGCCAAGCAAATAGCTTTACATGAAACTCAGCATAATCATGAGTTACTGAAATATGCTTCCTGTACATGACTGGAATTCCCCTAATTAGCAGAGTATTTTCCAATCTGTTCAAAATTCATCACAGAATCTGACAAAACCGCATTGTGTTTTCCCTCTTGTCCACCCAGCGAAGGGAAGCGTTTCGCTCCAACAGTTTCACAGAGCCACCTGAAAAAATAGGGGGGCAAAATGCTCAAAGTCCCTGAAAGTTTGATTTTTCCCCTGTTGACTTCATATAGAGATTACATGGCCAAAAGTCTTGCACATGGCAACCAGGGTAACCCAAAGCAGCTACCCTTGACAAAACACTAGACAAAGCCACCCGTAGTTGCTTAGTACAGCTACCTGTTCAGCCAAAACTAAAATTCCCAACGTGCAACTTCCCAGCTCACACCAACAAAACCTGTCTTTGTGTAATTTATTTTTCTGATGACTTGCACTTTGGGAAATGTAGTTCTGACCTTCTTCACACTGTGTAGAGAAAAACTAGTTCCAATACCAGTTAGACCCTCAACTTTGCAACCATTTATCAGTTCAGCCCTCCACTGGAAACCTGAAAGTCCTGTAAGAAGTTAACAAAACCAGACACTTTTTGCCCTTCCAGGTATCCCTGCAATTGCCTACTCCAGACATGCTTCCATTATTGGTACGGGGGAAGATTTCAAATATATAATGATTATGCTGTAACCCACTGTTGCAGCATAACCCATTTGGTCACCCACTGTGGACCAAAATTCCTAGACTAAACAAGTAGATGCAGTTTAAAAGCTTTCTGTGGTTTCCAGCACAGAAACTAAAATAAATAAATAAATAAAAATTTTAAAAGCTTGCCCTTGGTGACGAACCATGCAGAATAAACCACAAACACTGATAAATTCTGGTTTCCAGGTAAGCGCAGCCCATAGGCTGGAAAGTATTCAAATAAATCTTTCCATATAATTAACAAATGTTGAAGGTCAAGAACTATATGTAGATAATTCACAAACAACAAGAGAGACCAAATTCTACAATAAATTGTTCATTACAAATAAGCCACCTCCTCTATTGATTAGATACAGATCTTTTTGTAAAACACTTCATAACCCTTCAACAGAAGAGAAATAGTCTGCGAAAAGGAAGAGAAAAAATAACTTCTCATCTAGTACAATGTATACAACCAAAATTTGAGGATATAATACATTGTGTAAGAGCAAATTCACCTTGCCACATTAATTACCGTATTTTGAAATCGTGGACTAGTTTTTGAACATGTCAACTGAGAGTATTAGCTTAGATGATGCATAATCTGGTTGATTTTAGCATGGATTTATAGCCTCAATTATTGAATTCTACATCAATCTAGAAATTAATATTTCAGTCTAAACACCCTTTCACATTCTCCACAATATAACTTGTCACCATTAATCTCAAGCCTTGATGTTAAACATCTCCCTGCTATCAAACTGTAAGTATGACTCCGACTATATTTTCTCTGCTGCTGGAAAGAATGACTGAGCACAGAATTGATCGAAAATCTTGATTTATCTTGTCTGCAATTTTCAGCACTGTGCTGTGATTTATAGAGAAAGTTCTTCGATTAGCTTGCCATAGTCTAGAAAAGCTAAACATTATGAACATTAAAATTTCACCACAAACGTTATTGCCGCAGTAAGCACAATAGTGACATCTTGTGCCTCTGAATACGTGTCTTAACTGAAACTCTGACACTTCTCAGTAGAGATTTACCTCTAGAGCTTTGAGGTCTGAGCGATCGATATATAACCTACTTTGATGCAATTCGCACTGCAAACAACATTAAAACAACATTAGGACTTGCTGACAACAGCCAGGCAATGCAGAGTTAAAGGCTAAAACTCTATCGCTAACCAATCCTCGAGTAATTTCAGCTTCTCTAAGTAACAGGTGCCAGCGTCACATCTCAGTAGGTGCCCCAATTTCCTAGGCTTTTACTATTACAGCAGTTTTATAACAAACAAATGCTTTAGACAGACTTTAACTGTTTAATTACATTTGTGCAATTACATTTGTGTAATGCTTACAGATGCTCCCACAACTCCAGCATGGGCATGGGAAGAAACCTGTTTCTTACTTGGAAGAAACCAAGAAACCGACTTGGAGCTCACATGCTCATTATAGCCATAAAAGCAGGATGAACATGGCCTCTCATCTCATTACAGACATTAATAGCAAAACATCCTGTGAAATAAGAGCTATACAAGCCAAATACTACTGCTATAACTGCCACCTTTTCTCCCAAGCATCCTGATGCTTTCCAAGCTGCATCGGCACTACTCCCTGCTCAGCTGGGAAGGACTATTTATGGAAGAGCTTAGAAGCTGTTGAGTAGAATAATTATGCTTAATACGTTTAGCACAGGGAATAGAAGACACGTTTCATACAAAAGACCACAGGACTCCATACGGTTTGACACAATCAACCAGGATGAATTAGTCCAATATTTTGTGAAAATATCCACCGTGCCGTTCATTTTCAACAGGTTAGGACTGCCAGTTGGGACCTTCTAGCAGACACCAAATAGCACACAAAGACTGCATAAAAACATTGACTAGAAATGAAAAGATTAATTCTGATGAAACAATGTAAAAACAGAGTTATCTTCAGGCCCTTCAGGAACAACAGAAAACCAGTATTGTTTCTGCCAGCCCCACAGAAACAATAGAGGAAGACCACGTACCTACAAAACCTCCTTCTTAAACAGCTTCCACTCCTGAGTTTCTCCAACATTAGAAAGAGGCAACCTAGATAATGCCTAAATAATGAGATTTATTTAAATTGAAACATAATTAAGAACTCATTTGAAGACTATACACTCAGATTACTTTCAACTTACAGTTATGCGTACACTTTGTAATTTTGCAGATCACCTGCTTTAACATTTGGAGAAGATATGAGGGAAAACCAGCAGTTTGGCCCAAGTATTCATTTACTTATGTAACTGAAACCTAATTGCAGGTCCGCACTGCAGCCCTTACACCCTTCTGTACGGAGCGTGCATAATCAGCAGCCGCGGATGCTTCTGCTACCACCACAGCTAAGTGCCTTGAGCAAGCACACTATTATAGTTTTGCACCAATTTGAAAATATCCATTTAAATGTTAAATGAAGAGGAACTAATCAATAAAAACATGCATAAAGTCTCTTGGGAAGTACACTGGGAATGACAACAATAATCTGCCATTAACATGCAAATAAAGACACAGCAGGAAACAATAAGAGTATTGACTTCATTGTGATAATTTAGGAGGAATGTTTTACTAAAATTTGGGCTAAATTCAACTTTGATTTAAATCATTGTAAAGGAATCGGCTCAATTTGACACGGCGGGGCAAGAAACTGCACCTCTGCGTGCTGGAAGCATGCAGACAGCTACCACAGATACTGCCAACTGGGAAAAGTGACTACAGTCCCTGTGCATCCCTATTGGTGTAAGGTACCATACAAATATTTTTAAACAGATTGCCTAAAGACATAAGTGTCTAAGAATGCACATGAACCAAGCATGGAGTGAAAGGAAGAAGTAACATAACACACAAGCAAAGGACTTCAACTGTTCTCAACCATTTTTTCCAAGTCTAGCTATTTTTTTGCATTGTGCTAACCTATACATTGCTATGTACCTATTCTTTAAGGTCAACCTCTCTTTAAGGTCTTTAAGGAACCTTTTCTTTCAGGTCAACTAGTGCTTGCATGGTAGAAATAGATCTTAAAGAAATGTTTAAGCCTCAAGGAGCAGAGAATATATAGACCAGAGTTCTCTATACTAGAGAAGAGAAAATAAGAACACAGCCATCTGGGGAGGTGGATTTGCCTAGCAGCAGTGGAAAGCAAAGAACCACAGACAGAAACATATAAAATGGCAAGGACAGAGGGGAAGAAAAGCTTGAATGCAAGGCTTGAACTTTCTGAGGTTGGTAAGAATGGCCTACCTGAAGGATGAAGAAGAAACAGGCAAGCAGGGTTTACTTGTTGGGACTGCAACAGAGAGGCGGGATGAAAAGGAAGAAAGCAAAAAAGCTTGTAGTAATCAAGTTATGGACAGGTAAAACATTTCCTTTGACGTTTAGTTTGCTACATGATTTGGCTGCAGTTCATCCTCAGAATCCACAGCCCATGACCTCCTAGTGTCACAGGATGACACTTTGGTTCCCCATTACACCACTCAGCTGCAACTAGGCTATTGCCATCCAAATGAAAACAAATAGCTCATTCAAGAGTCAGAATCCACACCCAGAAATTCACTGTTAATCAATACTAGTTTGCCCTATGAACATACAAGTTCAGCAGGCTGGAAAAGTCAGAAATTCCTGGAAAGCAAATAGATTTCTGCATTCAGTAAGATGGAAATGTGACTTCTGATTCAAACTGATGAGTAGTTTTCCACACTTTGTGGGGCCTCATCTTACTGGCAACAGCACAACCTCCCTGACACACACTGAGCTGACATTGGAAGCGTGTAAAGCCTTCATTGCACCTCTCTGTCCTTCCAAGAACGGCCAGTCACAGACATCTGTAGGTGGTAGAGAGTTTATTCCTTGCTCTTTGACCTGCCCTGAGAGCCTTTGCCCAAGGTGCAAGGCAGCTACAATTCGCTCTTTAACAACTGACTGTCCTTTTCCTGCAGTTCTTCAGGGCTAATAAAGAGAAAAGAAAATTATGATGAACATTCAATGCAATGACCTTCCAACTGTGACAAGATTACAAACCCAGCCACCTCCCCAGCTCCTTTTCCCACTTACAAGGTGGCTTGAAGACATGAGTTAAAAAGACAGAGCTTCTTCTCAGAGTTTCTTTGCTTTCCCCTTGCTTATTTTCTCAAAGCTCTGGATTATCTCTAACCTCTGGATTGTGCTGCCTATTACTAAATAGTAATGTGAATAGTGCTGAACCCACTAATTAATTTATTTGAGGAAAGACCTTGTCTGACTTTGGGACAATTTGGTTTTTCTGACAGCCAGGTAACCCTGCCAGCAGGTCTAGGCATTGGTTAGTTGTCTGTCTTACATAGATCACTAAAAAAACCAGGGCAAATCAATTGCCTCCTAAATGAACATGTAAAGCAAGTAAAGGTTCTTTTTTTCTTTTCATATTTCCTTTAAAAAGCTTGGCATAGACTCCCTTAGCATGTCCTTACATAAAACCTTTCTAGTTACACACACACATTTATCTGCCTGACAAATCTCACTTCTATATGCCTGGCCATCGTATATGCCTGACCTCACTGAAATTTAAATATAGCTTGAGGATGAAATATTGAAAACTGTTCCTATTTATACACTTGCTGTGGCCACACTAAAAAAAAAATTAAAAAAAAAAAGAAAAGAAAAAGAAAATAAAAATCACCTGAGGAATTAGACAAAAGGAGCACTGGCATTGGCCCACATACTGATCTCACTCAAGCCTGCTGCTGCCTGATTAATGAGTCGTGATATCATAGTCTGTGAGGAGGCATACATAAGTGGCAAGGAGAAGAATAGCACCAGACACTGTCGGGCTGGCTCTGTCTAAATCTGCAGGAAATATATATATGTTTATTTATTTATTTATTTATTTATTTATTTGCTACAGCTTTCTATAAAGGAAGAAGGAAACCTATCATATATCAAGACTGCAGGATTTCTGGAGATTTTGCTTCCAATAAGGATATATTAACCATCCTTTTCCCCAAATCACTCAATTTTTTTATTAAAATGCTTTAAACCATTAGTAGTTCCTGGAAAAATGAAGCGTATTTTCTAAGCTGAAAATGTCACTGTAGCTGACGGCCTTTAAAATGGCTTCATATTTTGCTCACAATACTGCAAAAGGAATATCCACAGTTTCTCAGAGAGATGCTTCTCAGAGCTACTGAAAGCAAAAGACAATGTGTCAAGGGGCCAGGATATTTCAAGGTCAAAGCCAGACAGAGGAGACAATTTTCTGTCTTTTATGATGAATTTCTTAATAATTTTCAACGAAGTCAACCAATATGTATCGCTGAAGTTTTTGTCTAGTCCTGATCGTTCTCGAAGCTTATAAAAAATAAAGAGAGAATTATTTTCTGTTTAATTATTGGACTGGGATTCAGGACTAGATTTATTCCTTGTCCTTCCATGGACTTCCCAATTTGCTCTGGAAAAAATTTCCTTCCCTCCTCCCCCATCTCAAAGTTCTGTCCATAAACTGGAAGGAAGCCATGGGGGATGTCGAAAAGAAAAAGGGTGTTTGGGGACTGGAAGAGGGGAAGGAGCTACCTGTCATAGTAAACTGTAGCTAGAAGTAGGTTTGCTGGCTGGTCGTGCCCATACGTCACCAGTGTCTGGCCTTGGGTGGCAGTCAGGAGCAGTGCCTGGCATGAAACCATCTCTCTCTCAATAGGCCCACCAGACAGCACAAGTTTAGGGGCTTCCTAGAGATGCTTCAGGCCCTACAGGCTTTTTCCAGAGCCTGCTTGTTGGTATCTCAGCAGAACGGGCCAAACTCCACTATGACAAAAAGACCCAAGCCAGAGAAGATCTCCCTGTGCAACAGGCAAAAACAGTAGTGTTCTTACCCGCTTACCCTCTGCATCCTTTTCCACGGACTTTCCCGCAGTCCCCTAAATGAAGNCAGTGCCTGAGGACCAAGCTGGCATGAAACCATCTCTGTCTCAATAGGCCCACCAGACAACCCAAGACAACCCACCAGACAACCCAAGTTTAGGGGCTTCCTAGAGATGCTTCAGGCCCTACAGGCTTTTTCCAGAGCCTGCTTGTTGGTATCTCAGCAGAACGGGCCAAACTCCACTATGACAAAAAGACCCAAGCCAGAGAAGATCTCCCTGTGCAACAGGCAAAAACAGTAGTGTTCTTACCCGCTTACCCTCTGCATCCTTTTCCACGGACTTTCCCGCAGTCCCCTAAATGAAGGGGACTAAATGGCAGTCACCTAAAATGAGAGGTGCACACCATGTGAATAAGAAAGGACTTCCTAGGCCTTTCTGAAACTCTTCACAGAAAATTTTCTTCTCTGTTAATTAAGGCTGTAAGCACTTCATTATAATCTTACTAGCTGCACGAAGCTATGTCAGTAAAAAAAAAGTTTATATGGAAGTGCGATGAGATCAAAATAGATGAAACAACAACAAAAAACATAGCACAAGAGCCATAATTTTACTGCATGTTAGAAAAATGAGGGACTTTTAAATTCCACATGCAAATTAATATAGACACAGTAACGCTACACAGAACTCTACCAGTTAGGTAATATCTTTCCTTAAAACTAACCATTTCCATGGATTGATTTTCACCACAGAGATTCCAGTTTATAGAGCCATTTTTCTAAGTGATTCTCTGCACTAGAGAATAATTCAGATGATGGATCCCTCTCAATTACTGTCCATTAGAAGACAGGAAAACATTAAGTTCAAGTGAGTATGATGAGAATTATGGGTTACCCTTTAAGTGAAGAGATTGTAAGTGAAAATTAATTTAACATGTTCATTTCTGATTGTTGTAGAGAAGGATTTTGAGGGGAAAAAAAAGCTTTCTTACAAAAATTATTTTTAAAATAAAAGCATCTTCCATTAAATAAAGAAGAACTCAGCACAACCCAGAGACACCATCTGAGTGTAAATGGCCCCAAATAGCAAAGTGTTTTTCCTGACTTATCCAATTTTAAAGGGACCCCACACTATAAAGCAGAGGTGCCTAGTGAGAGGTACAGATGTTCTATGTGCAGATGTTAAAAGGCAGTGAGAAACCCTAGAGCACAGGCACAGGGTTGTCAAGCCCCACCAAGCACCTTAAAGTTAACTGCACTGGTACTGCATGTGCATATTTTTGTCTAATGCTCTTACCTGAAAACATTGCAAATATGAAGAGTAAAATTGTAAACTATCCCACTAAATTTGAAACTAAATGTATCCCTGTGCAAATTCCATATTTGTTCATATAGGCACAAGTAGTATTTTCAGCTCGCCTTTCATCTACTTATTTTTCCAATTTTCTTAGAAAGTTAATGAAGCCAGCTTGAAAAATGTGACTCCTCTGATATAATCTCAAAAGTGAGACTCATTGAGAGATGTAACATGGCCATCTTGCATTGAAAGTCATTTTTCCAATCTACTTTTGCAAAACAGCTTAATACGAACCCAAGGATTCTTCTGGATAAGACTTATTCTTATGAACAGGATGATAAGGAACATTATTGGTTTACACTTTGAAAATAACTGGAATAACATCCCGATACTATTACAGAATAAAATCCTTCTCCTGCTGTAGAGACCCATGTGGAAACAAGGGAAGATGAACATTTTGCATGACACAAAGAACAATTGAGCTGCAGCTGCTGCCGTGACCCTCAGGCTACACTAGAGTCATGGCCCACTTCCTTTCCCCTATAGACATCTTTTGGTTAATGTATCCATTTAGTTTACAGCCCAAGAATAAATCCTGTTTTATGCCAACTTACTGAGAATTTCATAGCAGTTTGCTATCTATCTATGTGGTCAGCACATCCGTATACAATAAAATATCTACATATCACAGACTCACAGAATGGTTGAGGTTGGAAGGGACCTCTAGAGATCATCTAGTCCAACCCCCCTACACAAGCAGGGACATCTAGAGCACGTGGCACAGATATCAGCCCTTTATGACACTAGATGAAATTCTAGTGATTTCTATGGTGAAATTTTAGCCCTAGGGATGTGATTGATAAAACTCCTAGGGCCAGGAAGTCATCCTAGGTTCATTTACTTGTTCAGTGTATCTGGCAGGGGTGAATTTGTCCACCTGTGTAATAAAAACTTTGATATTCAATAGTTAGCATGCTGTGGTTTCAGAATAAATAAATAATACAGAATATTCCTAGGAATGTTATGCTCTTATCCCAGACATACACGGGGATATGTGTATTCAAATGCAAAACTAGAAGGGAGAAGTCCTGATGCAAGGTGAAACCTTGGTCTCTCCAAGACAAAGAATGTTTTGGTTTAAACTTAAGCAGAAACAAGACTTGAGGTCAGTTGCTTTCTCTCCTTTTTTTTTTGTTTTTAACTTAGCAGATCAAGGCCCTTTTCTACTCCTCCTCTCCTTTTGGCTGGACTCCAGTACCTCCACATACGACAGGGATTGATGACAATAAAATGTGCTGGCATTGAAAATCTGCCTGTTATTGATGAGGTAGATGACTCATTACTGTTTCGATGAGATGTTAACACCAGAATAAAGATAGTCTTTTATTGCTATGGGATTTTTGTTTGTTTACTTCAGAGCTCTGTTGTTCTTGCCAATCCTTTAGACCTATGAGAAAATTAGATCATCCCCAGTGCTCCCCCAGTGACAGCAGTTTGACCTCTTCCCACGCCAGCCAGCAAGAGTTTTCCAGCCTTTCGAACTGGAGCAGAACCAACTCCTCCGTAACTCATTGGAAACATCCACATTTCACAGCACTGGATTAAGACTCCTCCACAACCGTACAATTCACCAAAGGTTCAATATATCCATATATAGATAGAATTGCTTATTTGCTTAGGTGGCAAATGCAAAGTTCAGTGTCTGGTTCAGAGTAACACCATGCAACAGCTCTGGCTGGGGCTAATTGGCCACACTCTTCCTCTTACCAAAATCCCAGTGCTCAAAAAATAAATTTACACAGTGACTGCAAAACAAAAGTAGAGGGAGGGCAGACTAAGAATGGCACTAAATCCAAGGTAGCACTCAGCAGTGATTGACAGTCAAAACAAAGTGACATGCACATTTTATTCTACCTAATGAAAAATGGAATGTTAGATTTTCTAATCAAGTTTCTTAAAGCACTTCCAAAAATTTGTGGCCAAGATGTTTTTGTTAAGAGTGAACTCTGTTTACCTTGTCCTTATGCCCTCAAATGACTTTTGAGTAAATTATGGTCTTTAACTTTTGGACTGTTCAAAAGCAAGGCCATTATGAAATATGTAAATTTGGAATTTCTTGCTATCTTACACCAGAAAAGAAATCCAGTCACACTAAAGTTTCCATATTAAAAATTAAAGATAATAAGTTCTAAAAATGCCTGTAGCTGCATAGAGCATGTACTTGTCTAGGACACAGAAAACCTATGCTCAAACACACACGCAGCATTTGTCCAGTCAGGTCTTGAGTCTTTGCCTACCACATCCCAGATAAACCTGGTAGCAAGCTGCAGTCAGTCTTCTGCTTTACGACAAAAAACGATACTGCTTGGTAGAGAAAAGTTTTGTCATTAAGTTAAAAAAATTGAGAGGAAAATTCCCAGGCTGTATCTGCAAAGAAGCAGCTGAGTATCTGGCAAAACCCACGCATCATAAATTGTGACTTAAAAATTGATACTCACTTTTCCTCCCTATGCCAGAAACTTAAAGATTCCTTCCCTCTACCAAATTGCAGGAAACATTTTATCTCATTAGTGCCACTCTTTCCTTAGAATCTTTTAAATATGTATTTTTCATTAAAATTCCAATTCTTGATAAACTGAAAGCAAGATCTGGTGACAAAGAGGTTATAATTAATCTAGCAATAGCAGTCAGAGAAATCCATGTAATTGAAGCCAAATGTATGAATGAGGGGACTAATGCTACAAAACTTCCAAAGTCTTTTCTGTGGAATTAATACTCTAGAGACCCATAAAAGATTAATCAAGATAAGCAATCAATAACTTCTCAAGTGCTAATAAGCACTGCCATGTTGCATGATATGTTGAGCAGTTTATCATGTTTAACCATACGAAGATTTATAGAAAATCCATTGTTAAAACCAAAGGATGAGGTAATGCACCACTTAGTAAATGAAGTGCAATTAAAATTTATGCTTGATATTACACATTCAAAAGATCTGTAAAAATCTTTTGGATTTCCTCTTTTTAAAGAAAAGAAATTAAGGTGCTAGTTGCACTGCTCAGTCAGTAGTCCTAGGAGAACAGTGAAGACAGCAATGGTATTCTTCAAGTTAATGTCTGCTTTCAAGTGATGAAATAGCCTTAAAAATTGTTAAGCTCTCTTCTCACTTCATTTTGTTCAGTGATCAAACTTTGCTTGAAATTTTTGAAAGTTAAATAGAATACCTATTAGGATCATAAAGGCCTCTGCTATCCATCAATCTGATAGATTTGCAGGTCAGACGAGCGAATGACTTAATGGCTAATTAATAGTCCATAAACTACAGGTCTTGACCCTAGGGTCACTTGACAGAACTCCTCACTACAGCATATTATTAATTAAAACCATCAAATTATGTATTTAGTAAATCAATTCTTTAGCAATATTTGCATCTCTTGAATGTATTGACATGATTTGCTATTTATTTATATGTCAATGGGCAGCAAATATTTTCTCACAGCTGCACCATAAGTCTCCTTTGTAAATTTAACAAGGTTACAGTAACTGAGTATATGGAAATTTTGTTCCTTTTTTTTTTTTTTTTTTTTTTACAGAGCGCTTGCTCATCTGTTTTCAGTTTTGTTCTGAAGGATATTTTGTAGTTAGAGATGCTTGCTCATCTGTTAAAAAGATTAAAAGATTAAAAATCTTTTAGACATTTCATGCAAAAAATGGCTTAGGGTGCTCTGTGCCTCCTGGGTGAATTGCTAACTCTTAAAAGGCTTGTATTAAAAACACCATGTAGTAACACTACGAACATCACTTTGCCTTTGCACTGCCCTGTACCACATATACAAACAGGTATTTAGATACATAAACACTCACATTTATACCAAATCATTCTTGTTCTCCAAGAACAGTCAGACCTAGAGCGCAGATACTTCCTGGGTCTCTATAGCTTGCAGCTAGAGATGGAGGAGAGAAAGAAAAACAAAGGGAAAAAAAAAAGAAAAACAAGCTATGCAGGGTCCAAAAGACTGTACAAAGTGTTGATTTAATTTCTGCAAAACCCAGGTTTCCAGCACCGGTGTCTGTCACCTCACAGGACTGGGGACAGTCCATCAGCTGAGATGTAGCAAGAGAGGCTCAGGTGTCTGCATGGATGCTTAGAAAGACTTGGATCAAGTGGAATTGAATCCAACTCCTGAGGATGCCTAGCTCCTACCCTCCTTTTTCTCTTCCATAAGATAAACCCTTTGATTTCATCACTTTTGCCCAGAGGAGGGGTGTTTTGATGTGTCCACACGTATGTGCTTTGAACTGCACTCTGGAGATACCTGCTGCTCTTCCCCCCAACAGGAGGAAACAGAAGCTCCCAACTTTTGGAGCTCTGAATCACACCTAAATTAGTTGCCTTAAATAAGTAGTGTGATTTACTTCCCTCTGAGGACAATAAATTATCCAGACAAATACATCACTACAAATTAAATCATTATGATAGATACATATAACCGAGGGTGTGTAGCACCTAATTAATTAAGTGGCATATTCATCTGCAATTAGCAAATAAGCTCTCAAATCTTGGCATAGGCACTGTAAAGTGTATATGGCATGCCTAGATAATTACAGCAGAGTTTGCTTCCTTATGATAGTTTCTTCAAGAAAACACACTCACTCTATTATCTAACCTGAATTCTCAAGTTATTCTAACTCACCTGAAATAACATTCTTCAAAGCAAAAAATTCTATTTAGAAGTCAGCAGCAGGACTACAGAAGTCATATTAGGGATATACTTTGCTGGGACATCACTTTTTTACTCAGGCTCTGTTGCTAAAATGGGAAAGTTGCTTCTAACCAGGTCAAATCAACCCATAGAACCTATAAGTGAATAGTGAGCACTCACTTCAGGAAGAAAATGCTCCAAAAACATTTACAGCTAAGGCAGATTTATTTTCAAAGTGGAACCGCCTCCTTTCCAGATATGAGTAAGGCGAGTAAAATGTTCTACCTTGCATCACTTTGCCTGACAGAGGTTATCTCCATAGTCAGCACTGATAACGTATCAGCAGTCGCTCACTGATTTGGCCTCAGATCTCGTAACAGTTGTGACTTCACTGTCTGGAAAAGAGTACAGCACAACTAAATACTGTACAACTCCTGCGTGGGCAAAGATGTGCTTAAATTGCCTTGGCTCTGAAGTTATCCTCTCCTTAATAAAGAGTAATACTTTTTTGCAATATCACCTTCTTTGCGTGACCTTCCTACTCAGCTGTTGAAAGGAATCATCTAAAACTATAGTCCCAGGACATAATGCCAGCACTTTCATCCTGAGCTTCAGTTATTGTTTAGTTCTTAATTTGCAAGTCAGGCCTGAGAAGGGAAGCACACGACACCACCAAAGCAAAACTCATGCTCAAATACCACAGATCCTAAAAAGAAATCCCAGTGTCATTAATATGTCATGCTGGATGTACAGCCTGCAGAAGAAATATGGTGCTCAGAGCAACGAGCATTGCCCATGATAAACACACTCCTTCCTGGCATCTCCAGGGCATCGGGTTCACTGTGTTTGTAGGGATTGTCTTAATGTCGTATTATATTAAATGTTTCAGGCACTTTTACTTACCTTTTAGAATTAAAGATTAATCAATTCCATGATTGTGGACATCTAAACAAAATGTATTGATCCTATTCATTTTTAAAAGCAAGACAGTATGTGGTATTTTAATATGTCATACTTTAAGGCAAGCCAACTAATCACCTTTTGAGAACTGCCAATACTCCATTAGAATTTAAGATAAAGTGTAAGATTTTCATTACATGAACAGTGATGTAGATGCATGGAGGAAGATACAGTTTTATGTACAGTTGAGGTTTTGTTTTATGTCTAACACTGAGATCTGCCCATTACTTTTATCATAAACAAAGGCACAATCTTATAGCCATTATCCAGTTTAGTGTTTTTACTGATTTCCCTGGGACTGCACATATATTCAGGAAGGATTCTTACATGCAAGGAACAGGTGGACTCACCCAAATTTTGCATTACAGAATACTTAAAATCTTATCTTGTAACTGTGGGGAGTTATAACAGGTGGAGTGTTCCTCGCTGATAGACAATCAAATCTGGAAGTCGTAAGTGATGAGTCTACACTCACTGTTTTCAAGACTTACATCCCCATATGAGGGACATGGAACTTCTACAGAGGGACTAGTGTAGAGCCACAAAGATGATTAAGGGACTGGAGCATCTATCTTATGAGGAAAGACTGAGTGAGCTGGGCCTGTTAGGCCTGGAGAAGAGAAGGCTGAGAGAAGACCTGATCAATATGTATAAGTACCTGAGGGGAGAATGAACAAAATGCAGCCAAACTCTTCTCCATGGTGGCCAGTGACAGGACAAGGGGTAACGGGTGCAAGCTGAAACACAGGCAGTTCCATCTCTGTGTGGGGAAGAACTTCTTTCCTGTGAGGGTGCCAGAGCCCTGGCACAGGCTGCCCAGAGAGGCTGTGGAGGCTCCTCCTCTGGAGATCTTCAAACTCGCCTGGATGCCACCCTGTGCCCCGTGCTCTGGGTGTCCCTGCTGGAGCAGGGGGTTGGACTAGGTGATCTCTAGAGGTCCCTTCCAACCTCAACCATCCTGTGATGCTGTGATCCTGCAATGCTTACAGAGCAGCAATCACAGCTTTGGGGCGGGGGGGTGCAGAAAGTAACACCTTGAAGATATGCTCACCAATACTAAACTTATATTTCTACACAGCCTCATTTTCCAAGGGTCTTTGGGGATGTATATCTAAACAGACGGACAGAAGCTGAGACACATAGTCCTTTTACATAAGTGGATGCCCAAACGCGAAATACATACACACACATAGCTGAAAACATGCCACTCATGTAGCAGTTTGCTGCAGTGGGAACAGACTGAGTTAGAAGAAAGGAATGAATCATTTCTGGATTCTTCTTAGAACCACCAGCTTGGCAAGATCATCTCCAAGAAGATGGCACATACCCTAAAACCACTGCTCTGAGCATGCATTCCACGTTGTTGTTCTTCAGCATTACCACTGAAAAGTCTTTTATAAGTAATAAATATGTTATGTAAATAAAAACACACATAAATAAATTATAGCGCTCCAGGCAAAATAAGAACTTATATTATATCATAAATTATGAAGACTGTAATTGCTGCAGCCAATAACATTTGAAAACAACTGCGCTGATAAATATGTGCGATAAGACCGAGTAAGGCTTACTCAGTTTCAGAGCAGAGTAAATCCATTGATTTAAGTCAGTGCAGTAGAAGAAGATAATATGGTAAAATTCTCAAAAAGTCACTGACTTTTTTGGGGCCCTTTTTTAATGCTGAAAAGAGTAATGTTCAAGAGACTAATAAAACACATACAGAAATCAAGAGATCCTTAAGTCTCACATTTATTTTAAGTACCTTTAGTATTTAGCTGTTTTTAAGAAACCAATGCCTTCTTTTCACAACAAATCACAATTGGTGATTTCCAATTTATAAAATACAGAAGGGGACAAACCATGCACTTTAAGCTAAGTTGTTTCCTGAAACACAGTGGTTTGGTTTAAATATAAAGTTTCTCTGAATTTACCTACCACAAACATACACAGAATTTAATTCAGAAAAACAGAATAAAAATGTCAGATTGTCTGACTAGATATGAGGTTTCTCAAACAGCACACTGACTCATGAAAATAAGAGTCAATATCAGAAAGTTTTTAAAAATGCTATTAAGATCAAACCTATTTCTTCTTTAATGGAAAATGTAAATTGATTAAATAAATATTTAAAAGTAAAATTCAAAATGCAGACTGTCACATAATTTTCTCAAGAGGCAATTACATCTGTTCCAAATACCGATCTTTACGCTCCTGTATCTGTATTCCATTATCATAGTAGCAACCACTCGGTGCAATAAATGTCTCCTACAAATCTTTAGAAGAGGCAGAACTGATAAAAAACAGTGACATTTCTCAGTTTGCATTTTGAAGCTCTTCTTTTGATTTTCTCTAAGACAATTTCCTCCAGACTAATTACTTCTTTCAGTCTCTTAGGTGACCTTCTCTGGCCCAGCTAACAGTCTGTCTCACCACTTTTTTACAGATCCTGCTATATCTTAGATTTCTATATTTTTATGAGATCATTAATCCTCAAGATAAGTTAGTAGCGTACCTCAGTAGATAAATTGTCTTCTGTAAAGATAATTTAATGCAAATAGATCATGAGCCAATATGAATAATTCTGCATTTCTTTGCCCTTTTTTGATAACACCACCCTTTTTATTGTTGGAATCCCCATCATTTTCCATTGTGGAGTCCTCAGATCCAGGCGCTGAAACTTCTCCACATTTCATCCCCAGCTGTATTTTTCATCCTCACTGCTAAGACTTGACTTAAATTGCATAGTACTCTCTCAACCCTTCCAGCTCTGTTCCACTTGAAACTCATCTCCCTATGGCTCCTCTCATTCACTATATCTCATCAAATCTTCCCTATCCACGTTTTGTCTTCTTCCTTTCAAAGCTCTCTTTCAAACACACATCTCTACTTTCATCTCCTCCTACACTCAACTCTGGCAAATTTATCCCCTCCACCACCTTTCATGTATATTCCTTAGTTTGTGCCACCCAATTTGTTTGGAACAAACTCAATTATTTATCAAATCTTCTCCATCTTCTTCTTCTTTATCTATAGAATAAAAACTTTATGATAAAGACAAGACATTCTGATTAGCAAGGCCACATATCATGTGCATCTCACGTCTCACCCAGGAGAATATGCTCCTGGTCCAGGGGGAAGCACCTATGGCTGACATGGTATCGTAGGTCTTGAAAAGCATAAATCACAAATATCCCTTTGCAGAAATTTTAAACTTTGGAATTAAACCATATCTAACAACTATTCAAACTGATGTCTAAGCATACGTAAGGAGTTCCACAAATTTCCTGAAACATGTCAAGATGCATAAATTTTAAAACTGACTTCCATACATGTTCCTTTATCAGAACTGATAATTTTATCCACTCACACTTGTCAAAAGGAACCTAATTATCCCTCTCGATTTACTCTCGGAGAACCAAAAGCATGTTTCAGTTATGCCAAGCTTATGTTATCTGCCAGCTTTCTGTAGGTTTCTGCAAACATCATGCTATGTGGTAATAGGACAACAAGAAGTTGTCCTAAGGGTTTGACATTAGTTCAAATCTCAGAGCTTTGATTGTCATCCAGGCTAAAAGTATTTTGTAAGAATGCCAAATTAATAAAAATACCTCCTTGATACAATTCTCCTGGCCTTGTATTACCTGCCTATACCCATTTACACCAGAAGAACAATGTAATTTCAGTTCTGAGATTCCAAAGAGAGTTCAAAAGACATTTCATTCAACTTAGGAATACTCGTTTATCTCTACTACATAAAAATCATAAGAGTTAGGGTAAGCAATAGCTCCTCTGCTGTAGCCCAAGCCTGTCTAAGCAGGTAATGATTTGCTTTCTGCTAAAGCTAAATGTAATCACATTGTAGATTCCAGATATCTGTGCAGATACAATATGATATGCACATAAAGTATGCATATCCAACAGCATATTTTTGCAGTTTGGACTGCAAAATATGGGTCCAGATTGGTCTTTCCTTGTATTATGCTTCAATGTTTCCTAATTACTCAGCCTAAATTGACTACTAAACCTGAGGATTTTGCACAAAAGAACTTCTATTCATATGTCTTGAGACATATTCTAGTATTATAAAAGAATAAGATGACATCAAAGTACATTAGGACCATCTAAATACAAAAGGAAAGAAAGAAGACTGGAAGTTAATAAATAATAGGACAACACTGTTCAGTCTAAAAATATATCTGCAGAGGAAATCAGCTGAAAGTACTGTGGTTTGTTGGTTTATTTTAAAGCGGGAAAAGAAGGGAAAAGAAATAGATTCAAAAAAAAAAAAGATCTCACACCATAAAGTGAGTGAAAATTAAAATGTTGGCTGAAACTAGATATACTATGAAAAATCCAAAAGGTCTTTGCTTTGTGTGCTCATTAAACATCTAAATGATTTAGGTGTGTAGGACAGAATTACCACAGTCATAAACCCCTTACTACTGCTGTGTCCTCAGCATTGGAACTAGTGGTTCCAAAAAGAGGACGAAGTGAAGTGAGAGGAAAGCATTGCCAGACTGTAACTCAAACTAGATCATTACCGGAAAAGAAAGTGTCAGTATTACGGTATACATCACCTATATCTGATATACATTCTTGAACTACTCTAAGTAGGCAAGTCAGACTCCTTCTCCTTTTTCAGGTGAAGCCTACAAATAGCATACCTGAGTTGCAACTCCCTAATTTCCCCAGAAAACCTTATTTAGTATCAAGCAATTTCCTTCTAGTCAAAAAATCATCCTATAAAATGTATAGCCAGAGAGAGGACTTTCACCTTTTGGTGCCGGTAATATGGTATAAATCTTACTCCAAATAATGGAGAAACAGGAGCATGCTATCAGGACACTTCATGCCTTTTGTAGAGATCTGAATCTATTTCATCCTCCATCTTATCCCCAAGAGCTCACTGCAATATGAAATTGTAAATGTTATGTAGGTCCTACTGCACAGTGGATAATCTTCTAATAATATTATTAATATGTTGATATTAATAATATTGGCATATGGTCAGAAGCACCTGGGTGCAAAAAATCACATACTTTCCTTCTGAAGGTAGAAGATAAAAGTTTATTTCTGAAAGGGGAGCATGACAGCTCAAATGGAATGCTCATCTTCTTTTATAGAGTGCCAGAGTTATCTAATAACAGCTCCAGAGCTTCACTAAATATCATCCAGTCCCACTTATAAGGGCACCTCTACCTCTGCTTGGAGAACATTCTCCTTAAATGTTGCAGTCATTAAAAATGAATTAATCCTGTCTCCATATGCATAGCTTGTTCTAAATCTCACTAAATCAATATAACATCCAACTAACTATTCATGTCAGGCTATGGAGTCAGTCTACTTTTTTTTCATTTAAGACAAACATTCATTGTTAACAGACATCTAAAATGTGCTTATACAGTGACACTATTGCAAAAGATATGAGCTGTAATCTTAGAAAGTTGATATTTATTAGAAAGGTTGGAGATCTTGCCATTTACTAGTTGCTGAAGAAAGAGTTGCAGAAGTTGAGAGGATGGTATACACCACTGATAGAAAAAAAAAGGAATAGAAAAAATGTTTGTATTGGGTAGAATAATTTTCTCATAGCTACTCCTATGTTGACCTCTACAGCATACTTTAATATTCACTATTGTTGAACTCTCAAAATGTTTCATATTTTTCTTACTTCATTTCTAACAAAAAAACTTTAGGCACATCTACCAAAGCTAATAAGCATTAGCTCGTTAGTGGGCAAGGGCATACTGTGTCAGCATGACGTGCTGGATATCGCACCTTATATCACTGCAAAACAGACAGAAGGAAAGAAACTGCTCTTCTGTTGACCCTGTTGTTCAGCTGCCCAGACATGGGCACCTAGCACCACTTGAAATGCCAGAGTCTCTTCTCACTTTAGCACTGCAGGGTCTAGAAGAAAGCTCTTGGGACATAATACATGCTGTCATAAGGTGCTACATCATATTCTTTCATAAACTCATCATTCCCCATCATAAAGCTATTTAAATTTTTATCTCCCCACAGTTTGTAATTGGAGGTGGCTCCAAACTTTATTTTTCTTTTTGATATTTGCAGATGTTCTTCATACTGTCAGCCTTACTCATGAGTGATTTATACCCATTTCTTTTAATGACAACATTATCCTCTCCCTTAAGAAGTGTTTTCCTCCTTTGATATGTTTACAGAGAGCAACCATATCCACTTACAGCACTGGGTTTGCTAAGATAAACAACATGAGACTGTAACGATGCTTTTTTTGTGATGACATTAAAACTCCTCATCACCTCTAGAAATACCTTGCCTGAGACTTACAATTTGCTTTTCTGCAGTCACTTAGGTGAATCACAGCCATCCCACTCTTATCTAGCAGCTTCGGGTCTTTCTACTATGTCATTTTGAGTGGGTCAGCTTCCAGATTACAGCAGATTTGTTTTTTATTAACTCTAATTTATACTGTTTACATTTTATTTTATTTTTTTCTCTCTCATTCTTTTGTATGTAAATAGATAGATTATCTTTTGACATAGTTCAGTACATTCTTTCTTTGATAAAACACTAGTTCATACCTTCACTCTTAATCACTGCAAACTCTCCATTCTTTGGTGTAGCTGAGGAAGGTCTTTTATTACCTCAGAATTTACATCCTGGGCCATGAAGAAGAGCTACTTTCTATAACAGAATATGATCAAGAAAGGAACAAGAAAAAGCCTTAGGCAGCTCTGCTAGGTGATGAAGATCTTCGTCCTCCCCACATAAGCAAGAGAAGCTAATGCCCAGAAACGTTACTTGAGGTTCTCCATTTTGGAGCTCATTAAACACTTTCTTCTCTGGACCATCTGGGCAACCTAATTTCTTGAATCTGGGCATTTAAATCTGAAATGTAGAGACAGGTATGGTAAGCGGCATTGAGACTGTACAGGGAGCAATGCTAAAAGCTCCAATGAGTCTTATAACAAGCGCAATACCAGGGGCTTTAAGCAGCCCGTGTGTAAGGGAGCTGGCCGCTCATCACAGAGATTTTCCCTTGCATTATTGCTCTCCAGGATTTCCTACTCAATAATGGATGGAATAAAACTTGTGTTTCAAGAAAAAAACCTGTCTTGCTGACCTTTCAGCTTTTATATGCCTTCTTTTACCCTTCCCTTTAACCCTGCCTCCAAACTATGATACATCATCTTTTACCTGGATCTGGGAAAATGAACTTGAGGAGGTATAGTTTAAGTCAACATCTAACGATTTGAAAAAAAATACCGTCTTTATTACTTTGAACAATTTGAATTGGCTTGACATTTTTCACTGTTTTTCCCACAGATGTTTTTCTAAAAACTACAGAATATAGAACTACATTCTGTTATAAAGGATTACAAATTGTTATAAAGGATTAGTAGTTCCATTCCTCTGATTTTAAAACACAGTTTTCATGAAATGAAAAATACATATAACTAAACAATGCTTTTATTTTTTTTTTTACTTAATAAAATGTCAATCCTTTCAGCAAGCTTTTTTTTTCCAACTATGTCACCCATTTTTCATACAAAGCTTCACTGTAAATTGTATGCACAAAATTTCACACAGCCCTACAGCACAACTTCCAGAGCAGACTGTGAGTTGCCCTCTCTCTTTTCTGATTCTCCAGGAATGTCCATATAAGCAACAAAATTCACTATCATGACTGAGAAAAGAGGGAACTCTTGTTCTTGTCCTGTTAGGAACTTTTGTTCCTAAACCAATTCCCTAGCACAACCAGCTCTGGACAGAAATAGCAGTAGTTGCTGTCCTAGGTTTCATGCTGTTTTTTTTTTTATCATGCTGCTTTAGCTCTCCTTCTCACTGTATTATTGTATGCCAGAATTTCTGCTAGTATTTCTGGCATAGTTCAAAGTTGCAAAGAGACTTTTGTGTCCTAGCTCTTCTTCCTGTGCACCTTTATCCCCACAGCAAGAAGAAATCAATGGTATCCTTTCGGGATCAGTCAGATGCCTTCTGCTCCATCTCACTGTCAATAAGATGCAAAGATTTCTCAGAGCTTGATGGTCTGCAGAGCTACCTGCTCTGTGGCTCCAAAACTACTGAGGCAGAGCTGTCCCTTACAAAGCAGAGGGCATTCCAGTAAGTCCGGCCTTTGGCAGGCCAGGTTTGGAAAGGTTTTCAGATAGGTCATTGCTAAAGCACTCCTCCTTATGCAGAAGATGCTATCCTGGTGACCCAGCACATTTAAATGCAGCTCCGCTAATGAAGAGAGATGGATGTTGCTATTGCTGTACTGAGATATATAAAATCAAACACTCTGCTCGGTTGGACTGAGAAGGAGTCTGATGCTTAGAAATCTCTCAGAGGAAATGGGAGATGAACCACCTCTCATGCAAACACAAAGCCTCTCCTTCCCCTTCACTTCCTCCTGAACAACAATTTCAGGCAGCTACAGTCAGGTAAACTCAACATCATCCTAAAGATATAGTAAAGAACGCTGCCATCTCCTGCTGGTCACCTTTGCCCATTGCCATGCAGATATTATTGCTCTATCCTTTTGCTCAGCCAAATGCAAGTCCATCTGAATTGCTTGCACTATGCCTCTTGACTTAGTAAATCAAATCCATTGTATGGCACAAAAGCAAAGGCTTTCTTCAAATCCAAATAAATTACGTTCAAAGCCTCAGGATTGCCTCCCAATCTGCTAGTGTATATAATGCATTTAAATGAAACGTATGCATATGAATGGTGATTGCTCCTTATTGAAACGCACATCTCTAAACACCCTGTAATCTTGTTCCTTACCAGTGTCTCCCAGAAATTATTCATAAAAAGGCTCTCTCCTTCACCCTCAAACCAGTTTTAAAGCCATATAACACAGTTACTCAAGTCCATATATTGTCATTGTCTTTATTCTCTATGCTTACATATATAGTTTTAGTTGTTTTCCAAATGTATAAGGAAAATTATTGGGATTGAAATTTGGTCACAAAGGACCAAATATATGAATATATGAGGACAAGCAATATATGAAGATAGAAAATAGGTTTCCTAATATGCTTGTCAAGAATGCACAACTACTTAAGAACCTCAGCTGATGCTGATCACCAAGAATAGGGGTCTTTTTCTTTATTTGAGTCATTTTTTGCAGTCTGAAGTCTTTTCCTGTTAGGTGGTTCCCGAGAACCATCTGATTTCTTAACTGAGCAAAGTAAATGAGTTGCCCTTTCTCTGTCTTCTGAGTATCTGTGTTCTGTAACCACTAGTTAAAACCTCTGTTGACTCAAAACGGCATAAGATTGGGACACGTTGTCTCTGGAAAATATATAAAGGCTTTCCTGAAAGATTTCCATCATATTTCAGGATATCTCTTCATTGGGTCTCAACTGCTGTTTAATCTCAGTGTTTCCAATTTGCCTACTAACACTATGGTCAGGAATCAAATTCACAAGTCTACTGAAATGATGTTAGAAACATTATTTCCCAGTTGCATAGTACTTCAGAATTAATTCACATTAAAGTCTTCTATCTGCCTAAATTCCCTTTTTAAAATTGACGACTTCATAGCTCTTTCCCAAAGACATCTATGCTCTCACTGTGAAGTTACAGATCTGTCCATTTCCTTTCAAATAGCAAGGTGACAAATTTTTCAGAAAACATTTTTTCATCACTGCAAAAAAAAAGAAATTCTTCAAGGATGATGACATTTAAAATACGTTAGTTGCCGTATGATTCTTGCAAGAATGGGTGATGAAAAAAATGCATTTCTTCCTGCCAAAAATAACAGCTGTATTATTAAAAATATTGTTAGGATTGTGTAAAAATCCAGTCAGATTACTATTGTGAAAAAAATACCTCATCTGCTGCATCTTTTTAATACAGTAGCAAATATACTGCCTGGTTTGGCTTCATGCCAAGATTAATTTTAAATTGGACCTCATGAAATATTTATGAGGTCCAATTTAATGGGATTGCTTTCCCTGGCATTAAGCCTGTGTGGATAGCATCTTAAACACTGATGTTTTTAACAGAACCTCACAAGACAAAAAAAATCCTTGGGTATTAATAAGCTTATTAAGAAATTGTTTCACTCTAAGACAGTATATTTTAGAAGTATTTTGACAGGCCCTTTGTAGAGAATCTTTACCTGCTGTTCGCTCAGCCTGCACTTTGCACTGTCAAACAAATGCTGCTTAGCATTTAGCAAAATGGTAAATCATCATTAGTTGGAAACAATCCAACTTAAGTGTGGTAAGTGTGAGTAAAGAGCTAATCACCCTTCGATAGGCTTCACTGGGAACTGACAGTACTGAGAACACTACAGACACCACTCAGCTTCTCCATGGCAATCTTGACTCTCTGAGACACCATTTACCTTTTGGCTTCTAATTACACTTAATAGTTCAATAAAAACACTATATTGAAGCACATACACTTATAAAAAAATCAGCATTTTGTACAAAGAAACATCTTGAATAATTGATAAATCATTTTCCATTCCTTTTACCATAAATAGCATGGAGCTACTCTCTAGAGACAATTATTTCGATTGCATCTGAACCCATTTCTAAAATGCTGCTTCACTGCTGCTCCTCCAGCAGTGCTCACAATGGGCCTTTAGGAACCAGAAATCAGAAGCACAGCAGAAGAAAAAAGTCAATACAGATGAAGGCCAAGGCTGATCTCAGTGCTTGACCACCTTCTTAGCTAGGGTAAACCACGATTATGGTCACCGTAGTGAGTTCCAGCAACAGCGGATCTGGCCCACTGATCCTAAAACGTATAGCTCCAAAAATAATGTTTATGGCAATGCAGTGGCAGATACAGTGGCGAAGCATATTCAGATGACTAAAACAGGAAAAAAAAAAAGATTATTTAAAGATTTTGGTATCACGTCATAGATAGGTAGACAAAATCACACACACAAAAAAACCATTTTGCTCCTCTTTTCTCTTTCTCTTATTGGCTGGCCTAGTAGTGCTGGTTCTACTCCTTTAGCTGACCAAAGTTTATACCTGCAGTCTTGCAGCTATTGAAGACCGAGGATGCAGGACCTATATGGAAAGGAACGCACCACATCATTGCTTTCACCAAGCCATCGCTACTAAACAACAACATTGACATGCTGCCCCTTTTAAGACTGAAATCATTATTACAGATGCTAAGGTTAACTTTATGGACTAGTTCTGCAAGCTGCAACATGATTGCTGGTCAGCTGAGTACAGAACCCACCTTTTTGCTGCAGAGAAGGGAGCTTTCACAGTGATCTTCACCTGAGAATGATTGCAAAGGTATGATGCAGTGCTTTGCAATGCAAGGGAGGCCCAGCCAAACAGAAGTTTAGCTGGAAGGAGGGTGATCATAATTTGCATCACCATAGAAAATATATTTGTACGTTCTTCCTAGGGAAATCCCTTCAGAAGGGCCACAGAGAATTCACAGGTCTTTCAAAAAAAGCAACTGGTATGAGACAAGCGGCAAGAATAGGGCTGCCCATCTGACCTTCTTGGTTGAATGGAGCTGCACAGGAAAAGGATGCTCACCAGAATGGTAGGAAGCATCAGGCAAGCAGGAAGAATGCGGAATTCAACACTGAAAGAGTGGGCAAGATTTCAAACTTGTCAAATGATGGATTAAGAAGATAGGAAGAAACTCTACAGGAAAAAAATGTACCCTTCCATATGGGTGCCATCCAATTCTTGTACTGCAGATGATGGTAACTACCATAGCATGTGACTTGACATTGTAAGACAAGACCTCAGTTGCTTTTTACTGCAGGAACTGATCCCTGAGACTGTAGAATATATGACTATCCACAGGCAGGAAGAAGCAATTCCACATAAATATCATATCTATATACATGATATTGCATTTCAATAGGCACAAATTGCATTTATCATTCGCTTGCTAATGAGTAAATGTGTTCAACTGCCCTTTAACAGAAATATGACCATGCTACTAAGAATATGGAATTAAAAATAAAGATCTGATGATCTAAATAATGAAACTTCAAGGGAGTTTTAGGAAGGCAGATTGTAATTAGCCAACTGGAATTTAGCCAGGACACCACAGCTAACACCTCTGTGACCTTCAATCAACATTCCTTTAATATGCATGAAGTTGGGTTTCTTTATTACTATTAAATTGAATGAAAAGATCATTGAAGCAAATACTGTGCTGGTTGATTTTCATCATCAGATAGCCGCTGGAATGCTGAAATTCAGGGAGGGAAAAAGCTGTGAAGACTCAGTGTTAAATGCCTAGTGAACTAGCAGTCTGCACCTCTTCTAATACCTCTAATGATGATGAGCCAATGCATAGCTCTCAGAAAACCTTTTCACGCTCAGCTGGAATAAGTGATGTGTTCACTCCGGATTTCTTCCTGCCTGACACCTTGGAATGGTGGATGGTGAATGGATGGAAGAGGGATCAGCAGGTTGACACCTCAAATCCACTGCCACGCTGTACAGAGCTATGTCAGCTCTAGGTATCTCTTCTGAACTGCATCCTGCACCCACCTGTTTTACTAAGACAAAAAAAAAAAAAAACGCCAGGGCAGAAGAGCACAAAGGCCGCTCGTTCTGTGGCTCCCACCCAGGCCAACACCCCTGGCACCAGCCATTTCAAACGAAGACATCCCACCTCACACAGAGCAGCCCCACGGAATAAAACTTTGAACTCGCCCCTCCTGCTCAGGACCACAGATAGCAAGATTAATTATCCTTCTGTTGAGAGGCAGAAGCTGCCACAATGATGTGTCACCTGCACTTACCGAGCAAGGACATATTCATCACAAGTGACAAGACCGCAGAGAAGTGAAATTCTTGTTTAATATTTGTCTGTATGTTAATGCAGCTTGAAAACAAAGTTCCCAAAAGATCGATAGGAAGAAGAAAGAAAAGAAGGAAGCAAAAATGCTTTAGCCAAAGTAAACGAGAGGGAAAAGTTAGGCAATTTAATTTTTTGACTCATTTTACAGACCTTTTCAGGTTTAATCTTCACAGCCATTAGGGATTTAGAGAGCACTGATGTTTAGCTTGTTTGCCCATTTGACTTAAGACAAATCCAGCTGACATCAACAAAGCACTTTCTTTGTCTTCAGCAGTACTTAATTTAAAGGGGACATGTTTACAAACAGCTTAATCTGTTTAGTACAAATAGTCCTTTACATTCTTTTTTCCTGACCAAAAAAAAAAAACCCTTTTGAAACCATTTGGTCCCTTCCAAAGCCCAAAGCTGGACTTTGGAGCAACTTAGTATCAATAATATATGTTAACTATACAAAAATGCTGCACTCAACAACTTGCACCTTCTTTATAAAAGCAGAAAAAAATACATTAGCAAAAATAAACCTGTTTAATGTTATACACTTTTTTGATGTAAAAGTCTTTAATCTATAAGGATTCTCTATGGGAAATGCATATGTTCTATACATCTGCAGGCACAAAACTGAGCACTGATGTCAAACTATTTCTGAACAGAATATGAAAGAAATCACTTCTCAATAGCTTGCTATTAATAATGACCACCCAGTGGTCTTTCTCCAGTGCTCCCACAGTCCCAAATAGTGTATGAAATCTCATATTCACAGTTTATTCTCTTTAATGCAACGACCATCAGCATTTCCTTCTACTTAATGTTAGTAAAGACAGAAAAATGCCTATTGTGTAAGTAACAGGTATCAGCCAAGTACCAGGCAGGTTAACCTCTTTTCTAATGACTGTGTTTTCTTATCTTCATTCTTGTTACCTCTGGTCTAGGAAAACAGCTTGATAGTGAGTCACAAGATGCAGGTATTAGTCCTCATTCTTGAAATGTTTGCTGAATGACCTCAAGAAAGCAGTTCAGCCCTACAATAGCATATAGCATGATCATGCACTGAATTTTAATTTAGAGAGCAATCATTATTCATAATAAAGCTGTGCTTTTGTGTTGCATTACATTTAGCCTTACTTTTGCTCCTTGTTTTAGTTTCAGCTTTCCTCCTCTAAAGATGAAGCAGAAAAATATGTCTCAAAATTATTATCATAATAGTAAGACTCTTTCGGGCCTTACTATTTTTAATAGAAGCAATGATAAAAAAAAAATGCACTGTTTTACGTAATATGCAAGTACTACTTCAGGAATTAGATAGTTATTAAAATAAAGCCTTTCATCTGAGGACACAAAAAGAAACGGAACCTAAAGACACTTCAGTCAAAATACCCAGAGTGGGGACATTCATGAGTAAACTCAGCCATACAAAAGCTAAGTGATTATTAGTCCCTGGTTAAACAAGGAGCTGGTGGAAGAAATGGGAACAAGCCAATACTTAGCATTCAGATAGGCCTTTTCACACAAGAATTTGAAACATTTTACAAAGAAAACAGCATCAACAAAAAAAAGCAGCATTCGATTCCTCAAACGCAGTTCTGTGTTTTAACCACTATCCCAGAAAATGTAGGTTCTGACATTTAATTTGTTATACATATAATTTTATACCACTTCTTTTCACACCAATTTTTGGAAAACTTTCACCAACAAAAGCACTTTTGAATTCGGATGTTTGAGCTTCACTCCAAAAGCTTCTATAAAATCAAACCACACATAATCCCATAAAATCAAGTCAGTCTTCAATAATAATAATAATATTACAATAATGATATTTTCAAGTTAACGGTGCAATAAAAATTTGCTAAAAGTTTATCAGCCTAATAAGTATCTTATTTTTAAAACAGAGTTGGCCACAGAAATAGCTTAAATTTTCAGAAAATTATCTGAAAATTTGCCCATTAAAGAGAATATTTTTGATTTTAAGTTCTTTGTGAGATGGGATGCCTATTTATTTCATGTTTGTGTGGGACCAGAGGAAAGAGGATCTCACCCTACATGTGACCATAGTAAAAAACTAGTAATATTTTCATTAGCATTGTATTAATTTATTGATACTTTATTGATATTATTGATATTGATTACATCCAGCTTAGATTCAAAAATCCTACATTTTCAATCAAATGCAAAGTACAAAGAACACAGATGCATTCCCAAAACACAAGGGTGCATATGGGGGAGGGAGACTAGGAAACTGCTTGACAGAATATGTAGAAATTGCACCCCAATTTTACAGACTTCTTTTGAAAACCTCTCTCCTCTATAATCTTGAAGGTGATAACTAAGAGACCTTCTTTCCCTTCATTTACAAAGGTATACACGCAGAGTAATTAAATTGCAATTAACTTCTAACCACCTTTTCTCTTCACAAAGCGGTTTTGTCCCATGGGGAAGGAGAAAGTAAATGGGATTTGGAGCTGTGGCTTACTTCCCTCCCTGTTTTCCCAGTGCTGAGGAACGCCCTTCCCAGCTGGAAAAATACACACAGCTCCAGAAGTTGGAGCTTCTCCTTGCTCAGTTATTTGATGCCAGTCAATCTCTGGTAAACTGGTCACTAGTTAATCCCACATTTAATAGACATTTTTGGAATGGGAGAATATATGACTAGGCACCCAGTGGAAACACTGACATCAATTTGACTTTATCTGTGGACATTCACAGTTTTTTACTAAATATTTCGCCTGATCTCTTTTCACATTTTTATTTACATGAATTGTCAAAAAAGCCTTGGGTGTCCTCTGTTCTCTAAAGTCTGTAAAAAAACTCCTTGGGCTCAAACTCAGTGAAGGAAAACAGACTTGGTAAAATGAAGTTGTCCCCACAATCAACTAAGTCACCCCAAATCAGTGATGTTTTTTTTCCTACGCTGCACTGGTTTCATATGAAATGGTGCATCCCCAAAATGACCAGCGAAACAACTGCTTTGGGAATGGAAAATGTTCTCAGTTCTCTTCCACAATTGTTATATTCTGTGAAATGTTTACTGATGTACTTTGAGGGGCCTTTTGGCTTTATATTCTTTCTTCAAATAACACACACAGTGAATGTGACCATGTTAAGGCTTAAAGACTCTTTGCCAATTTGTCACTGTCAAAAAAAAAAAAAAAGAAAAGAAAAGAAAAGGAAAAAAAAAGGTCTAAGGAGTCTAAAAGTTTTTGGCCTACAATAGAGAATTAGGTATTTGTTGGGACAGTACTTGGGGGAATTTCAAGGTTTCAGTTTTCAACGTGCATCTTCTTATGTCAAAAATCATTTTGTCTTCAAAACATAATCATGAAAACACATCTCACTTCTCTCCACCCAGGATGTAAGAATCATGTTATCCAAATAATTTTAACCCATCCTATCCTGAATTGTGCACCTTAGCTTGTACACGGCCTACAGCAATACTGGAGCGTCATTAGAGTCATTTAATTAACTTTGCTTATTATGATAAACTACTGCTTTGAGGAGTAAGGGGGAAAATCCTTGCTGCGTAGCTTTTTACTGGCCACAGATTTTATTTATTTATTCACATTTTTAAGATACTTTGCATTGCTTTCAAGACCAGCATTGATGCAGTCAGAAACTAGATTAGAAGACTGATCAGAATTAAAGGAAGATTATTCACCTATTAATACTCCTTGCATCAAGAACTGGATGTGTTGTGAAAGGATGTTGTGAATACTTTGTGCAGGGTGTTGTTACCTGTAGGAGCTAACCATTCCAAATTTTATTTTATTGTGCCCACTGTAATTACTTTTCAATGCAGGAAAACTCTACTTTCACATGATGTTGAGGAATATCCAAGGCATCCATAAAAATGTAGGAAACTCTTTCTGATTTTTATAAATAATGGATCTTTGACTCATGATAGGTCTTCATGGCAGAGGCAACTGAAAAGTTATTGCAGGAAATGTGATTTATTCAGATAAGTTCCTATTTAACAGGGAAAAAAAAAAGGAAAAAAAGAAAGGTGTGTGGAATCTGCCTATGCAAAATTTAATTTCTCATTATCTTTTACTTAGGTGGGGAGGTAACCCAATTTCCATTCAGCTCTACAGAGTATGGTAAAGATCCAAAGAATCCAGGGTTAGTTGTCCTCTTTCACAGCTCCCCTTTCCCAACCTGTCTCTCCGGATGCACCAGTGTGGCTCAGTTTCACCTCACTCCTGGCAGACTTGTGGTTCACAGAAGATACAGAATAACTGTAGAGTTTTTCTATTGATAAAATTATGAGCAGAATGTGCAAAAGTTATGTTACAGCAGAGAAGAAAAATTCTAATTTGATATAGTGCATGTGATACTTTATAAAACACGAATACTTGATAAAATTTAAAGATAAAATGTCAAGTGTGGAAATACAGAAGGCATTGCTTTCNTCCCAACCTTCCTCTCCAGATGCACCAGTGTGCACCTCACTCCTGGCAGACTTGTAGTTCACAGAAGATACAGAATAACTGTAGAGTTTTTCTATTGATAAAATTATGAGCAGAATGTGCAAAAGTTATGTTACAGCAGAGAAGAAAAATTCTAATTTGATATAGTGCATGTGATACTTTATAAAACACGAATACTTGATAAAATTTAAAGATAAAATGTCAAGTGTGGAAATACAGAAGGCATTGCTTTCCCAGTTTCTCATTTGATAACAAATGTTAGAAGGCAACATTAGTAGCCACCTAAAACCAACCACCTGATTAAACTATGAGGCTTCACATTAAGGTTTAGGATAAAATAGAACTGTAAAATATCAGAGGAGATGATGACAAATGGAGAGATTAAAAGAGAAAGGCGAGGATGTGAGACACATGAAATGGAAGGTGAATGAAATTATATCCAAAGACAAAGAGATTGGATGAATGTGACACGGCGCACAGATATTAGGGATATGAAAATACACCACTGGTCCCATTCTCATTCATATTACTTTGACTCCTTTCTGTCTGTGTAAAGTGGCCTTAAAAGAAAAAAAAAGCAGGTTCCAGGAGTTTTTAAATGAAACATACAGTCATATGATAACTCCGCTGGTGTGACATGATGTTATCGCTCCAGTGCTGACAAGAATTTCAATCCTATTGTATAATAAAAATTAATTATTTTCCTGTAGAGCTGGTTAAACACAGAAAGCAAGAAGTATTCATATAAGATTGATTTCATGTGGTAACATTGCAACTATTAATATAATCAACCTCTTTTGGGGAAGGAGTTCTTTTGGGGAGGACTTTTGGGAGCTTGGAGCTTTACTTTGAGCTGCCTGAAAAGGGAGTGCTTTGAAACCACGCACAGACAACTGCATTGGTTTTGTCACAAGGAATAGGTGTTTTTCAAAGTAACTTCTAAAAATCAAAGCCAAGTGAAAAGCTAATCATTTCAGATGAAAATATTAGATGTAAATAAATGACTGCTAGCAAAAGGACTTCTACACCCAGGTCTGGCAAAGGTAAATCTGAAAAACAGATGTATTAATACAAAACTTGGTCAGTGGAAGTTCTGCATTCATACGATGGTGAAGGGAGGGAAACAGAGAACTGTTTCATCCTGACCTCCTCTTAACACCTCTCACTGTCAACTCGGTATCAACTGCTAACGAAAGGTTCCTTCACACAGCCTTGTACTTTACCCTGTGTCCAAGCATCAGCACCGCCTTCACCTGCTGCAGCCAGGGCTGAAGCCATTTAGAAGCTGATCGAACCTACCTGAACTGGCGTGCGAGAGCAATAGCTGACGGAGATGGATGCTGTCAGTCGGGAAGAAATCTTCACGCGCTGTTTGTTCAGCACTTGTCACCTCGGCATCACCGTACCTCGGTGTGCACCTTTCTTTTTTATTATGACAACACTGCAGTCCAGTAGCTTTCATTCCTGAAAGCTTGATGAAAATACGTGATGATTTTTTGAAATATGAGGAGAAGCTGCTTATCTTTGGGAAGATGTTTTCTTTGATGCTAGTGTAAAAATGCATGGTATGCATCTAAACTCAATTAAGGAATATTTGTAGTATCGCTTAACCTCTTGCAAATGCTTCCTGGCCAATTGTAGAGAGATGATATTTTCTTTGAACAGAAGAAAAAAGAAACAAGGAGACTTGTATTAAAACATACTTCTTGTGAGAGTACAGTCTGGGAAATTTCTTCCCAGCAGAGAGAAGATTTAGGCCTGCGAGCAAAATATAAGATTGTGCAAAGTGATGGCATTATTTAAGGGTTGGTTATTGGATATATAACACAGGCCAAATCCTACTGAAGTTGGGAAATCTGGACAAATTGCAGACATCCAGAAACATTTTTATATTTTACTCAAGAATGTTACTGCCCAGCAACATTGTCTCTTTCTTTGCTTATACTTCAGAGAACTAAAATACAGTTTGAAAAAACAAAATGATTGCAAAGTTCTTTTCCCATTTGCCAATGAAAACATAATGAAGTATTTTGGTACTCCTAGTATTGGAGTACCAGAGTTGGATACCCCTGGCTTTGCAGATGTGTAGAGGTGGCTCCCAAGAAGTTAATTCATTTAAGAGTTTCATGATAGCAGATAAAGAACATCATGGCAAAGATCGGAGAAAGAGCAGACCATGTGTTAAGACACACATGTGATATCCACAGGTGTGTGAAGGAACACGGACCTCATAGAATCATAATGGTTGGAAAAGACCTACAAGACCATCGAGTCCAACCATAATCATGTCCTCTCAGCTGGATGTTCCACTCTAAAGAATATCCAGAGCTGGTGGCATTACTGTTTTACTACTAGAGTCTTCTATGTATTTAAAAAGCCACTAACAAAAAAACAGTCCCTGCTCTCCCCTCCGACATCAAAGGTATTCATTTTACTGTCTTTTAAGAAATGCATTGAGGGTCACACTTGAGTTCTTCAGATCTCATGGTCCAGATTCTTGCAGCCTAAATCCAAATGGTTGCTTTAGGTCTTCCAAGTTCTCAAGCAAGACAAAGAAATAATTATGGACAGAGTGAAGATGAGGCTATGTGCAAAACAGTCCTAGAAATCTGGATCCATATGCTCCAAGGTGCTGGTGTTAACTTACAATCCTGAGAAGAGAAGGCAGGAACAATAAAAAGTAACACAAAACATTTCATCTCCAGCCTGTGCCAAAGTTCACCTGAAACTGCGCACGTGGCTTAGTCTCCAGGAAAGTAGTTCTCAAGGGTTTTCCGAGCAGTAAATAAAAACAAAACAGAGCTGATGTGGTTTGTTTTCCTAAATGCAGTAGAACAAGGAAGAGCAAACATCAAAACACTTCATGCTTCTGAACTTCGTATCTCAGCTTATGCCCTTTCACTTCATGTGGATGACAGAAATATGACATCAACAGGGCTTGTACAGAATGATAGTAATTAGACAGAATAACTGAAATATTAGGCAATTATTTGATGTTCTATATATATACTCACAAAGGAAGGGTGTGTATTTATTCAGCCAGCACTAGGATAAGCACAGAGGTGACAGATGAAGAATTAAGTAGGAACCTGATAACATTAGCTTTATGAAATCTTCATAATGATGAAACCTCAGCTCTCCCTAACTAACATCCAAGAATAGTAACAGAATAGCTGGTGCACTGTGTACAGTTTTTTCTGCTGTATTTGTTTACCGGGCTATGGAAACGTGGCCACTAATCGAACAAGCAGAGCTAAGGCGGCAAACATCTACACACCCTGGGTACATGGGCACAAGTTTACCCACTGTCACTGCCCGAAGTCATAGCCAGATGGTAGCTGCCATCAGATACTTGTGCTAAACACCCAGGTATTTGCCCGGCTTGCTGGGAGGGATTTACACCCTGCGCTCCCCTGACAATGTTAGTTGTGGCCATCACCCACTCTTGGTACACGCCGTCCAAGCTCTTGACCGAAGGCTATTGTGCCATGAGATAAACGACTTCCTGGAATTCCCAGGATAAAGGCGCGGGAGATAATGCCAGACAAAATGACCTCACGTGGCCTTTAGACTGAGCCTAAGCTTCCATCAGCAGCCTCAACGGGAATTTCCTATGCTGCCTATTGAACGGGGACATTCTGGTAATTCCCCGTCTGTCTTTGGCAACAAGGAAACTGGTGAAGACAGATGGGAAATGGGATTTTAAGTCCTACTTCCTGATAAAGGGCTACATTGGGAAATAAGGAAGAAACATGAGTGTACATCTAGCAAATATATGCAAATATATGACTGATTCCTCCCTACAAAAATAGGCAAAATAACCACGGAGCATATGACAATGTACAAAGTCCTGCATTCATTTTCCACAGTTTGGTTTATTGATTATTTTTATCTCTATAGAGTCTTACTTTTAGCAGTACCCATTTCCCCATCCTTTCCAATCCTGCCCTACGTGCTCTGCCCTCTCAAGGCCCGAGCTTTTCCATTTTATTGTCTAATTAAGATGACTCAGATCACAAAGATCTGGTCCCCTGCAGAGTCTGGATCATCGTGAACAAAATCTCCGAGGGCACTCTGGTCTTCAGGTCAGAATCCAAATGCACACTATAATGCACTGATGACCAATAAATATTTTACAGGTATAATTTACAGAGTGTACAGTGACTGTCCTGGAAAAATCACATTGCATTTACATAAAAGTAATCAAGGAACAAATAGATAACTTTCACATGAAGCTGTAATTCCTAATTATTAAACTTACAGGCAGAAGAGATTAATAACTAGGCAGTTTTGCTCCTTCTTTTCCTTTTTACATCTTTACCCATGTAGGTATTCCCTGCTGTAGTGCCTTCTTTTTCCATTTTTTCTTGGAGGGGATACCCAAATGCTTTCAAAACAGGAACTTTATGTAAAAATAATAAAATAGGGGGCTTGTTTACTGGTATTATTAAAATTATTTTTAAAAAATAATAATATGTGAGCTATTATCAGAAACATTGAGACACAGAATGGGAAAAAACACTTAGATGACTGCAGTCAACGCAGACCTGATAAAGGTTAATATAAAACAGCTTTGGATGTAATATGCCTGAGATTTAAGAAGGCCTTTGATGCCCTAATCTAAATGTTAAACATCCCCAGCACTGCGAATGAGCTGTTTTGTTGCACAGGGAGGATATGAACGGAAGAAGGTGCTTGTGAGTGGAAAAGTGCACGGCAAAGGCAAGTGATTAGCAGCTCACCACAAGCATCAACACAAGCAGAGCTGCTGCTCACGTGGCTACAACCTAGGAATGCACAGCATGGCAGAAGACCATGGCAAAATGTAAAAACTAGAAAAGGAAAGATCAGTATTAAGTTTGCTGCTAATAATTTTGCAAGTGAGCCCAATGAACTCGGAAGGCGTATGGGAAAACTGTCCGTTTTTTCACTGCAACCTGCAGAATAGCAGGGCAAGGAGACGTCTACAGCAGTAAGCACAAGTAAAACCAAAATGTCTGTATGCTGCAGAGCACTGCAGGAAGGCTCCCTCTGGCAAGTGAGTGCTGCGTTTCATCCAGTTATTCTCTCTTGGCCGCGTACGATTCGGGGCTCAGCACTTCTTACAGAGGGCTGTAACAGCAGTAAAAACACATGCACATCCTCACATTTGCCTGCCACAAAGAAACTTAGTCCTTCCTTAACCTTCTCAATGCGCACGAGGAAAATGTTCTACCGAATGGGCTTGCGCTACAGAAGCAAATGACAAGATAATGTAGCCTTTATCAGTACTTGTAAAACCACTTATGCTTCTGTGGCCCTTACTAAGAGAAAGGCAAGACATACCTGAAAATATGTATCTGCAGGAAATAACTCCTCTTTGAATTATCTAATTCCAAAATGGTTTGAGAATGGTTTGAATGCTGCTGATTCCTCTAGAGCCCTTGGAAACAGAAAACAGCCTGAGAGTTGCACTGCAATGTTTACTATATCCCCAGACACTGATCACCTTAACTGTCACTGCAGATACTGGGTCATGCCAAAGGACTGAACCTGGAAGTGATCTTGCTTACACTCATATGCTTAAGTGCAAATTAAGTCAACAGCCTGGTTCACAGGCCCAAAGTTATGCACATACCCAAGTGCTGTTGTTTTTTGGGGGTATTTTACAGCATAGGTCCTAAGTGACAAGGCTGTCATACAGGGAAAATGTCAGTTTTAAACAAACTAAAAGCATGGGTTAGGCTTAAAAAAGCTAGAGCTTTGGTATAACCAAATCTCACCATTCTCTATTCCAAAATCAATGTATGGATACAGTTATGATTTCAACCCCTAAAACGCTGATGAGTTTGGTCATTGGTTCTTGGCTTCTTTAGTACAGAAGATTAAATGAAGTTAAAGTTTTGCTGGGAAATCTCCCTAGATTCAGTTCTTATCCTGTGCCTATTCCTTCCAATATGGATCATCACTTTAAATCCTCTTCCAATTCACTGACTATAAGCAAATGTTCAAAAAAGGCTAATCTTTTCCTAAAGTATAATATTTGAGAAAGATATTACATTGCATCCCCTAAATACTCATTTCTGTACTTAAAAGCCTTGTAATAATATCCTTAACAGTCATACCCATATTACTTAGGGTCTGGAAAGGAAGACAGACATGTGCAGAGCAGTGACAATGACATTAACTTGACCTACAAGAAACCTCTATTATTGCAAGCACAATGACTGCAACTGTGAAAATGAGCAAGACGTACAATTGCCACCCAGATACATGTAGGCTGAAGCTTTGGAAGTGCCTTACCCTGATGATTATGGTCACCATCACACAAAAGCTGAATATGAAAGAAAGTCAATGTAATTGTTGTTATACTACATTTTTAGGGCATGCACCAGCTCATACCTGTCCTAGCAGCAGCCTCAAATGAGAGAGATGAGAGGATGAGCACCTTCTCCCTTCAATTTTTTTTTTTTTAATAAAAATAAAAATGCCTTTTTGAGCTGTTTGGTGGAGATGCCGCAGCCCCCTGCATGACTCCGGCAGGATTTGGGATCACGGCACAGAAGCAGCTGCCCTGCCAGTGCTGCCAGCCTCGAGCAACGACCACAAACAGAACCAAGCTACGGGCTGCCCTGGCTCTGCCCACGCAGGCTGAGGGGAAGTTTTGGAGTGTGATAATCTACAGGGATAAACAGGCTTCACCCACTTAAGACCACGAAGCAAGGAGGGCCCCATCCTCCCAGGAACGCAGGTCTGTCCCCACCAGGCCCTACGAACGAAGGCAGTAAATTTTCTCCCTCCTGCACTTTTATGGCCTCCGTCTGTTGTCCTTCCGCTCCTCGGCCCCGGCGGGAGGGGAATCCTGCAGGTCGCACAGAGCGCAACAAAGAACAGGGGGGAAAAAAGGGTTTGAGGAATGACTGAATAAAGAGCTCAGCTGCAAAGCAGGCAGCACAAGCCAGGCCACGTCAAGGGCGATGGGCTCGTTTCACTCCCTGCAGCGAGCGGCTGGGAACCCCAGGACTCATCGCAGGAAAGGGATGGCCATCCTTGAGACTTGACTCCTTTGTGGTAAAAGCTGAAAGGCAGGAAGGGCACAAGGAAAGGGGAAAGCCTGGCTGCAAGGCTCTAAGATATAGATACAAATAAACATATATATTTTTATTTATATGTATAAATACAAATATCAATTATAAATACAAATATAAATAAGAATATGCCTCTTTGATCATCCCAAACTTTTCAGTGCAGAACTCTGGTAGTATGGCCCACATTTCCTGAAAATCCAGGCTTTGGGAAATCCCAGCATGGGATCTCTGCAAGGGCTGGCAATCCAGAAGCGCTGCAGGAGCCAGGTCCAGACCTGGCCACATGAAGTGCCAAGTATTCAAAACGTGCCAAATTCCAGGCATCTCAGGCAGGACCGACAAATCTATCCCGCACTTTTAATCCCACTTTCCTGTTCTTCCATGCCTATTTTTTAAATAGTAAAAAATACATTGAACGAAAATTAATCGTAGTCTTAATAAACTACCCTCTTTACAACGGCAGCGCTATAGGAAGGTACTCGAGGAAGAAGCTAATGAGGCCTTTGCTGCTGCAGAGTGGCGGGCAGCAAATAAATCCACAGCAAGACACTGAGGAATTCAGATAAAAAGAAACATTTAATAAAGCTCCATGCAGTGGTGTCAGGTCTTGTAGCAAAAGGTATCATGTAACTTAATATCCCCGTTAGGATATGGATGAACAATGGGGAAAAAACTGCCAGAATTAGGGTTGCCCATGTATTTTCTGTGTTCTCCACACTTGACTTTGCAGCCTTAACACCCCTTTGGCTTGGCACACAATATGCTGGTTTATCCAAACACTTCTTCCATTTGTGACTATTTCCATGTCAGAGATTTGCAAACATCCTTTTGAATCAAAGTCCTACACTGTAAAAAAACATGAACGTACCAAGCCACCACACTCTGTGTGCAAAAATACTTCTGCTATAGTTTGCAACAGTTTTCCAGAAACCTGGAGTATTGAACCTGATGTCCAAATATGCCCCCAAAATGCGATCATTTCATGCCTAAGAGTAACTCTGCTACAGGACTATGTTCATTGGTCCCCATTTAGGAGACCCGGGGTAGAGCCCAGGCACCTGAGACTGTCCATTTGGAAACCTTTCCCTTCTTTATCTCAGATCAATTAAGGAAATGGTTCACCATTAAATTATGGCTCTCCCACACCCCATTTAAATACACACTTGACTCCCATTGAAACGGTCACCTCTCCTTAAATTAGCTTGAACTGCCAGAAACAAAAGGCTACAGGAGAGCACAAAACTCCCATAGCACCCTCTGCTGATAAAGAGGGAATGGGATTAACATTCATCCTGAGCAATTCCACAGGGCAGGCAAAGTTTTCATTGCAGCTCAGAATTTAAGCTGCCGCTGTATAAAGGGGCCCTTTCACGACATCGACACTCAACGGCCCAATCCTGCGGTCCTTACTCTGGCAAAATTCCAGCTGAAGTCAATAGGAATATTGCCTGTGTAAGGACTATTCAAAATGAGGCAAACTGTCTGAATATCATTCAATCAGCTCTAATCACTGCATTGAGAATGAAGGCCGTAATTTGGGCATTTTTTGTCACTTTAAATTCTTCAACAAATACTTGCATTATTCTCTGTAAATCATCCTGCCAAGCAGTATTTGTCAAATAATTGGACAATTTTTTTCCATCAACCATTGAATAAATTATGAATAACAAGGGCTGATTTAACCATGTGACTCCCATCAGCCAACTCTTAAGTTTCTCATGACAGGTTTAACCAGGGCTTTTATCGGTGGCTTAAACATTAGAGCAAATCCCATTCAACAGGAACTGCTCAGCTACCTTTCGTTCTATACTGACAGTGCAAACACTAAATCTAAACCGTGATTTACCTTTTGAATTGCATGCATTACTATAAACAGGTTCATTTTTTTTTTTGTCAGAATGTCTGATTTTAAACTAATTCTTCCAACATTAAAAAAAAAGAAAGCAGAGTTCTGCTTAGGAGAGATGGTATATATAGAGAAACACAACCTTTATTGGACTAACAGATATACCAGAAATAAATATTTATTTCCTCTCAGACACATGAGCCCTTCTGCAAGTCTGATAAAAACAAAAGTGCTTCATTCTTCAAACTTTGGTCTCCTATACACTAAATATTTTATTGGTTCCTCCACCTTAACAAGATAAACTCTAATGAGAGAATCAGAGTCATTAGGAAGTCCTAAAGGAAGGAAGGGAGGACAAAAATGTAACTTTATTATTATCTTTTAAACTCCTTTTTAACAAGAACTGAACCACTAGAAATATGAGGGCACCAGTGTGTATCACTAACCCAGTGGCAAGTCTCCAAAAATTTAAGTGACTTCTGTTTCAAATGAAGAAAGAGTTCCTTAAAATATCTATTATTGTGCAATTCAATGCTCAGAGAAATAGAAAGCTCTTGATTTTATATGAAACTGTGAAACTGGTACTTACTATGGCTAAAAACAAACCATTTGGAATACTATTTCATCCGAAATTTTTCTTCAGTAAGAAATTGTTTATCCTCCCTCAAGCTGGATAAAGGAAAAAGGAAAAGGGCAAATAAGGAGGTGACCCAGACAGATTGCAATCACAGATTACAAAATAAAGTGGGATTGGAAAAACAAATGGGAATTTTACAGGGAGAAACCAAGTAATAAAAGGAATTACTACTGTATGCAGTAGCTTGCCCTGTAAAAGCAACCTGAACTCTCTCTCCCCTGTGTGTATATATCTATAGGCACGTTTTCCTGTATCTTATTAACTCATTAGCCTTGTGTTTTCCTCTCATTAATGCACCTTTTATTTCAGGTAGTATCAGGAAGTGCAATTAGCTGCATCAAGCAGTCTTCCCTATGCAAATTATTTATCTGGTAACTGTGTATAATTAAGTGGTTTAACATCACTTTATTACATCTGCTCAGCTGCTTACAACCTTGCCAAATTTCAGTTGTTTTCCATGCCAGGTTTCTGTCTCAGGAAGAAAATTTTCTAGGAAGCTTCTTAGAAATCTTCTATGAGAGTATATATATATATATATTATGCTCAAAACAACACATCTTTTCCTAATATTATTGCTGCCACAATGGAGGAAGAGCCATAAAGTTTGGGAAACAGTAGTGCCACTTTTGTGAAAATGCCCCTGTATTTCACTAGTGCGTAACCTGCTGGGCTCGTACCTACGCTCAAGCGAGTAGTGTTATTAGCCAACTGCTAACACCTTTCCTCTCCCTAAGCTCTTAAATTTAAACTACTGAGCATGTTATAAGCCCAGCAGTTGACTAAGAGTGCTCTATCCTTGGCCCGAAGATCTACTCCGGACTTCTGCAATCATGGCACCCATTGCTGGGGATATCAAGGCATGGGGATACGCTGCTGGATGATACAACCCCGGCAGCTTAACAAGGACACGGCCTTGAGCTCAGCTTGGGCCGACCGCTTAGGCGGTAACTCCACTTTCCAGGAAGATTTTCCAGCACTCCTGGAGCTCTGTGCTGTGGGGTCATGCTGGCAATGGCTGAGTTACCCACCTCAGAGTGAGCATGGACACAGCGGGACAGCCACAGATACTCCTTGTGCCTCCAGTGCTCCCCTCGCTTTGTGGTTCCTAAGCAGAAGAGTGAGAAAAAAAATAAATCCTGACAACAAAGGAGTATAGAAGAGGAAGTAGACGAACAGGCCAGACTGGAGTGGATGGGGATAAAACAGGAGAAGCCTGGATTCTAGGGCAGAACAGGAAGCAACTTTGCATTTGATGTAAAAAACTGTTCTTAATATACAAAAGAGAAGAAAAGACTCGAGCAGTGAATTCTGGCATTTCGTAACCTCCAAGTCCTTGATTTTGTAATTACACTGCTCTCTTTGCTGGCGGTCTGTGCTCTAATTGCCCAGTTTTTACATATTAAAAAGGCGTCGGGATGGATTCTCTGCTGGTGTAAATGGGCACGGTGCCATGGATCGTAGTGGAACCGTGCCAATTTTCATCAGCTGCAAACCTGGATCATTCTTGTTAATTTACTTGTAAAGAAGCTCCCCACATGCCTCTAATCATTTCCATTTTCCCTCTTGACCTTTCCTATGTTTGGGGCTTTTTTTCTTTTTTTGGTCTTAGAAACACAGTGACAAAAATGCCTCATTTTGTGTCGTCGGCAAATTGGGATGTCATTCGTCATCGCTTGTGGCCAGCCCTCCAAACAGCCCCTGGGACACACCACTGACCAACTTATTTCCCTGATAAAATCTTTCTGTCACTCACCTCGCTTTCCTCCTATGCACTGGCTTTATTTGTGCTGCCTTAATTATCAAATTCATTAGCTGTGTTACCACTGGCTAAAGCATCCAGGATAGTATTTTTATGGAACTGGCATCTTTTTGATAAAATTATTAGAACTTGTATTAGTAACCTTCTCCCTTAAATTGTTAGAGGATACCAGAAGGCGGAAAAGCACAATATACTTTTGCAAGCCACAGTGACTTCTCCTTAGATTTACACTCCACCTATGTCCTTTATGGGGTTATCACCGTTAATGATTTTATCAATGAAGTTCCCTGACACCAAAGTAATGTTCACCAGGCTCATTCCTGGAATCTGAGAAAGATTTCTGACAAAAAAAATTGTGCCAATGACACTCCATGTGCTTCTTGTCATACTTCTAGCACATCAATTCTCATTATGCCTCCAAGTGGTCTTCTGATTTCCTCCATCTTATTTGAAATTAATCTGAGGTTGGAATGCTATGACTTTGAAATAATAATAAATACCTATTGTGAAAGATCCATGCCAAAAATCCCACTCTGTGTTTAAGACGTGTTACAAAGCTTTAGGTTTATGCAGTGTTACGTTTACACTCTTTTTTATATCACATTTTGATTGAACATGGAATGGTGTCTACCTCCTTCATCCTCAAATTCCCACTGGAAAAGATGGTCTTTGCTTCGTGCTCTCCTACCGTGACGCTCCCACTGCTCAAGGCAGTTGCTAGCCCAGATACCCTCTTACAGCCCTATCTGCTCTTCACTTTTCTTATTGGAGAAAAATCCATTGGATTTTAAATTTACAGGATCGATTTCCCACTTCCACATCCTGATGTTTTTTTTCCACAATACACAGATATGAATTATTGTCCCTCACTCATTGCTTTATGAGAATCGTATTTCACAAGGTGTAAGTTATGTCTATACTATCTGAGCCTTACCCAGTTTCCTTCAAGCTCCATCAGTCTATTAAGTATTTGCATGTTTTATTACCTTACTGAAAAGTTATTTTTTTAAGGCGTCTCTTAAGCTTTGCTCCAGCTCAACTGCACTTGTTCAACTCACCTCCTATCCCTGCCTATCCGTTTTATAATAATGTGAGATCTGAAGAGCAGTTGAGAAACTTGACATTTGTAGATGAAAATACCAAGAGGAAAAAAGAAAATGAACAAAATAATTATGGAAAAACACTCTTTCATGTGAAAAAGAAAGTTTTGTGCTAACTGGGCTTCTGTTCTAAGATTTCTGCACCAGGAAATGTATATACTAAGAATAAAGAAAATCTTTCCTATGTATAGGTGCATGCCGCCCACAGCATGGCCATGCAGAACAACTGCATGTTCACGACAACACTGTGTGCTCTGTGCCCTCCTTTGCAGTGCTGAGACATGAGATTTTGATAATATTGCAACATTTTAAAAGATAATTTTGTGAAGCCCTTTTCTAATCATCTGTCTTGCTACACAGAAGGCTAATTTCCATAAAGACGGCTCAGGTAAAAGGCAGGTGAAAGTTGCACTAAAAAACTGTTTCAAATAGCATTTAGCACAGAGAGAGACACCACACACAAATGTGAGCTCTCCAAGTATTAAAAGCACATTCTGAAAACCTCCGTGATGACAGTTTAAAGAAAGCAGCTTTTATGTGCTACTGAGCCCACCTTTACAACGTCTTTTAAATGCAACTGTTTACCTAGAAAATATAAGCAAGGGCCAGGATCTGGCCTAGAGGAGCCACCTTTTGACTGCAGACACTGAACTGAATCCTCAGCTAATAAATTGTTCCACACCTTTGTCTGGGACAAGAAAAGCAAAGGGCTGCGTTTCCTCGCAAGAATGCGCAAGTCCCCTCAAAAGCAATATGGTTTTCTACATCTAAGTCTCCGTATCTGTTGACTTAAGGAGTTTGTAGGAATGACAATGCACATCACCGGTTTGTTACTTCTGTCATCTGTGCTACTGAGTGTACCTTGCCTCAGATCAAAGTTGAAAGCTTCTCAAAAGACACACAAACCACAACGTGACAAATAGCATGCTTTGTTTGACACGGCAAACACGGAATTACTTTCATCAACCCCGGGAAGGAATCCCGTGTTTTCAGTGCTAATTCTGAAGGCGGCAGCGATGGAACCGGGGCTTTACTTCACCCGCGAGGAATGAGCGCCTCTCAGAAGACAAACAGAGAGGCAGAAACCAAAGCAGCACGTGAAACGCTCCCGCTGTAGGAAACCGAGACCCACTCTCAGCAACATGCGTTTGCAGAAAATTCTGCTTTTGCTGAATTAAATGCATTTCCCACAAAATGTGCAGTCTTTTCATTAGGCAAAATCCCACATGCTGACTGGAAATTACAGACTAGAACATATGTGGCACTTTCCAGATACTCCTAGACCTAAACATTCATCAGTCCGCAATACTGCACACCTCAGAAAATCTTCCAAGAAAATCTTCCAGGAAAAATCAAAGGCCGCACAGGAAGTCACATTAGGCCTTAAATCTATTCAAAATGCTCATCACAGTCCCTGTATTTTAGTTTAGCTGAAATCCATGCCTTAGCATTGCTTCTTTTGTGCTTTCTGTGTTAAACTCATTCAACCCAGGCAACTCACAAGCCCAACTCAAAAATTTACTCTCACCTCATCAACGGCAAGTGCACTACAAGACCAGAAACTGCTGAACTTGAGTCATCATTCTTAGAAGAATTCTGTAAAATCCATTCTGGACAGCTCTACAATTCCAACAAAATTTCAACATAAAATTAACACTTTAAAGGTGCATTATACACATGGATCAAGACAGGTATCATTAGTCACTTATTAGTCACCTTTGAAACAGCCTCATTATGGTCATGTCCTTAGAATGTTTAAAGCAACTTTGAATATCTGAAGTGGTAAATGGTGGCACTTAGTAAGAAATGGCAATTTCAGAAACACGTGAGTCTCCAGAAAGCTGCAATATGAATGTTAAGCTCTGCCTGACCACGTATCTGCTAGCGCTAATACAGACATTTTAGTTGAGAAGCAGTAGGAAGCAGAGCAGCAGTGAAAACCAAAATGAGAGACGACACTAATCTTCCCTGGGTTTCAATTAAGGCCCCGCACCTCTGGATTAAAGGCTTAGTTTAATGAAAAGCCTTAATTAAGCATACATGTGTACAGGATCACCTTAATGAAGTATGACAGAAATGGAAGAGAAGGCAACCGTTTTCTTTAAAAGAAGCTTATTGGCAACTGTAAAAATTCAGCTGAGGATTCTTGGGGAAAAAAGTAATAATGAAAAAACACTAGAAGACTGGACCAGGTTTAAGCATAATAAATACTGAAAACATACAAATGATATATTTCTCAGGAGATTTGTACAAAAACTGATACATACTAAGGATTTTTCTACATATCAGTGCGCTAGTTTTGCAAATATTGCAGGATTTTCCTTTTTCTATTATATTTTAGACAGTAGCAGATCAAGTTTTTTGTGCTATTTCCCAATAAAAATCATTAGAAAAAAGAATCTAAGTTTATATTGTAAAAATCTTCTTTTATGATATGAGTCAGGAAGTTTTGGAGTCAAGCTAACTTGTTAGCTTATTTTTTTTAAATGTTATCTTCTCATTCCTTGTCTTTAGCAACAATCGGTGATTTAATGTCATTTTAAAGACTGCCAATTTAGTCGCTTTTTGCATCTTCCCCCACAGTACATGGAGGTATCGTCATTTACAGATCTGAATTTAAGTAATTACTTATAATTACAGCACAGAAATGCATCTAGTGGGTTAATCACTTCATTTATATGCTGCAAGGAGGATGACTCTCAGGACAGCTTCATTGCTTTTTTTTTTTTTTTCCTTAAGAAACCATCAATTTTACAAGAAAACAAATTTCTCAAGCCCATAGTAGTTGAGGAGCATGAAAAGCGTCCGAACCCAAAAGGCTAAAGAAATGGTGCACCTGGACCTAGCTCAGCGTGTCTATTTTCCACTTGCGGGAAAAGGGGACTCCAAGTCTCCCTAAGGTTCCTGCTTTTTGCCAGAAGCAGGAAGCACAGTAGGCTACGAGGCCTTTTGGTTTTACCCATTCTTATGCTTTTATAGATATACGTATCCATAATACATAATCTAATATGGATAACCACATATGGATATATATTTTATGGATTTTGCTCATGGATGTTTTCTACGTATAGTTTTGTAATAATGATGGCTGCGATGAACACTGACACTGACACAGTTCGCTGCTACCCGGGGTACTACTGGGGCCACTGGACAAGGCCTGCTGTGGCCCGCTATCCATCACTGGGAGGTTTTAAGAGAAGCTGGAGGATGCTGCAGAAAGCCCCCCACGGAAGGCCTATCATGGGGGACTCCTCTCATGTAACCCCCTGCCAGATCAGACACAACCGTAAAGAACAAAAATATGTATTTATTTATAAAAGGGAGGGAACGCCGGCCCTCAAAACGCGCTGTCATGGCGGCCAACCCGTCCGCCGTAACCGCCGCCCCCTCCTCCCGCCCCGCGCCTGCGCAGGAGCCGCCCCCGCCCGCTGCGTCGCTAGGCAACGCGGCCCGGGCCGTGGCGGCGCGCGCAGGTGCTGGCGGCGCGGGGGAGGGCATGGCGGCGCGGGGAGGTGCGTGGTGAAGCAGAGCGCGGCCTGTGCCCTTCTCCCAGCCCCAGTAATAGAAGTAAATAGAGAGTAATAAACCCATGTTCTCGAGAGCCAGGGCCGCGTTGGAGGAGCTGTCCCCAGAGGAGGCTACGCAGAGTGATGAGGCCTGTGGGGAGGAAGCAGTGCAGGAGCTGGGCGAGGTGCTAGGAGAGGGGCTGGGACAGGGCAGCCGGTCTGCGGGGACTTCTCAAGATGAACGGCCCTGGGAGCCTTGGGTGGGGTGGGGAATTTCACACTGAGCCTGTGACTAGGGAAAGCAGGAGGGAAGTAAACCGGCCCGGACATCTTGGCAGCTCTTGCACCAGGAACAACCAAGAGCTCCAACTGGGTGCGCAGGGAGCAGGGGAGGGATCAGCATGAAGTTAAGGGCAGGCAGGGCCTCCCTTGGGGAGGGCGAAGATGAAGTGTCCAAGAGGAGGAGATATGTGTGACAGAAATGGTAAGGTGCAATTTAAATGGATGGAGGAGGAAGAGTTTTCATTGTGAAAGTTTGACTGGCATTAACCCCAGATGCTTGGGTGCAACAAGAGGCAGCAGTTCCTGCTTATTGAGCTCCTTGGAGTGTGTTCCTCTTCTCCCAAGGGATTCCTCCTTCCCTGGACCTTGTGTTTCTATAGTGCATCATGTTCCTGATGTTTTGTAGGCATACTGGGCAATAAATAACATGTGTGGGAATACATATGAGAAAAGGGAGTTCCTCTTCACCCAAATTACTGCTTGAAGGTCTTCTGTACACACTGAGCGCAGCCACAGGGGTAAGATAAGGTTGGCAGCAGAGGAGGTGTAATCCGTTGTTTACAGATCCAGAGTTTAGCAGGTTGAACACATGTTATGTTAAGCTCTCCCTGCTGACAGGCCCATGAAAAGATGAATTAAACAGTAAGTTCCCACTCTGCTCTCAATGATACTCTCTCTGGTGATAAATATAGTTCATGTTTGTGTACATTTCTGTTTGTACAGCCCCGTGACTTAAAAACTCAACTAAAGATTGTCAATGGAGCAGCATGTTTTTTGCAAGGTACAAGTTCACATCTTTTAAAATAAGGTGTCAGGGTGGGGAGTGATGGAGGAATAGATAGCAAAGACCTTTCTCATTAAAAAAAAATATGTTCTTTAGATTCAGTGTTTTGGAAGATTAGGTTAGCTTTTGGGATTGTTTTTAATTATATTGAAGTAAAATGTGTTTGAGCATGCCAAACTTTTATAGTTCTTGATGAGTTTATTGCATATAATAATTATAGGCTAAGTAATTAAAACTTAAAATTACTCCTATTTTATTTAATATAAACAGTAAATCAAATATTTCTTTTGATTTGTTTTATATAAGTTAAAACTAGGATGTGTCAGAAACATCAATCTTAAATTACACATTATGGTAATTGTTAGGTTTCAAGTACAGGAGTTGTGCGAGTATAAAAGTCTTTGACAAGTAAAAAATATCGGCAAAGAGCAGAATTTCTTTTAATTTAGTATATATATCTTTTTAAAAAGCATTTATAGTATTAATTGTGGAAAGAATTTTTTTTTTCTTTTTTTTAGGGCCGTTCCTCCAAGCAAGAGATGATAGCAGTTACTGCAGTTGCTTTGCAGGATCATATTATACATGAATTTCAGCTCCAGAATCTTTCATTAGTGGATCCTTTTAAGTCAAAGTCAAGGAATATAAAGAACATTTCCAAACCTGTGAACAAAGAGATGGTCAGAGCAAGAGTAGATACTGGACTAAGAAAAAAGAGCACTCATCACAAAAAAGAGGAAGTTTCAGAAAAGGAGTATGTTCTCGATCCCAGTCCTCCACAGCTAACATTAGGTAAACCATTATATTCTGATTTGTGAATTGTTGCTTTAATATAATCTAAAGTTCAGAAGCTAAAGTTTCTTTTCAAATTTAATGCTAAACAGCTGAGATCTGTTGAGCATGGACTCAGTTGCTGTCAAAATACAGCAATTGAATCCATGATGTAAACAATTATTTAAACAACAGAATTTTCATCACTTGCTTGAATTCATCTTTTTCTATCTGAAATGTATTAAAACTTACTTTTCCTACCTTCATTGTCATCTTATGTCAATGAGAGTAAAGAAGGAAACTCATATGTATTGATGAAGGAGAATTTTTCATTAAGACTTTTTTTTTAATTTTGAGTATAAGTTTTATATATGTACAGTTGAAACTTTCAGAGTCTTATATTCTCAAAACATCAGCTATTTGGATTTTTTTTACTTATTTAGGGGTATGTTTTAGTACTAAGATAATTCTTTGTCTATTTAAAACTGTTTGCTTTTTTTTCCTTAGAAGACATGACTGCTGCATTAAATGTATTCTTTGTTAATATATACCCACCTTTACTCAAAGTTAAAAAGGTTTGCTTTTACAGTGGTCCTGGGGCTAAACCCAGGAAGAATTAACACCTGTAGTTAAATACCTTTTTTCAAATCTAGAAGCAAACATGCAACAAGATAAAAGTCACAGATGTGAGAACTTGGAATCATGCCTGGTGAGAAAACTCACATTTAAAAAGCATTATAATAGTACAGCAGTGACAGATAATATTACTATTAAAAACAATGCCAGGGAGCATCTTAACAGCCCAGGAGTCCAAATCTGCTTCCCAGCTTTCAGTTTCAATTTTCTTTTTCTCTTTTTTAAAGGTTGCTATAGTGTCTTTGCAGTGAACAATGAACGTCTTCTCCATCCTCATGGTTGTTTTGATTAGCCTTTTTAAAGGACCTCCAGCTCCCTAAATGACAATTCTAAAACTAATAAACTTTCATCATCATTAATAATTGTTTTATTTATTCTTTTTCTTAAAAATGCCCTCAGGCTTCTCTGAAGATCATGTTACTTTTGCAGTAGTAACTGTCACAGTAGTCCCAGCTCTGAAAAGAACCATGTAAATCAGTGAGGCTCCATACAAGCACAGGCATCTACCTTCTGGAATCAAGCAAGGGTGAAGAGGGTAACTTAAGATAATACACAAGAAATGAGTGTAACAAGGGATGGGACAAAAGGTAGCAAAACAACGTGATTATTAGTATATTTACATGACTGTAATTCTAAAGATGAGAGGGTTTTTTTGCTTGGTTCGGTCTGAAGAGGAATTTGAAAGAGGAGAGGATAGTGGGGGAAAAAGCAGCTATGAGGGACTGAGGTTAACACAAATATAAATAGAAGTGATTATGGAAGCTAAAGGTTGTGGTGAAAAAATGCAGTCCAAGTGTGAGCATGTTCCTCTGCAATTATGAGAAAGACAAAGTATTTTGTCTTTAAATTGCAGGATTGACTGAGAGGTCCTACATGAATGTTTGTGCAAGTGATTCCAAAGAACGTGCTGAAAGATCTTAAAAAGTCATTTCAGTTGTTTCTGGGATTTGTTTATTAGTATTTGGCCTATATTTTTTCATATTTTTAATGCTTCTTTCGACCTTTTTTAATAAGGATTGTGCTTTTTAAACTTGACAGTTGTAAAACAACACTGATAAAGTAATTTAATGACCTTTCTTTTCTTGAGTCTGTGGCTATCCAACAACATCTCAGAGCCCAAACTAAATTTCTCTGAATAGTAACGTGCATCTTGAAAGCTAGTAGTTAGGATTTGAAGGTTAATGTATGTAATTGCTTTGCTAATGTTCGTTTTAAGATAAATAATTCAATTATAGATGGGTGTGTCAGCAAATGCACTGGGCTTGTAAACACTTGGTGCATAAGGGTGAAGATGTGCACATCCCGAGATGTGATAACACAGCTTTTATTGCTTGTGTTTATTCAAAATGCTACTTTGAGACTATCTGCATAGAGCCTTTTGCTTCAACCCTGTATCACTTACGTGATACACTGCTGCCACTTCTCCTTCCTCAACTGTGTCATACAAAAGATGCTCTCTATAACCTGGCTCTCACAAGTTTTCCATCGGGTCTATATTATTCAAAAGTTAGTTCTCACATCCAGTCTCTTCCTATTTGGCAGCCTTAATCATCCATTAGTAAAAACTTCAAATAAGCGTTTTTCCTTACCCTGAGGGGATAGAAAAGACTGTCCAGAAAACCATTTCACTGTCCTTTACGCACTCTCTGGCCACAGTACTTGCAGGAAAGCCATTGCTAAGCATTTTATCTGTCACTTTATTGTCTTTCATACTGTGACTGGTTTGCTGTCTTTGTCCCTTTCCATTTATTCACACTTTGTCATTATAATGACAGGTACTGTGTGTATATTGGATTGTCAAAATGTTATCCTGTTTCTTTATCCATTCACCTTTAAATAAGACAGAATTTGGTACATGTTTTTATTGAAACCTTTATTATCTGTTAAATAATTTGACTCATTTGTAGAAGAAACACCGATCCGTGCTCTTCAAGTGAAGGATGGTCAAAACAAAGTACTCCTGGTTAAGAGAACTTCCTTGCCACTCAGATGACTATTTCTGCATTTCTATTCTCTGCATTCTCTTTAAGAACTAGTTTATAGATGCTAGCTTGCAGAATCCTTACTGTTTCTCTCAAAGCTCCCATTATTTTGCAGTACCACCAGATGAGTGGATAGACAGTACTAATTTTAGTTTATGCAGTGTGGATTCTTATATGTTGAAAATAAGTCCTGTAAGTGCATATACTTGCACTCTTCTGCTTGTTTGACATTGAGTGGTTTGAACTCTAGTCTGTAGTTTGTAGACAACACTAGGAGCTGCAGAATATATGGGAATGTCCTGGATTTACTGTCTCCATACCAAGTTGTCTGGGAACTAACCCAGTATACCTGCAAGACAATTCATATATGGTGACCATGTAAACTACAGCACAGTAGAAGCACAATTTGTTTCTGATACTTGGGCTTAGAGGCACTTTGAAATATCTGGTTGACTTTTGGCTTGATACCTTTTAAAAGAGAAAGAAAAGTAGAAGTGATGTGTGTAGTTTGACATAGGTATAGTGAAAGACTCAGAACCAGTTAAACCAGTAATTCAGATTTGAATGTATAATGCTCCAAAATTCAACTTCAAGACTTGCAATTCTTCAGTCTGGATTCATCAGGATTGCAAAAGATTTGCTCAGGTTGACAGAGCAGAGCCAATTAGTGGTCATTCAGGAAGACTTTCTGCATGAGTCTATCTTCTGGATATGAACAAGACCAGAAAAAAAAAAATCACCGAAGCCAAAAATCATAGTCATATGGACCAAAGTAGAACAGGCTGAGAAGCTAATTAAATCTTAGTAATATAAATTTATGTTGAAGGAGAAACATCACTTCTGTTTAGTCAGATTTAAATGTAGTTCCAAAAGTATAACCTGGCTCAACTTGAAATCTCCAAGTCATCCAGTTGTTCTAAGACATGCAGTCAAATTAGTGTACGTTTGAAGAAAGTAATATTTTGAGCCAAAGGGAGAAAATATTCTGTAGAATTCCTTTTTTACCTCACAGAAGTTCTAGCATAAAGATCAAAGACAGTTTTGTGCAAATTTTAAATGATTAACAATATATGTATGTGGACAGATGAACTAAGGCACAGATTTTTTTTTTTTTCTCAAAAGTGGACAGATCCTATTCTAGAATTTGGGCAAGAGGATCACCTGAACCCACTTCTTCCATGGTTTGTCAGGAATCTTTTATCGTGCCTAATCAGTATATTGGGTTTGAACACAGTGTCTAGTTGGGTTTTGAAATTTTATTTAGAGCAAATACGTGCTGCTGCCTAATGACTATTTTATTCAAAGATTTTTGGTAAGCTCTGTTCTTTGGTATGAATGAAAGAGTTGACATTTCTTTCCCTATGGACAACTAAATCTCTCATTTGCGCTTCGTCAGCTTGCATTCTAACGAGTGCAAGTCTCTCCCTTTCTGATTTTAGCAAGTGTCCCAGATGTCCCCGTCTTGGACCGATTTCCTTGGCTTAAGTCTCGCGCATCCCTATGTACTTGGATCAGTCCACACAAGCTGCTTCCTCTAGGGCCTCAAGATGAAAAAGTTCCTCTTTGTTGTAGGTCAAGCTTTATTGTACCTATTCCCACCTTATTCATTGTTGAAATACAACAGTTGATGGGTGTTCTTAAACAAATATTTTGGGGAAATTTTGCAGATATCTTCACGGTTTCCCTGCTTAAGAAGTTAGAGATTTCACATGGACTTCCAGCAAAGGACTTTGCAGTTGTGATTAGAGACTGACAAGCTCAGCTACTACAGTGATGCTCACAGTGTCTTCCTGTAACCATCTCTTTATTTCTTTATGCTCCTCCCCTTCCATCCTCCAGGCTGATATTATACTTCAGCTTTTTGCAGCAGCAACTGTTTAACTGTACTGCCCTATTCCTTTTTTCTTTTAATTTTGAGAATACAAGAATATAATGTTTAAAAACCCTCAGAAATAACTTCTAACAGAGACTTTGCACATATATTTATGATTAAAAATTACATTATTTTGCATTGTTACAATCTAATTAATAATCCTTATCTAATAGGTGTGAACAGGCATCAGAATAATCAATTTTGGTTTAAAAAAATTACATTTAAAATTTTCCTGTATAAATCTTGTTTGAAAAAGATGATTCTGATTCTGACAATTACTGAATGACCAATAAGAATTATTTTGTCTTACGGTATATAGTTCATCTGATATGATTATCATCAGATTAAAAAAATACTGTATAGAAATTATTATAGTTTAAGTGCTTTATTAGTGGATTTCACTTGGAGGGGGAAAAAAAAGAAAGAAATCCAGTGTCTGCATCTGATCCATGCAAGTGGGTTTTTTCAGTGATTTGTTATTGTTCACAGCTCAGAAATTAGGCTTGGTTGAGCCTCCTCCGTTGCCACTCACTGCTGAAGAATGGGCAAAAATAAAGCAGAGGTCCATAAAGCAGGGAGATTCTGTGCAGCCTTGTGCAATCTGTAGGGAAGAATTTGCACTCCAGCCTCAGGTATGTATATAACTGTAGTATGACTTGGTATAGTCTACTTCAAATAAGATTTTCCATGGTTACTGCTAAAAATCATTAGTCAAAAGAAGGAGGAAGCAAAATGAAAGATTCTATGTTAAGATGCCATTTAGAAAGGATTGAGAAGGGTTGGTAATATTTCCTCACTGCTGAAGTTACAACAGTACAAAACAATGTAAACTAGCCTTTTTATCTGACCTTGCAAAGCAAATACAGGCTACTCTATAGGTTCTTCTAAGCTCCAGTTAGCTATGATTTAGCTTTAATTCTTCAGAATGATGAATATTCACCAATTATACAATTTTAAGATATATTTTCTTTTCTGACAAGTTTGTTATTCTTCGGTTCTACGGACATTTGTATTTGGAAAATGAAGTGAATATGCACTTAATTCCATTCACTCAGCTTACCTGGAGAAATGCTTACATTTTTGCCTCAGTGGCTTTATGCAATGCATATGTGTAGCATTAAGTGTGTTTAGATCATGTGTTATGAGATTCTCTCCTGTCATCTTGAAAGCCTTAAAACAGAAGGGACAAGCAACTGATTGAAGTGCTGCTTTAGAAAGGTGATGAGAGTTGTTAGCATAATTGTCCCAGCTGATTGCGAGTTTCTTTCCATGTGATTTTTATGATATTTTTTTTCCTGTCTGTTCCCTGGGTTATTTTTCCCTGAAGATTTTTGCCATCAAGTCTTCAATGACTTTAGAAGCAGAGCGTTTGCTTTCTTTCACCTCGACATTAGCAGGAGGTGTGCAGTTCTCCAAGAGGCAGGGAGGGATGGGGCTGGCCTAACAAGACCATTTTGCCAATCTGTGGCTACCCTAAAAATCTAAACCTTGACAAGAAAGAGCAAAAGACAGCACTCATTCAAAAGGTTACTTGCTTGAGATTTGGCACAAAAAGGGAAATGCCTCTGGAATTCTTTTTGTCCTGAATGTTTCTGAGCTTTCCTCCCTCAAGGGGAAAAAAAGCCACTGTATCTGAAAGCTTTCCCTTCAGCTGGCTGCTAGCCATTAATCCTTTTGTGTTTGCCAGCTCAATAGTGCACACTACTTGTTCTGGTTTTCACTCCTTTCCCAGTTTTTCTGTCCTCTAAGAACCAACTGCCTTTTTTGTCCAACTCCATATCTTTTGTCAGGATGGAGCTCACCAGTATTTGGTGGGAATTTAGGTCAGATAAAGGTGAAGTTTTCTTGTCCCCTGTGAACATTTTTTTTTCTGTATGTGTGAAATGCTGCATTTGATGTTTATCACTTCTTGAAATGCCATGTCTTTTTGGGGAAAGGGGGGAAAAAAATTAATCGTCTTTCATTTTAAGTAAGTGTTTCATAATCTTTTGCTCCCATTAATAGCAGTTGGCATTTCTTGCTTTCTGCCACCCTGTGCATGTAAACACAAAATTCACACATTGGTTTAACATGTAGTTTATAAAGTAATTTCTATAGAAGACTTAATTTTCCTTTCACCAGAAGGATTGTAACAGTAATGGAAAGAAGTTGATGGTCTTTCCAGCAGTCACAATTATTACCGTCAACATTCTTCTACTTTTCAGCTTTCCAAATGGTTTAAAGTCTTTTTTTTTCTTTGAAAAACAGGTGTTGCTTTCATGTTCCCATGTATTTCATAAAGTGAGTACATCTTTGCTTAACTATTCAAGCACATAATACATGAGTCAATATCTTAATGAGTTAAATCTATTCATACTGAAAAACAATCTTGATTTCTGATTTTTATTGTAAAAAGTATAATTTGAGGATATTTTGAGTTCATTTTTTTCCATATTCTTACCTTTTTGACAAATATATGGGAAAAATGAGATACAAATTGATATACTAAACAGGAATAGTTTAATTCACAAAAATTCACAGGAATATATAGAGACTTAAAATTTCTCTTAACTATTTTACAGATATATACATTTTACAAAATGTTTATGGATTGATGAATAAAAACTTTTCTATGATAATCTGATCTATGACTTTTGTTCCAGTGATATACATTATAAGTAACTACAATTATTTTTTCAGGCGTGCCTAAAAGCCTTTGAAAAATTTACAGGTAAAAAGTCTTGTCCTATGTGCAGGAAAAAACAATATCAGACCAGAGTAATACATGATGGGGCTCGCTTGTTTAAAGTAAAGTGCGCTATCAGGTAAGCCTTACTGCTGCCAAACATGCTGTCACTGGACAATATTTGGTTTTAAATATGATCCATATGTGTTAAAATGTGAATTTCATCAGAAACTGAACCCTGAATAGATGCACTACCAAAGTGAACATTTTTTTAATTAGATATGCAAAATGATTGTTTACATAAAGAGTAAAATTAGATAAACTTGTATTTCTTGAGTAATAACATCTTGTTTCCCACAGAATTCAAGCTTCATGGAGAGGATATATTGTTAGAAAATGGTATAAAAATTTGAGAAAAACAGTGCCTCCTAAAGATAGCAAATTAAGAAAACAATTCTTTGAAGAAAAGGTATGTTACATTTATTGGTGCTTTTATTCAGCTCCCTTATGCCAAAACTCTTCAACGTCAACTCTGTGTTTTTGTCTTTATTCCTTATTTATATCAAACAAGCAGTCTTGGAAGCAGCTGTTCTGTTAATCTATTCATTTCAGCTTATTTTCAAGGTACCAATGAAGAAAATAATTTATACAAGCAATTTATATGACCAGTGCATGCAACTGGGAAAATACTGTCACCCAAATTGCAAGCCAAGTCAGTGGAAGGTTCAGACCAATCCTTTTATTTCCTTTAAATCACTTTAGTCATATAGAACTAACTGCAGTGGCCTCCCTTTAAGGACACTTACGTCTGTTTTAGGGAGAAACAAACTGATAAAAACTGCCTGCGTTTTATCAGCTGATTGTAACCCACAGTAAATGCTTCCCATAATACAGTTTCTGCATTAGGAAATAACTCTCATATGGGGCACTTCAGGTTTTTGCAGGGAATAAAAATGGACACCACTTTTCCTACTTTCTATTAAAAATAAACTTATAAGGTGATCTCACGTGGATTAGTCAGGTCTGAATGAGTGTGTGATTAAAGGACATATACTTGTTTTTTGTAATGACTTTCAAGTGAGAGTTGTAGATGAGTTTTCCTACTGTTAGCTCTTACACTTGTAAGTGGTGGTTAATGAAAACACTGCAGTGTTTTTGCACAATCCATTCCTACATGCTAAAGAGCTTTTCTGGAATGAATTCTCTCTCAGGCTTGCGCTGTGCTTTTAAAATGTCACTCCCTAAATGTTAGCACAATCAAAGGGCAAGACAAGTGGGGAAAGAAAAATCAGAAGTTAGCAGTTAGATTTTTAATAACCCTACCTCCCTTAGAAAAATCAGAGGCTAAATGTCAAGTTTCATACTCTTGAATAAATGTCACAAAATAAGAAATAACACTCAAAATATTAGTACTAGGAAAAATGCATGTTACTTGTTTGAGGGGGATACAGTACAGTATTACATCAATTAATTTTTTAATATTTTAGATCAAAGGAGAAGCAAAGGGTCACTGAAACCAAATGATGTTACTTTTCTTTTTAACACCACTCTGCACAGAAAGTAGCGCGTTCCTTAGAAGGCAGTGTGTTGGGTAGTGGGTTTCTTTGATCCTGCCTATAAATGTCACTTGCATATGTCATTTAATTGTAGTATGGTCTTTTATTGGTGCAGTTAAATCTTTTCAAATGCATTACATTATCTCCAGCTTTGCTAAAAAACCTTTCCCATTGTTTGGGAAGGCAGGTAAGTCATTCGTGAAATGTAGCCGACTTCAGTTTCCTCCTCCCCCTCCCCATGATTTCTCTGAACGATTTTAATTTAAATCTCCCCAAACACTATAATGGTCCTCGAATTTGTTTAGCCGTTTGACTTCCTTTATCACAGGGACATGGCAAACATTCTGTTGCTAACTTGAAGCGGCTCCAAGCAGCAGAACTAGGAGGATATTAAACCAGTAAAAGCTTATCAACTGATTCATTGATACGCTGTAAATTCCAGCCTTTTCATTTTACTATTGAGGGCTGCCATAAGTCAACACATTAGTAAGCAATTTGCTGACACTGGATCACTTAAAAAGGCTTCCCTGTGAGCAAAGTTCACCTCTGTGCTTTGTTTCATCGTTTCATTTTATCATCATTTTGTGCTGCTCTGTGGCTGACTGATGTAGCCCTGCACATTGGTGCAGGATTGCAGATACCTGGTTTATGCCAGGATATGTCGGTCTTAAGAAGTCACAGGCAGAAGAGATAGAGGTCTAGGGTTTTTAGAAGTAGATTCAGTTAATCAGTTTCGCTTGTTCTGTAAAAAAAATCAGTATTATTGATTGAAACACAGCCGGGTTTAGTATTTAAATTACACATTAGTTCACCCAGTACACATTTAAATTACACCCTAGTACATGACATCCAAACTATAGAAAATGCTTCTTGCTTTCTGACCACTGTTCACACTGGTATTTAATACTGCTATGTCAACTAGCATAAATCTGGGGTTAAATTTTAGTTACATTTTTTTCTTCCTGCCCCTAGACTTCATTTGGTGATGGATGGGCATGGGTTGGGCCAGGTCATAGAGTCACTTTCCTGAAATCTGGGACCCGAGAAGCTGTCAGTGGAAGTGATAGGAAGGGCAGCTTTAACTTTCCTTCACCCCACCCCCCTGCCTCTCTCATGAAAACAAGGCAGGTGTCTTCACATTTGATACTCATATAAAGGAAAACCAAGCATAAATCAGGCTGGGAATGCTGAACAGAAAGCACGAGTGATGTAAGGTTCAGATCTAATCTGCTCCTGTTCTGTGTGAAGTCGGTAGATGTAAAATGAAGCCAGTAAGAGTAGTTCATGCTACAAAGTGGGACAATTCAGCCCAGGTAAAACAGTTTAATAACATTCCTAGTAATTTTTATATTAAAAATACATAATTACATTAAAACACTCAAGACTGATAATTTGATTAAAGAAAACTCTAGTGCAGTTGCGGTTTCAATATCTCATTCTGGAAGCCCCCAGAGGGGGGGTCACTGGGGACGATAAATAATGAGATGGGATCGTGTTCTGCACAGGCCCTTAAAGGCCAGGGAGCCTGGGCCCAGGGGAGGTTGTTTCCCTTGTCTGGGAAGAGTCCTGCAGGAGCCCCAAACCACCCCTGGGTCCTGGGCAAGATGCAGAAAGCACCTTTGGGTCCCACTGCTGTTTGAATGTGGGTGCTGTACAGGCAGCCTCTGGAGATGGCTCCTTAAGTTACACTCTGTTCTTACACTAGCATTATCTAATACTACAACTGAACTTAAAATGATACAACCTTTCCATATACTATTCTCAAAATCACTTGCAAGTATTTTAAGTCATAATAATAATAAAAATAGTGAATCAGACAGCTAAATAAAAATAGCCTGTACCAACCCTAAGAATCACTCTACCCTTATTTGGAGGCTTCTAAAGTTTGTCTTTGAATCTTTAAAGAGAAACATTCTGAGTTTCTTCAGAAAGCACTTGCATATTTGCACATCATATGATCCTAATATTTTTATTATAGTAGGTGATACTAGAGGCTTTTCATAATTTTGGAGGGAAACTTTTCATAAGTTTAGAGGGAAAGAGGAAAATCTCTAAATCTTAACAGACTTTTTTGGAGTAGCTTTAGTGGGATAGGGGCTGTTGATTCCTCTGGATCTAGAAAGGTCTTAGTGCCACTTAAAAGAGTTACTGGTCAAGCCGCAGCATTTGAGGACGTGATGTTTCCAGCTCTGTCAGCTCAGGATACCAGCAACCTGCACCAGATGCCCCCGCTCCTGAGTGGTTTGCTCCCTGGAGCAGCATCTGTCCCTATGGGAGCTGGCAGTCCCAGTGGGGGAACCTGGGGGCTGGCAGCAGCAGTGCCCTCCAGGCAGCCCCACTGCTGGGAGTTTGGGAGGAAGCTAAATTTTGGGAGAAGGTCGAGCTCATCTGATCCACTTGTGCAATCCCTCCTCATCATTCATCCCCTCTGAATTCTGCTCCACTTACCATTTGTTTTCTTTTCAGGTTCAACATATCAGCAATCGGCTGCTCCATTCCTATGATATAAACCTAGATGAGTTTTTTTTGGAAATTGATTCGTCTATAGTTGCAAGTCGAGATGTGCTCCAGCAGGTGGAAGGAAAGGAAATGGTATTAAGCAAACCCGACTGGGAGAAGATACAGATGCAGGTCAATTAGTGCTTTTATTATTATTAAATTCCGGTAGTTTTGCATTTAGAAACATAATCAATTTAGAGGCATGAAATCTTTAGCTATTTTTACATCTGTGCTTAGTTTGGTCCAACTGTTCCAAATCTCTAAAAAAGATTTTTAAATTGTAGTTTGCTCCTACTTAGGTAGCATTTCTCTGTTAATTAGTTAAATAGCTCAAAGAGGCAAAGTGTTCCTGATGTAATGAAAATACACTTCATAACTCACAACAATTTTCAACCTTCTGATTAGTGTATTGTTCCTGTAATTACCTGGTCCACAGGATGTTTTTTACTTGTTCTGCTTTGCTTTTTTTCACTCAGGCATTTCGGCAGGAGATCTTTGACTGTCCTATCTGCATTATGCCGCTCAGCCCCACTCTTCATCCTCCCTGTGTGTTTCCTGGTAAGAGCAGCCAGTTCTTGCGGCAGACAGTGCTGCTGTCCTGTTCACATTTGTTTCATCGCACCTGTCTTCAGGCATTTGAAGAGTTCTCCTTGGGAGAAAGGCACATGTGTCCTTTATGTCGTTCATATTATCAGAAGAAGATTCTTGAATGTTGATGTATACATCTTCTAATATCTACCTAATAACATTTAGCTGACAATAGATTATATTTTTAACTCCAGAACCATTTTCCAAGAAAAAGGGATTTTTTTAATGGACAATGATGCTAAAATAAAAGAGGCAATGCTGCTACTGAGTTGTTTTCCTTTCATACTCACTTTCACATTTGGTCTTAAAGCATCTTCAGCAATGTCCTCCCACTGTCACCCATCCCTTCCCCGGTGGCAAGAGATGCATTTTCTGTCAACAGCAGCACAGACCAGAACTATTTACCTGTCTGCCCCTTCCAGCTGAAGGCCTGTCACCAATGACATGACGCTGGAGTGGCTTTAAATAAAAGAGCATTGACACCCCACTGGGAATCAGACTTTATTGAAAACACAGTAAAAAAAACCTTCCTACAAAACACTGAAAAATGTAATAGCTCAAATGAAGAGAAAAAAAAACACTACTTCTGCTTTCCACATGAAAAATCCAACTAGCTACAAAGGCAATTATCGTCATACAGTTTTGTAACACCGAGAAGCATCCACAGCTCAGAACTTGATACAGCACTTCTGTTTTTTTTTGATGGTTTGTTTGTTTTTTTGTTGTTGTTTGTTTTTACGTGACCTAAAATAAGCTAGTAAGGGTTTGGAGGGAGGACGTTACATTGCAACAGTTTTCTATGACATTAACACTAATGACAGTCCAGTGAATTCTCAGTCGTATTTTACCTTCATCCAAGATACATTCATGTGAAGAAAAAATTAAAACACATTGCCAGCTCTTACAGACCCTTGAGCACAAGTCAGGCTAAGAGCAGAGCACTAATGTCACCACGCAACCTCATACAAGATTAAGATTGTGCGTAATTATTTCTAAAAAGTAAGTCTCGGACAGTAACTGCAGTGGAAAATGCGCAAGCGCAAGATGGGTGACAGCTGGTGACATCCACGCGGCGCCCTCAATAGCAAGGTCAGTGCAAACACTCGTTGGACACTGTATAATCCCATCACGTGAAGGGGCAGCTCCCTGAAACACAGGGCCCTTCTGTCCTCGGCGGGGCTTTCAGGGCGGTCGAGTTGAGCCTCCCTTCAGATACCACAGAGCTGCCCTCCAAAGTTCACGGGGAAGTAAAGGGAATTAGCACCATTATTTTTCTGTGTGTAAATGGGTGTTTTTTATACATTAAGACTTCAAATCCATGACTTCTTAGACATCCTTTTCTACCCCCTTTCTCAGAGCAGTAAGAGTCAGGCCAAACAACTTGGAAATTACCTTTGGACAGTGAGGAGGAGCTCAGCTGGTGAGGAGGCAGTTCCACCACGTTCGGGCAAATACACAGCTTAGCCAAAACTGGGAAAAAGCGGTGGCGGGGAAAATCACCTATCAGTAAGAGCATTTTCCTTAAGCATTTAAAGGTGTCCCTGCTTCTCACAGGGCAGGTGCCACCGTCGTGCTGCTTTTCTTGTGCTCATTTTACAGCAACAGAGAAAATCAAAGGATCCGAAGAGGACCAACAACAAAACCTCAGGATTAAGATGCAGCAAGGATCTGGAACCATTTTACAGCATCCCAAGTACTGATGTAGGTGTGGATGGACAGTGAGGTACCTGGAGCCTGTAGGAACTGGGATTCCCTGACCACACTGTCCATGTGAGGTCTGAGACCAGGTCCAGCTCTTAGGGAGTTTGAATTTAAGGATTCCAGAATTATCAACATTTACAGGACAAAATAATTGCATTACTCTCACTGAGCCTGCTTGGAGCCAGCTGCTTTGTTTGTTATACATTCAAAGCTATGGATATAAAATGTATTTATTGGCAATAAATGAAGCAGTAATTTACTTAGAAAAATACAGTAATTAATAAAGACCTAGCAAATGGCCCCAGGTTGCTGTTGCCAAGGCAGAGCTACATTCACAATTTTACAGGCTTCTAGGAAGTAGAAATCAGGGCACTGTTACCCCATGAATCACAAAATCAGTATCATGAGAAGTTAGGAGGTTCTCTCCAGTGCAGGAGAAATCCTGGAATATTTGGATAACAAGCTGTTAGTTTTCGTATGTTCCTTCTTTCTGAAGGAAGGGTTTAAAGTGTTTCTGAGATGCTTAAATAGTGGTGGCGGGGTGGGGGGCGAAGAGACTACTTCCTATTTAAATGTCCTGCTACTCTGCACTGTTACAGATGTATTTAGAGTCTCTCATTCTGTTATTTCACATCTTGCGCACAGCAGGAGACACTTTATTTGTATAACAGTGATATTATCAAAAGTGAGCTGGTAAATGCCTTGAAAATGTGATGAAGCAAAGCAAGCCAAGGCCCTCATGTTAAGGAACTAAGGCCAAATTTAGGGAAAAAAGGTTCCATCAGCTCCCAAATTTTAGGAGCTTAAAATAAAAATATATTAAAGCTATTTCCTTTTACAAAAATGGGATTTTAACGCTAGCAAGAGAAGAGGACACAGACCCTCCAAGCCAGGGGCGGGTGATGAGGCTCCAGGAGGATCCTTGGAAGCTGCGTTCAATGTCACCCCCCCCACCATTAAAACCCAGCGGGCAGGAGAGCCCCTGCAGCCGGGATAGGAGAGGAGGCCCTCGCAAGGGAGCCCGTGGGAGAACACATGGAGCCAGCAACCCCCAGCGGGTCTGGCCAGGCTCTGTCTTCCTGCATGGGACAAACTCAAACGCTTTTTGGAAACCTCAAATGGTGTTAATGTCACTGAAATAACTCATCCATCTACTAACAATGAATTCAATACTTGGGAACCGAAAGTACAAGCTCCTGAAGGAGGCTGCAAAGGCGCTTGCACCTTTAGGTGCCTTTGCAGTGTATTTGCAGCTTCAGATGCACCCTCTTCGCTGCTAGCACAGCATTACTTCAAGCTAGCAAGACAGGTACTAACAGCAAGCGGCAGAGGATCTTACTGCCTTCCTCAAAGCAGCGAAAGGCTCATAGTTCAGATCAACACTTGTTTAATCAAACAGAACCAAACATATTTCCTTCTTAGACTGGCTGTGCAGTTATTCTTTATGTATCGCTCCCACTCAAATGGGATGAAAAAAACTCTTTTAAACAAGTCTGAGTATATGTAAAATACCAGGATTTAGCTCTCCTCCTCCTGAACTTGCTATTCCACAATTACAGAGGCTGCGCAGACTTCACTGAGCACCCGGATTAGCTATAGAAGACGAGCTGAGCCCCTTCTCCTCTCCATCCTCTTACAGAGGGGTAAAGAAGGAAAACCAGATCCTCCTGGAAAACCTTCCTCCCGAGGAAGCTCAAGAGAAGTCACAGGCAGGAAGGAGCCAGTTACTCCCCGCTTCACCTCATTTCTTTCTCATTGGGGACATGTTTTCAGGGCTACCATGTCATGCCCACAGGGCAGCCGGGCAGCGCCTGGTGCTCCTGCGGGTGCCAGGTCCCACTGCAGGAAGCGGCGCCAGCAGCGCCTGTCGCGTGCGGCCTCCTCCCAGCACCGCGGAGCTGCCCCTCTGCCAGGGGGCTGGGAACCAAACCAGGAAAACGTCCGGACAAATCCTTTAATTTCTGTGACACTGTAAAACAGTTGAGGTAAAAGATATGGGAGAAACAGGGCCAAGGAGAAGTATCACATTACAGAGAATAAACAAAACTTTCTATGAATGCAAAAACCTACTGGTACAGTAACACATACTGCTTGTTTTTAAGCTTAAAGCATTGAAGATGTGCTTTACATTTAAAAATCCCACAATATGACAATTCTGCCACTGTATTTAATACTCTGCTAGCAACACAAACAAAGCCCCAAATGGCTAACTAAAACAATTCACGTTTTGGTCTGATGTGTGGTACCTGCTCTGAGATGGGAGCGCTCAGGTGCTTTGGCCTCAGAAGAAGCGAGGCAGGTGTTGGTGCTCCTAAGATCTGCTGCACATACCTGGAAGGTACAGACTGCCCGACTCTACATGAGTCAAAAATACTAGGAATGTATTGTTAATATCCATTAATGAATTACCAGTTGCTTGTATTGAAGTGAATGTATCTGTGAAAAATACCTAGTGACCTGGATGGTACACTCTGTATCTCAAAGCAACTCGTGGTTGCAAGCAGCTTTGCATAAGCAGTGTCATCTTTGAGGCCAAACATGTATTTTGGCATGGACAGTATCACAATAGCTGAATTTAAAAACACTGTCAGTGTCAGCACGGGGTAGCTATGCATTTCCCTACAGACTAATCCACCTTATAAACAACAGTATCTCAACTGCCTCTTCATCTCAGTGTAAAATCCTCACTTAAGTCAACCTAACACCTGAATCTCTCATTATGGAGTCCATAGGAGCCACAGCTCCCCTGTTCCCAAAAATTAAATCACCTTTAAAATCTACTGAACTTTCAGACTTCTCAGCAGGAAGGGTCTTGGCTCAATTGGAGGTGATTTGTTCCTGGGTTCTTGGATGAGTGATGCCAGGGAAAGGATCAATCCAAACAGTCACATCCCAGCTACTGGGAGTGAGTGGAGGCTCGGGCTGGCTCCCACTCTTTATGTTTCTTCCTTAAACTCATTTAGTCCAAGCCCATACTGAGCTCTTGATAGAAAGACTTTAGTAAGGAGAACTGACCTCATTAGATACCACAACTCACCGGCCCTGTTGGACACCAGGAGAACTTTGGTCCTACTCACACTTGCATGGACAAGTGGAGACATTTCTCTTATTTTTCACTGTAGTACGAGCACATAAGGCTCCAAGCTCTGAATACCTGAATGATGCCCTTAATAAATCTCCCGATGTTTTGAAGGTAAACAGACACCAAAAAAAAAAAAAATACATATATATATATACTTTTTAATTATGGCTCCCTGCTCTTGGCTGGGGAACTCTGACTCGGAGGAAAAAAAGATTTCTGTCCAAAATTTCAGCATTAAATTCAAACAACATAAGAGATGCCTGTGTATCTTAGGGAAATCAAGCAATTTTACTTTAAGTCTTCCAAGACTCAGCACAACACATTAACAGTCAGTTTAATTAGCCTTGAACTTCTGCTAATGACACGCAAACGCGGCAGCTATCTAGCACATCTCCTACAGCAGATTTTACATTACGGCTCAGTTCAAGTCAGAAAAGGCAGCCCCCCAGAAAATGGAGAAACCCCCACAGTCCCTGGAGCTGGATTTTTGAAACATTCCAGGAAAAACACGGCACAACAAAAATCAATCGTACAAACACACACACTCCCAAAGTCACACTCACCCAGCGATCAGGTCCACAGCCCCATGCAGTCGTCCCAGAAAAGCAGCCCAAAAAAAAGTTTCTGATGAGGTTTATGTCATTTAGGAACCCCACTGGAGAACCAGCTGTCACAGTGTGAGTCAGCGCAAGACCTCAAACCTCAGGTGGGTGAGTGTGGGCTCTACAGGAGCCGGAGCCGACGGCAGCATCGACTGAGCCGCTCCGAGCCGGCGGGTGCCAACGTCGCCCTGTTGCTGCCTGCCTGGAGACAACTTGCAGCACTCGAGGACGCTAGTGAGACACCTTTTGAATGGGGCCTTGGGATGGGGGTGGCGCCTTGTTTTTATGAACTGCTGAGAGTTTTCCTAAAGCTGCAGTAATGCCAAGAAAGGGGCTTCACCACCCCCTGATGCTATCCTGAATCTAAGGCCGCTGAGCAGCGAAACTGTAACATTGCAGAAATTTGTACTCTGCAGATTGAACACGCAAGTTGTACTTACCGAGCGACCCATATCACTTCTATAAGCTCAGAATTTAATTTACGCTATCTACACATACAGGCCTATATACATGTTCATGGCTATACATTAAAAACAGACAAGTGAAAGATACTGGTTTATGCCACAGAACAGAAATCCCGGTAACTACAGTATAAATTCAGAGAAATAATTTACTTCAAATTAAAAGAAGATTGTAAAAAACTGTGCAATTGCAGCCTCCTAGGCCTATGCTACTTGCATTGATTCCAGCTACTGCTGCTAGGCAGAAGTTGATGGGTGTCTCAGCGGGTGGTACTGGGGAGGGCACTGGCCTCACGGCACCACAGCCCACAGACCCCACAGGCTGCAACTAGGGGGCTACAGAGCTTTTTACCAAGCTAGGCTCAGATTTAACACTGAAGTTCATCTCGTGGTTCACTCTACTCGAGAGGATATTGAGTGACTACAGGGAAGGCAACTGGACACGTAGAGCTAAGAAGTGGGAGCTGCAGACACCGCCCTTCCAAGGAAGCTTCATATTGACTATGAGCAATCTGCTGAATCCACCACCAAGGGAGCTGGGATCTCCAGCAGTGACTTTTGTTTTGCAATGCTTGTTTTACAACAGTTCTTAGTGGATCTGCTGCCAAGGGGACCTCCGCTAGGTAGATTACATTTCCAGTAAAGGTCGCATTGGACTTCAAGTGCATTTTTTTTTTTAACTCAAGTCCCAAAGTTATTCTTTAGAACTGTTTCTGTATTACAACAGGAGGTACTGTGCACTTACATGGTAGCAAGTTAATACCTAAAGATATGAAAGTGTCAAAAAATAAAAAGGAATGCATTATTCTCTTCAGCTTCCAGTCTTCAAGGCACCTCCTGCATTAACTTACTGGAAAACTTACAAGCAGACCAAAAGGTAACTGGGAAAAGAAGCTGCTACAGCCAACTTCCTCGGAAGCCCAACAGCATCCAAAGGTGAGACGAGGTTGGACCCACACTATCAACAAGTCAAATAAGACAGAAATGCTGATGAGATGACGGGAATGCCATGAGGTTGGTGCTTTCAGCTCTGTTGGTTGCAGATGATTGTCCATCACAGTGATTTCTGATGCCCGTTTGTAGACGGCTTTGCCTCTGGGTCTCTTGGATTGTTGGAGAGATGAAGTTTATCTAATCCTGCAAAATATTGGCAACAAGGAGCTTTTAAGATTCTTTTATGTTTCATGCATGTCTGCTCAACAAAAGTATACTGCACACAAACCCAATTCTATATTGTGGTGAAGGCCTCCATGAAGACCAGAATTGATTTTCTGACTCAAATATGAAATGCTTCCAGGAAATTCCATCACTTGTGTTATAAGTGGGAAAAGTCCATTAAAATGGACTGGCTTTAACAAAACATAGAAAAGGCATAAGCTTGGCTTTACATTGCTTTAATCCCAGATTTAGCAGTTGAGAGCTGCAATTCCTCCTCTCTTCTTTAGTCTATCAATCAACATCATAGGCCAAAAGAACAGCCTGGAATAACTTGAACAGCAGCACTTTTCTGAGAAGCACCCACTGCTGATTTTAAGATCATTTGTGACAAACAAGCCCTCTCTAAATTGTTTAAATGTTCAAAACAGTGGCAAAAAACACTGATGCATGATGTGGTATGATCTGTTCGTCTTCCAGTTTAGTTAAGCTCATTTTATGAGAAGACCTTGTTAATTAACTTGCAAATCTTGATCAACTATGCAACTTCTCTGAAAATACCTCTAGCATAAAATCTATGGACAGAGTTACACACTCCTGACCCACCCAATATCTTTCCCCGAAACTTTAAAAAAAATCGCATTTTAGCCCTCCTGTATCAGGGACTCTCTATTTCCTTTCCTACTTAGTAGGTTTGATTCTACAAAATGACTTTCCAGTAGAATTGTTAACTATATAAAACATAGCGGTGGGTCCAAGGATGAGCCTCGATGTTGATTAACATGCCCCCAACTCTGGGAAGCAGGGATCAGCAAAGCCGAATGCTGCATCATTCAGACACTACAGCCTGTGCATGGACATGACTGTCAGCACCCACCACTTAAGCTTGACTACTAACCCTTTGGGTTTAGCAAGGCCTGGGTCCAGGAGACTAGGGAGGTAGGAAGCTTCACTAATTAGTCAAGATGAAGTTTAGGAAGAGCACAGTAAGAACAGACATTTTCTGCTCCAACTATTTATCAAGTATGTCAAGCCTTTCGTGTACAATCACATTGAAATTCCTCAGAACCATAAATGCATAATTTGACCATTTTGGACTACCTCAAGTTCTCGTTATTCAACTGGACATTTTACTCAAGCCAATTGCAAAGATTCTCTGAAAAAGCAGACCAAAGATTTTCTGAATAAGCAGAAAAATATCATGACAAGACAGCTAAAATTTCCACTAAGATATTTTTAGGAAATTAGTAAATTGGTTTAAACAAAAACTCCTAAAAGTTATTATTAATTTCAAATGCAGGCTATGAGAACAGCACAATATCATAAACCTGCATGAAAACAAGCAGTTTGGTGCGTTGCACAGAACTTGAACTGCAGCACCTAACTTCATGTTGGGGGAAAAGGAAAACACGAGCAAAGTTTTCAGTGCTCTTATTACCTAGTGCCTTCAGGAGCTCTTCTCGGACAGCAGAGGTGAATTTTCTGACCAGACACAACGTTGTCACGATAGCAAAGAGCAAGTTGTAAGATAATACGATATAGAAGTTGCCCAGCCAGTTAAACCTTCCAAAGTCTCCAAGAAGATCAAATCTGGTAATTCCTGTTAAAATTGCATTTACATTTCACATGAAAAAATTGATTACATGTTTATAAAAAACAGACAACTTCAATTCTCTTATTTTTTATATATGAAAGGAAAATTCCTCCAGACAACATACAGTGTAGGACCCCTGGTTGAATACACAAGACAGTGTTCAAGTGCTTTGGCCTCCTGACTGTCTGCCGTAAAACTGTAAGACAAACTTATCAATCAAATGTTTGAGTTTCCTAGCAAAATGACTGAATAATGTGAGTTAAAGTTATTTATCCTAGATAAGAATTTCCCCTACATAATTTCAATAAATAACTAGAAAAATCAATACCAGTGTGAAAACTGGGTGAAGTGTCAGTTTTATGAGCTCCTCGCCTATTTTTGGAAAAGGAGGGAAGCACTGTAGGCGTTCAGAATAAAAATCTACAGATAACAAAGAGTCTTTCTTTCCACGAGAAAGACAAAGATCTTATAGCAAGCATTAGGCCTTGGTAAGTGCTTTGCAGAGCCACTGCTTTTGAAATTCAGGTTCAAAGGCATCTTTCCCACTGAGGTTTCTCTGAGTAGCTCCCACTCTAACCACGGAGTATTGGAATAGAAGGATGAGTCTGGCTGAAGGACCTGGCAGCACCAGCACTTGGGCTCTGTCTTGAGCACAAATTAGGCAACTGCTAAAGCTGGAGCTACCTGAGCAGGGTTTCTCAGGCCTGGTTTTAAGCTGGAGGGCACATCCCAGCAGACAGGAGAAACGGCCACAGGTGGTTTCGCTGTCACACTGGCTTCAAGAAAGCCAGGACTCAATAAAGGATAAAACACTTAGTTAACACCCAGAGAACAGCGAGTCACTGTATTCCAAAAACATCAGTGCTAAATGCTCAGAACTGAGACAAATGGTGGGAAGGACAGAGGTTTGAAGTGGCCTCAGTCAGAAAAACAGTAAACCCCAGGATATCTTCTCAACAGAAAATACTTCGACTGCAGTTCTTGGAAACAAGTCTGGAGTCACCTCCACGGCATTTGAGGCTCACGGCTGAGAGATCCTGGCCGAGAAACCCAAAAGCCCTCAGCCACCAGGGTGGCATTAAGATACACACATGTTTCGATGACTTCAGTATCAGCCATTTAAATGTTTTTTTTTTTAAAAAAAGGAAGATTAACTTTAGCGCCTAAGAAAAACATGCCCAAGTGATAAAACAAATGACAGATTTAAAAGGATTTAAAAAAGGACTGAAGCTGATCAGAAAAAGCAAAGTAGAGGGAGGGAGAAACATCAAAAAGCACAGAAGTTCATAATGTAAGAGGATGTCTGCCTGAAGCACTGGTAAACACACAAGGAATAACAACAATTGTTTTCACACTTATAATCAAAGAATGTCCTTAGGAACATTCTCAAGAGTGTGTTGGCCATATTGCAGAGCTATGGGAAAACAGAGAAAATCAAGTTTGAATGTAGAGGTTCATGCTGGTTTGAATGTAGAGGTTCTCCACATTCAAGCAAGTTTGAATGTAGAGAGCTTCAAAGGAAAAGGAACAAAACAAGTAGGACTTTGGTTAAAAACTTTTGGAAAAGACAAAATATCCTTGACACAAAGGGCTAGCACGGAGTAGGCACCGTTAGAAGGACAAACAGAAATGACTCCTGATACATCTGTTTAGAGGGGGAAGGAAAAATACAACCCGTGAGTTACATGCATTTTCTTCTTTTGCATCAAAAGTCATTTCTCATCTGAAAAAAAAAAATCTGACCATATCATTTTATAGGTCTTGGAAAGAAAAGTGTCAATAAGTTCTTAACAACCTACAGAGAAAGGATCTACATCCCCCCCTAGAGAAAGAATCGCCTAGGAATGCATTTGAGAAATGACACAGTACCAGACCAGAAAGCTGCATCTCTACTAGACACAAATATCTTTCCAAGAAAGTTGGTGATAATTTACCAAATATATTAAACAACTGTACAGCTTAAAAAACAAAACAATGAAAAACCCTCTGCTTTCAAATTGTATATGCAGTAAGTTTTTACATCCAGTAAGCTTCGTATTTCTTTAACCATAGGAAGCGGTAATCAAGGGGAAAATTGTTGCAAAACTATTTTTTTTTTCTCTACCAGAAGACTTAATTTGCTTTGCAACTCTTTTCTGTGCATTCCTGGCTCTTAGGTACTCTCTTCCCAATTTGTTTGACAGTGGTTAGCACTACAGTGCTGAGGGCAAAACATCTGTCAAAGCAGCACTACTCAAAGGCTGAAATGTACTGGAAAACTTCAGTTAATTTATTTTAGTAAAAACTATTCTGGAGTTCTCAAAAGTGACAGATAAGAGACATCCACCATTTATGTATTTAATGAGTGCTACAAAACATGTACAAATTCTCATATTTCCATCTTTACAACTTGAAAGAGGTCACTGCATGTATTGGATAACTTTTGCTAATTTACCTTTACATAATGATAAAGTCCAGCTTTTTTTTTTTTTGCATAGCCTAGAAACTTGCTTTTTTAATAATGTGAAAAGACTATGAATCTGCTTAACATATTTATTTCTTTTCATCTATTCAGTGCCACAGGGCGGTAGCATGTAATGCAATACACGATATTTTTGAAAGCACCACATGACTCACTGTACTCTAATACACTATTAATCCTGTTTGGACAGCTGTGTGTGTGCATTTGTTAGCTGGGTGTTAATTGTTCCATCTTTTTTCTTCTTTTATTTATCTCTATGGCAAACTATTCAGGAATTTCATTTGTTGGCCTTTTTCTTCCTTTTTTTTAAGTGAGTTTTGCCATTAATCTGTTTCCTATGTGACAACAATGAACCCAGCATGTATACTTTCTTCCACAGAATCTGTTTATTATCATCTGTTAATCTCATAGATCATTAACAATGACTTTTTTAATTTTAAAAAAATGACATGTCAAATTTTTGGAGACAATACTAATTTATATTTGTAAAAAATCTGAAACTTTCTTTTTTTCCTAACACAACATATTGTTGCAAGTGAAAGAACAGTTTGACTTCTTACCTCTTTACTACTGCTATTTTAGAACTAGGTCACGTTAAATATCTAAATTCTCCTTTCAAATTTTGGTTAAGTTTCACAACAGATTTTTTAAACTGAGCACACACACACACATTTAAATGTATATATCTCAGAATTCAAGCCTCCAAAATGCATCATATTACAAAGTCATTTTCCTGTTTACCTTGACAGATTTTTTTAATCAATTGGATTTAATAAGACTTTTCATGTGTTGACACACACACAGCATAAAAATAGTGCTGTTTCTTGCAAAATTCTAAATACTCTCAAATCAAGAGTACTCTAGTTGAAAAAATAACCAGCCATGAAACTTTTCCAGTCTGTGGGCCTGAGCTTAAATTCCTAAATTCAATTTAAGACTCCTACAGAGAGAGATGGACAGTTTTATTCTGTTTGCAATATTCTCAATGATGTTCACATTAGCTGCAAGTGCTCCATACCAGTTAAACGTACATCTTTATATAATTCGCAGTAGCCCTACAGGCTTCTTCAAGAATTCAAGCTGAAAGTTAGCCAATTAAATAAAACTAATGCACTAAGCAGCTTGTTTTTACACCTTGCTAAAAGTTTCATACTCCAGGCAGTTCTTAATAAAAATCAAAATTTCTTAAGTTTTAAGTTACATTCTTAGTTGCAATAAGATAAACATGAAACTACTACATGAAACTAGCACTTGCCAAATCTGTTCTTTTCACTATCTCCTGTTTTAAAGTTGACAATCTGAACTGCTTTTTTGAAAGAATATATCCAAGAAAATGCTTAGCATCTTTCTTAAATCTATGTTCTGTGGTGTTCAAACATAACCAATGCTGGTGTGGAAAAAAGGCCATACGCACAAGTGATTTTCACTGAAATCACTAGCAAAGTAAATACTATAAAAGACCCAAAAGCAGGTTTTTCTGTTGTTGTTGTTTTTTTAAATTCATCAGATAAGCACCTTTATTTTCATATTTTATTCTTCTATACAACTTACCCAGCGTTCGTGACATGACAGGCAGAGCCGAGCTCAGCACCAGGATTGATACACAGTTTCCAATGATCTGGATAAAAGAGGACAACACATCAACTATGAATAGGATTGTCCCCGAAAAACAGTGGTCCAGCTAAGAACAGCTCCTCAAAGCTGCAAACGTTGAACTGAACCTCAAGCAATTGCCACCTATATATTGCTGGCCTTGCTTCTCTGCCATACTTCTCCGTGTGGGGTTACACGGTTGAAGTTTGCCAAAGAGAAGAGAAAAGTAAACACAAAATAATTTGATTTTCAGTTTATTTATGTATGCTTAGAAGTAAAATAACTCAAAATTAGCATATTGCAAAGCATCAACTGCAATTCCTGCAAGCATTTTATTTAAGAATCATTCCAGGCACTTGGAATAGACGACTTAGACACCAGCTTAAGCTTTCTATGAAACTCTTGCAGGATTAGCATTATTTAAGACACTACAAAGAGCTTCCTTACAAGTGAATGCCCGTTGACTACTTTAAATGGTATGAAAAAATTCACAGCTGTTCAGATTTTACTCCAGCTTTTGTAGAGCTCTTATAAAGAGTAATTGAAGCTTCTTTCTGTCACAGGGAATCATCACCTTCAGCTCTAAATCTACAGGAATTCAAAATTAAAACAAAACAAAAACCTAGAAGATTCTTATAAGTCAGTTGGCATTTGTGCCTTCACTAATTATTTCTACGTTACTCTTCGTATCCTGTAAACAAACAATGGGAAACTAAGAGCATGTCAACACCCTCCCACTTATCTGCTTGGGCAATTCTACAAAAAGCCTACTTTTTCCACTTCCAATAATTTATAGTAAAAATAAGAAGTAGTTCTATCAGTTTTTACAGTGAAACACATCAAATAATTAAATTTAACATCTGTTTCTGGCTTACAGATCACCTCCCCTTGTCAGCTGTGGGAATATTTTGCCAAAAACTTATGCATGTTCCTTAGCACTAGGTAACAGCATTTATTGTGAAGCCAGTGCTAAATTGTAGTCAGTCAAATTAGCCTCAGACTGCAAAATGCTGCTGAATAGACCTCAGTCTTACTTTAATTATTCAAATTTGAATTACTTTGTGTGTATTACTTGTAGCAACCAAGTTCTTCAGATTTCAAACAAGCTCCCTGAAGTACAGTTAGCACAATCAAAGTTACTCATTAGCAATACGTTTCCTTTGAAAAAAGTTCTTTCACTAGCTTTTCTATAGCTAGTTAACAAGCTCTGCTATTCCAGCCTTTTTACAAGTGAATGGATGCCATCCAAACTAAACAGAGCACATCCTTTTTCCCACTCATTCAGCATTTTGAAAATCTTCCAGTTTGTGTTTACGCAGCTTACAAACAAATACTGATCACTGCAAATGAGCCATTCAGGGCAATTACTAACTAAGAGTCAGTTTGTCTTGGGTGGCAAAAGAGAGGGGAGGGGGCCAGCCCCGTCACAGACTTTACCTTTGTCATAGTTGTGTCATCCTTCCTGGGGGTGAAATTTTCAAAAAAACGGAGGCTGTAGAAGCCGACGACAGAAGATACCATGAGATAGCTGTGAGAATCAAGGAAAAAGGAGCCTCCTAGGAATGCAAGCTTCACTCAAGTTCTCAGCAGTCTCCTGAAAGTCTTAAGAACCACAGGAAAAAAAAAAAAAAAACAACACAAACACTTCGAGTGCTTCAGAAGGGCTGACCTATCTCTTTCTTCCTTCCAGGCAAGTGTCTTAGTAAATTACCAGTGTCCCAGAAAACTAGACAGAATACTTGTTAACAGACAGAATTCTTAAAGAAAGGATACAAAATCAAAATGATTTCAAGTGCTGCTCCCACAAAACCAAAAGTGGACAGGGAGGCATTTCCTATTCCAGGCCCCTGTGAGGAGAAAAATACTTTGGATAGTTTAATGAGCACATAACTGTTTATAAAGTTAACTTGTACCTAACAAAAAGACGTTTTGGAAGATATGAAGTGTTTTTCTCGAGTATTTCATTAGGATGAACTGATCTGTAGGTCTCGCGTTCTATGCAATTGTATCAGTTATCTTGTAATCTTGAGCAAAATGGCTCAAAACAGAGGAGCAATTTTTAGCTTTTCAGTACTACAACTCACATACACACCTCATGCATTTTATGCACACCTCATCTGCCCTCTATGCACACCTCATCTACCCTCTTCAATATTAAAACACTTCTACCTTGCAGAGCTTTACTAAAATTACCAAAATCATAAAGAAGTTTACTTTACCCCTGATCCTTTTGGCATTGCAGTCTCATCAACCAACAGGTAAAGAATGTTGAGAGCAACTAAGAGGACTGAAATGGACTACAAAAATTAAAAAAAAAAAAAAAGAAAAGAAGCGTGGTTTCACTATTTTTTCTCCCACATTTAAACAATGTATATATTATCCTTCCCATATTTCACAACTTCAAGATTTTTCTAAAGATCAAGAAAAGAACACCAAGTTTGCTGCTTCAATACACATTACTCAAGTGTTAAAACTATTTCCCAAATGGCTGAGGAATTTTACAAGCTCTCTGTTGAAAAGAGAGCCAAAATTCTTACCGTCTCAATCAGTAGCAATATCATAACAGCTGGGTAGACTAAATTCCTTTCCCAAGCAGAAGCTTTTTTCCGACGCTCTGTTCAGAAGATGGAAAAAACAAACAAAATATATATATATATACTAGCATTATATCTTAGATTAAAACAAAAATTTAGATATCTATAAACTCCTATTATAACCTTAAGTAACAAAGTAATGTTAGATTGAACTGACACCAACCTGTTCCTAACAACAACCACCCTGAAGAGGCAGACAAAGCAATGCTAAAAGTACAAAATTTCTTTAGGGAGAGGCCATGTTTTGCCATGACATTTTTCTCTTGCATACTGCAATTTTACAAAATTTAAAATATATTCAATTTGAAAATATGCTATTTGCATACTTAATCAAGCCATATAGGTAACTTTGTACCTCCAGCCCAGGCTTCCATAAGGTAGCACTATCATTAATATTGAGATACATAATAGGAGGTAGAAGCTTTTCATGCTTACTTCAGTAGAATCTATAAGACAAGACAATCTTATAAGACAAAGATAAAACTAGTTTACTGGGCATCACTAGTCTCTCTAAAAACAAAAGTCCAACAACTTGTTTTCTTAGCATAGTATTATCCTCACAGCACAGTATTATCCTCACATGTTTGATCCTCACAGGGATCAAAGCAAAAAAATCTTAACAAGCTTTTTAGTAGAAAGGGAGAGTCTTCTTCAGTCACTGCCTCAGTTTTCAGCTTTAAAATACACAAAGCAGCTAAGAATTATTTTATTGTTTTTAAGCACAACCTGACTGTTCCAGAGGCAATTCAAAAACCAAGAGGAAAGTAGTGTCTTAAGATCAGTCCAAATAATCCTAAATTGGTTTACAAAATAATGCGATGCTAAGCTGCATATCAGGAACTCAAGAATGCTAGTATGTCTCTAAAATTACAGAATTACAGAATGGTTGAGGTTCAAAGGGACCTTTGGAGATCATCTAGTCCAACACCCTGCTGAAGCAGGGACACCTAGAGAAGGTGGCGCACGGTGGCATCCAGGTGGGTTTTGAAGATCTCCAGAGAAGGAGACTCCGCCACCTCTCTGGGTAGCCTGTTCCAGTGCCCTGTCAATATTCAAATCAGAGTTTCTATTGTAAAATTTCTTTGCTATATATAGGGGCAACAGCGATTCCATGGGCTGCTTCTGTGGTGATAACAGAAGTTTGAAAGTGCTGCAAATCCACAAATTTGCTTCCAATCAAAATTGGTAACAGTCAGGTGACACTTATACATTGCAGATATCTTCTAGTTGCTTGTTAAATTGTACCTAGATTTGTTTTCTTGCTTTTCACTTTTTCAAGCTCCCGTTCCAAGTCTGCTGTCTGATATTCCACTGTGGAAGATACCCCTGTCAGAAGGAAAGGCGATTTGATTTTGCATGGCACTAACTACAATACCATAACACAGACATAGTGGGAAAACTCAGATTTACAAGACATTAATATTTCTGCCTCAAAACTGCAACTGGTTGAGATACTTTAGCACCTTTCTAATATGAGGCTTAGTCAAGAACCCTCTTCATTTGGCCTGACCAGAACAGATGTCCACGCCAGCGGTTTCACTGTGTGATCTACTGGGATCCCTTTCTCCTCCATTAACCAGCCAAGAGGCACTAGAGGAGAATAGATATCCCAGTTGCATAGTTCTCCAAGAAAAAAAAAAGTTATGGACACAGAATGCCTTAAACACCTCATTCAGTTGTCTCCATATAATTTATATATTAAGATGCAAAGGAAAATGCCTTTAAAAGGCATTTAAAACATAGTATCAGCTCTCTCCTTTACACATCTTCTCCCCTTTTTTCCCCCCTCTATAAAAAAATGTTGAGCAGCTGATCTCTTCCTCCAGTCTCTCCACACACTTTAGGACACCCATCCCATTTTTCCTCTCTATCCTTTTCTCTTCAACCTCCTATTCTGTCTTCCAACTGTCCATCTTTTTTCAGTATAAACACATAGTGGTCTCTCTTGACTCCACTTTCTCAGCAAATAGGGTTCAAGCTTCAAAAGTTGTCCCGAGACCTCCTCTCCTTCAGTTCTCATCTCATTACCTTTAGTTTAGCTTTTACTTTTCACAGTCACAAACTGCAAATACTCTAAGATCTGCCAGAAAGTGGTTTCCACCCTCATCTGTGTCCCACTCGCACCCTGTTTATTTCTGAATCTGGCCACCTCAGAATGAGTTCAGAGGATTCATATTCACTGTCTACTCCAGGCCAGTCTCATTCTGCCAAACCACTTTGTGGTGGCATGAGCCCAAGGTGTCAGTGAACTTTAAGTCCTCTCTGTTACCCTCTTTCTTGATTTACTTGGACACCCTCCTGCCTACTGGCCATTCCCTTAGCATCACTGTTGATTCCAGGTGGGATGGAACAGTACAAGGTTCGGATACTTTTTCTCAAAGGGGCTCTAATAAATCTTCATGAGACTCTTTTGTTCAGGCTTTTATCTCATATCTTAATCATCTGCCTGCAAAAACTACATTTATTTGCTTAAACTGAAATATCTACAATACAAGAGCCAGTTTGATTTCTCAATATTTTATTAAGCAAGCAAGCAAATCTGTTTTTGAAAAGCTTTTTAAGCAGGTCTCTTACAAAAAAGACAGACTTTTGTACGGAGGTATTCCCTACATACTGATTTAAAGCCTAAAACATTTGTTTTGTAAAATGACTAACTGTTATTAGTCAAGTAAGGAGGTCAGGCAGAGAAGTGTCATGAGTTTAACTGGAAGCAAGTGAAAATATAATATTTATAAAAAAAAGTTATTTGATTTTTTTTTCCTCTAAGACTAACGTATGGGTCTCTGAGGAAAAACCTTACCGACAGGAGATGCACTTTTCCCCCTTTAATATAAAAATTCAGAGCTCAAGACACCAATATCCACAGGACTCCACCCAACTAAGTCAATGTAATTGTATTAGATTCCCCAAAAATATTTCAGTAGAAATTCTGAGCCCGAGATAAGTGTTGTAGTTCCTCCTTAAAGGTGGTAGCAAATAGCAGCTTGTTATGCAAAAGGATATTTTACAAGAGGGGAAGGCAAAGTTTTAGATCAGTCAAAAGAGTATTTGAAAAGGATGCACCTCAATTCTTAAAGCTCTCTAACATTAGCTTATTTCAAACATGCACAAAGTTCAATGTCAGCGCTGTCTAGCCAATAAATCAAATTGGTAGACGAGACTTGTTTGGACTAGCAATGAAAAGTTAGAAGGGATTCTCCGAGAAAGCCACAAAGCAGCTCATTTAAGGTCAATTTAACGGTATTATTCTGTTTTTCTTCCAGCCCCGACATAAGATTTCAGTACCTCAAAGGAAATTGTAAAAGTATCTATTTGCATTCCCCCTAGGTGATTGGCAGTTCAACACCAATTAGTTCAAAATTACACTGTTACTAGCGTGCAATAAAAACAACACCTTTCATCTTTCTTACATAGGTAAGGATACCTTCAGAGCCAATAACTTTGATCAAGTAAGTATTTTTGATCCTACCCCACCCGTCTCTTTGGATTCAGGAAAACTAATAGCTGAAGGCAACTTTTTTTCTTTTAATATAAAAAAAAAAAAAAGGCCCAGCTTTATTCTTCGACTGTAGGAGTGATGTGGGTACTGAAATATAATACACTGGAAACAAATGTTTTTCCCAAAGCCCAGTATCTCTTCAATAGATAGAAATACTAGGGTAGATAACATGATCGAACTTCCCCCTCCCTCCTCACTTTTCAGTTATGCATCAAAGATATCCGAGAAGGAAAAAATATATATATTGTTTCCACTAAAAAAAAGATGCTTTCCATAGTTAGATTTATTTTCAAATAGGAAGAGGCTTGCAGAAAATTCTGTCAAATGCTCCACAGCTGTGACAGCTACATCTATACTAACAGAGGGCCCCAAAGCTCATATAGGTTGGGCCTTAAATTCTCCTCTCCCAAACCAGAGGCTTTAACCCAGTGCAAACAGTGACTCAGGCTACCCCCTCGCTATGCCCAGGTGCTGTCTGGAAAAGCAGGAGGAGAGGCAAAGGCAGTGCCAGGACTCTGAGTACAATTATTCCACCGAGAATTAATCAGTAATGACCATCACCACGTATTGCTGAAGCCTGTGCTCTCTCTTGAGTTTTAATAAAAATTAACTCGTTTGTTATTCATATAAGTGGAGTATGCATTTCAGAACACTTTACTACTAAACTGGCCAGCAGGCTTATTTAAATTACAGCCCTTAAGAACATGGAATATTTCCACTGTTAAAACTCAGAGATAGCACAGAAATCCTTAGTCTAATACAGCAGCTCCAACACAGCAGCAGAAACCACTGCATTTACACAGTCCTCAAGTTAAATCACAGATTAGGGTCTCTAACATTGGAGGACTACATTTATTAATGTAATTAGTGCCGCACCTTAACCTGCACACCTTTTAACAAAATGCAGTCAACACTCTAAGCATGAGGTGCTTAAGCCTCTGTACTTCTAGCAAAAATTTTATTTGTTTTTCTGCTGTAATTTGTATTAGAAAGTTCTGGCAGAAATGATGAAGGTTTACATCCTCGCCACATAAATAAGAACCACACTTAAAATTACTTAAACAATTACCCATAAAAATCTGGCAGAATAACATCGTCTTGCACACGCAATGTATTCTCCTCCACCTACACGCGATTTTCAAGTTTAGATTTTTATCTAATTTTCAGCGAAAGCCCATTTACTTTCTCTGTATATCAAACTGCAGGGTTTCAATCATTCCTTTAGTTGGTGGTGCCAATGTCATTCCCTCAATTTGTGAAACATGAAAAAATTCAACTCCCTCTCCCAACTTTAAACCCTGTGTCTTCCACTTTTCAAGAACAGGAGGGCAAAAGCTCTGTGGAATATGGACAGGCTGCAGTTCCCCACATTGACTTCTAAAGCAGTCAATGTAACAACTGTTGCCTAAACTGATGAACAGAACAGGAAAAAAAAAAAAAAAAAAAGCAAACAAAATCTAAAATATATTCACCACCTGAATGGCTAATACCACTCAGGACCACTTCTAACACATACCTGGGTAACTACTGGGTCATTTTTTGGTAAAACCTTCCTTGTAGGTAAGCATCATCAGCATGACAATATAAAATATTCAGTAACAAATAATTTACAGTTGCTAGCTAACATCAAATACAGAGCAATTATCAAAGCTTCAAAGACATTTGCTGCACACACCACGGTGTGCGTGTGCACATACAGGCATGTGTCCACACAAATACACAGCTTCCAAAACCCAGGTGAATGTTACTTCCAAGACATAATCTGTCACAAGTAGCCAAAAAATACAGCAGACTTCATAAAGTAACCAGAGAATTAACAGCCTCAGGTAATCTGGAATAAAAGTACAACGATAAATGCTACAAAGATGCTTATAACTTCAGAAATTTAAGTAAAAATGTTTCAAAAAAAGGCATTTACCCTTTGCAAATGAGAAACACTAAAAGCATGTAAAAATTAGGCATTACTTTCCGCTAAACTTCTACCACAGGAGTAAAGATAACTATCATGTTCTATTTTTAAAGGCACTGAACTCAATTATCCCCCAAAAAGTGTTGATCCAGATGTATCCAAAGTGCTGAAACTAGCATAGAAATCAGAAGCTCAATATTTGAGCCTAAATATTCTAACAGATTCCATGACCAAGCTATATAGAAAAGACATACATAGATTTATGAGAAGGAAAGACTGAGACAGATGAAAAAAGACAGAACAGTAGAAGAAAAATGGAGGAAATGAAGAAAATTAAGATAAACCTCACATGCCTTTCAGAACAGCAATAAAAATGTAAAAAAGTCACGACATGAATATGCCTCATTTGCCCAATTTGAAGTGATTGTGTAAGTTGTGGATGCATCACTGACCCCCGCATTGAAAAGCAGTTTAGAAGAGAATTTGAATAACGTGGTCACCAGATTATGAGAGTTAGAATCAATATAGCTGCTGTAAATGGTGTCCACAGTGCTGTAATATTCTTTATCCTACAAACTAAAACTTTATATAGATCTTGAAACACTTCAAAAAAAAAATAAGAGCACAAAATTGTAAAACTAAATCTATGAAGCCTATAATACTTAGGTAATCATTCACTGTAATGCATGCAAAGAAATTATTACACTTACCATATAGCAGGTAGAATATGAAGAATTCTTATGCTATTTAGAATTTACACTAATAATTCACTAAACAAAACAAGAGTGAAACAAAACAAATCTCAATGCAGTAAGTTGAGCCTCTTACTAATATTTTCTTAGACTAAAATATGGTCATTTACCAAACCAGACTACTTTGCAGTAAGAGTGGTGGCTCTGCTAAGTTACTCAATTTACTTTTTCTCAGTCTCATTATATTCATGCATTAGAGTCGACGAACATGCTAAAAATTAAAAAAAATAACAAAAAACACAAAAAGCTCTCTGCTATAAGCACTGGATTTGAAGCAATACCAGGACATGCATACCATTAAGCCTCCTCTGAATTGCTGCTTCTTCTAAAGTGATGATGTACATCTGCTCATCTAGGTCTTCAAGGATCTGTATGTGAAAACAGAAACAGGAATTGACTGAGTATTAGCACAAACATTCACTTAACAGTGAACTAGCCAAGCTTGTTTTGTTTCATCAGCATTTACACTGAAAATATATATATATACACACTCTACTGCTCTACAACACTGATATAAGAAAAGATTATCATAGAAGATCATTCAGTTCAATTATAGAATTATTTGTTCACTGTAAACTTTAAGTGTTTTAAACTAAAATTATACATTCAGTCTCAATCTAAAGAAATTTGGCGGACAGAGGAAGGGACAGGGCATCTGACCTACATTAAAATAATTCTACATTAGAAGATTACTAAACCCTATTCAATTACATTTAAACAAAAATAAATATAAATTTTTGCAAAAGTCATTTTTTATACAAGCCAATATTTCAAGTCACATACATCTCTTCTGGAAGTTAAAAGCAAAATATAAAGAATCTGTTTGTCATTGCATGATCAAGTGCTCTGACTTTAAGGCTTATAGACAGTAAAAAAGTTTTATATATTTTCATAAGACAGTTCAACCTTAAAAATACAAGGAAGAAGGATGCAAGCCCTAAACATACCCAGACTTTAATAAATACAACCTGGGAAACTTGACAATACAGCCCCCCAGAGCATCTGTGCACAGTACAAACCTTCCCTGCCCTCCCATGGAGTTCCCTACAAGAACAGTACAGTCTTGACACTGAAGAGGTTCTTGCAGACATTGAGTACCTACAGGCAAGGCTAATGCCACTGAGGACGTAAGGAGTTCCCTTTTCCTTGCCCTCTGTGTTTAGTTTGGCCTTATCGCCATTAGCTCCTGAACTTGGAACAAAATCAAACTTTTCAGGCACTTGTAAGACTTGGACATAACAGGCAATACTGGAAACAAGTGTTAATACTAACAACAGTTGTGAAACGTGAGAAACGAGAGAAAGGCTGTACTGGTAAAACTTTTTTTTTCCTATAAAGGCAGAAAAAAAATCTATTAAAAATAGTACGCATAAATAAAACCTATAGAAACTCATATGACCTCAAGAGAGGATTATGTGGCAGTATACACATTCTGAAAGGAGAGGAAGGGAAGGAAGACACCCCTTAATGTGCTGCTGCACCACCTGCTAACACATCGCACACGAAGGCAGAATTAGGCAGCACTTACTGTTGGCTTCACCAGCAGCTGGCCCATTACTGTGAACATCCGCGAGAGCCCCACCGGCGTGCACACTGCAGAGGGAAGACAACATCAGAAAGAGCAGACAGTCTGCAACTCCAAGAGCCTTTTCCTTTTTTTTTTTTTTTTTTTTTTTTTTTTTTTTT
>VWPW01011432.1:582085-620931 GCA_013389825.1 Crypturellus undulatus
TTTTTTTTTTTTTTTTTTTTTTTTTTTTTTTTTGTGCACGTTGAATATGCTATTCCAAAATAGCCAAGCTATTCCAAAATAGCCAAGCACCTTTTTCAACAGAGCTTTGATGGATCTGAACCCAAACTTTAAAACTTACTGCTACTGTGTGTTTTTTGAACAAGACTAGCAATTCTCAGAAAAGATAGGTGATTTTTTGTCATCGTGGCACAGCAGATAATCTTGCATCTGAACTTGTTCGGGTGGTTATTTATTCAAAGCATGTGGCACCAGAGGTTACGTCTACACCAGTGAATGGGGCAGTGCCAGGAAGCATTCCTGAGGCTTGATTGTCTGCCCCGGGAAACACAACCATCCCTGGCATGATTTTGCTCCAAGGTCAGCCAGCACCTTCCCAAACAATTCCCAGGTGCAGCTTCCACAGCCCGGGAACCACTGGCACTAGGACAACATAGGCAGCATCTCCGCCTCCAGGGAATGGCAATGCAGGGATGGGGATGGATCACCTCTGTCCATGCAGATGCAGCTACAGTGCTGAGAGAAGATCATGATGTTTCTTCACTATGGAAGTTATGCAGCAACTTCCATTGATAGAAGGGAAGCTGTCAGTTATTTTCTTTAATAAAATAAAACCTGGTCCCTTTTGAGAGTAGCATGCACAAAATGAGAGCCTTTCTAGGTACAACTCATACTGGGAGAAAGGATCACAAACCATAATTTTTATTAATAATTTTCCAATACCATCATCTAGAAAGATCAGCATTAAAATACTGAAGCCTATAGGATAGGTATGGGATTCATAACAGTAGAGATAAGCATTTCTATTGAAAGTTAAACTCAATGAAAGAGTAAAGTATTTTCCTCTAAAAACATATCTTTCAAAGTGAAAAGCAGTTTCCTTTACACAAAAAAGCAACAAATATTAAGCTTTTGGAAGGATGAGGAGAATACTTACACAAAAGTAACAAGCATCCCATCAGTGATATACAGGAATATAAATATGGGAGGTAGAATTCCCAGAGATCTGTAAAGAAATATTGAGCACAGCCTTAGCTTATTCAGAATAGGTGTCTCGTATCACAAACAAAACTGCATTGACTTATTTCCTCACACCTTCTTCTCCAAGACAGCACAACTGGCTTCTGAAGCATAAGCTAAAATTTACTCAGTGTGCAAGGCTGCAGGCAGCTAAATCACCGAGTGCTCTTCCCATTTAAGTTGTTTTTAACGTAAATATACAACAGCTTGTCCACAGAGCACGAAGTTTCTCAGCATGCTAAGAAACAAGATTATAACCAAAAAACACTGAACAGAAAACAATTGTACTCATACATTTGATATAAGCTGATACATTTGCCTCAACCTGCGCAGAATGGCACAGAATTTACTAGAATATTTAAAAAGATCCACTTTCATAATAAAACAAGCTCCAAATGTCATACCATACAACGACTCCATACTGGCAGCATCATTGTCTATGAGAGCTGAAGCAACCCATACGATTCCAAGGATAAGCAGTGCAAGAAGAATAAGCATTACGAGAGTTTCCAAAATGCGGGCTCTGATCCCCTGTGGGCACAAGAGGGGAGATGGAGGAAACAGCACAGAGAACTCTGAAATCAAGCATTTTCATGCATAAGAAAAACACAAATAAGTACACCTTATACTGACATATATCATCCTTTTTGTACATGAATATATAATGTACACAAAATTCATTCCTCCGTGTGCATAAAAAAGGGAAGTACTTATGGCTTTATAGCACCCAGATTGCGTTTTACTCTTAAAACCATAGAAAAGTGTTTTAAATTACATATGCCTCACAATCCTCATTAATCTCATTATTCCATAAAATATTCTTTATACCGTATGATTTTGCTTGAGCATTTTTAAAAGATGGATTACTTTTCTAATACTTCCAGCAAAGAAAGTGGATTAGCAAATTTTTATCTATAATTCCAATCAAGGGAATGGAAAGCCAATTATGGCAAATAGCCAAATAGCCCAGCGCACATTAAACCCTGCATAGGTACAAGGCACCAATCTACTTAAAATACATTCTTCAGCTGGGGCTGCTTCTGCGCCACTCCTTGCAGTCTAGAGAGCCCTCAAGCGTATAGCTAGAGAACTGCTCACCACATACAGCAACCTACAGGTGCCCACATATACATATCTATATCTATATATATATATATACACATATATGCACACACATATAGGTGCTCTGGGAGGAATGGAGCAGGTCTCGCGGGGGGGTGCAGAAATCACAGCTCTGTGAGGCTCCAGCATTTGCTTATTAGTCTTAAAATGTCACAGACAGCACATTGTTATAATCACAGATCTAAATATATCCGGTGTCGCACAAAAACGTATTTGTTACTGCCTAGGCTCCTAACATATTTGTGACATAATAGTTCCATGAATGCCTCCAACACCAAACTTCAAATTAAAGGTTACATCTATTTGTTCCCAGGATGTATTTCATATGCAATTAGCATGGCTCAGAGGTCACTATTTTTCTTTTTAAATAGCACTTCAACTGGGTTTCAGCCTTTCATGAGTTACTTTGAAGGTGAGCTAAGCCAAATATATATATATTTGAAGATTAAAGATGTTAGATAGTTGTATGTTCATAGTTTTGAACTTGAGCAATAAGTTATCAAGAAGCAAACAAATTACCAACCAATCCTTGTTGTTTAAAGTTACAGATTTCTCACTGATTTCACAAAGAGCTATGTAAAACTTGGTGATCTGACCTTAAAAGGTGTATATTTGTAGCTTTAATAAATTTTACATTATCTGGCATCTGTTCTTCTGTTCATGTAAGCTGAAGGAGCATTGATGTCCAGCCTTTGCTTTACAATGAACGAAACTCTCAAAATTAAAAGAATATAAAACCACAAGGAGGCAAGCAAAGCCCAAGTTTCCCGAAACCCGAGGTCTCCTTCCCTTTCCCAGGCAGAGGGAAACACGGATCTGCTACCGGGCCTTGTGGAAGACGAGGCCTCAAAAATGGGATTCCCGCTTCCCGCCTACAGCACACACGAAGCCCAAGAGAGGATGAGATTTGTTCTGGCTTGGTAGTAGCAGATCCTTCCTGACAAACCTGGAAGGAATTTCCTTTCACATGGAGCCTGGAATATCAAATGCACTTCCTCGATATAAAGAGGAGAATAACTGTCACGAAGAAGAAACTATCCTGCAATGAAGACTGCCAAATATAAGTGATTTTCCCCCAATGTTTACTGAAGATTGTTCTCTGAAAACAGGTAAGATTAGTAGAAGTAAATAATATCTTCCCAGAAGAGTGAGTTAACCACAGCAAGTCCTGTGAGGAAACCACCACGCGGGTCTGAAAGGATTTGCCACTCAAACTCCAGAAAAACCAAGTCACCTGCCTCATGACTCTTCGGAAGGCACAATTTGTTTTGAAAACTACTGTAATTAACCCCATCATTGGGGAATTAAATCAGGCTTTTGTTCTCAAGGACTAACACCATCATCACACACAAGACATCAACAATATGGAAGAGTCTCATGTTGGCACCAAAAAGCAGGACCGACTGCTCGCTCCAAGGGAAGGTCCATTTTGTGCTACACAGACCTCTGAACAGAATACAGTTCCTACCTTGATGATCGTTTAAAGAACAGTATTTTTAAAACTTCACTGGAGTGACCCTTCAGAAACAGTCTGGGATAAGCACTAATGATTACCTGGTAATTGGCCAGGTCCCTTTTTTTAGAACACAAATAAGCAATTAATCTCAATTAGGCACCCACAAGAGTGTGTCCTGTTAAAACATTAGTGTTTCAGGCACATCTGTCCTCACCTGCATACGTTAGCATACCTGTCAAATAACACTACCTGCAACCTATAGTTCCTCCTTCCAGAGAACTGCTGTGGAGTGAGCGTCGGGACACTCCTCCTCAATTTTATTTGTCGAAGATGGGATTTCTTTTGTTTTGGTACTTTCACATAGTTCTACCTTCTAAGTTTGAAGCTCGTTATGATCACTAACATCACTAATTTGAGAATGGGGCAAAAACTGCATTCCTGGCCTTGGAAACAGGGAGAAAAATCAGTTCAAGTGTGAGCTGCATAATACTGCATTTTATTTCAGTGAAGGCAAATCTAAGCAAACCAACCTTGAAACTCATCACTAAATTCTCTGTTTTCTGAGCAAAATCATCTACGTCAGTTTTTCTTTTTGGTCTAAAAGCTTTCAGGTATTTCGTTTTTCTTCTCTCCCACTGTCCTACTACGTTACTCAGATTTCACAGACAGAAGGTCATGGCCAATTTGTTGCCGAGGATATTGGCACTTCTCTTTCACCCAAAACTTGTTGCACTTTTTGAAGTCAGTTAATCTTCACAGCGATTTCAGGTTAAGAGCACTAAATTCAGTGCTCTAGGGCTGTTGCTAGAGTACAGACCACCTAGAACAAGAGATTTCACACCAGAGTGTACAGAGTGTCTCAGTATTGAACTCATCTCTACTGAAAGGTGACCTTCTCACTGAAGGAACATTTAATTTACACATAACTATCATTAATCTCTTCAAAAGACAACAAGAGTCTTGTCTAAAACTGGACACTTCAAAACAGCTTGTAAGAATACATTTATTCTTGATATTCAGTCTACACCCTGACTCAAGGACAGGGTTAATAAATGAGCCAAATATGGAAAAATGTGCAGCACATATGACAAACTGCTTCAATTTAGCATTCCAACTACACAAGGAAAACCAGTCACACAGCACCAACTCTTGAAGCCAAAAAGAATGATTGAATTTGAATCATTTGAATGTATTTGAAATTGTTTCATGAGCTCCTAGTCACCAATGCTTAACATGCCTGTGGAAAATAACAAGAGGAATGTTAAGATTCATCAAATTTTTAGTTTTCCATATTGCCTTCAAAAAAAGAAAATGAACTTGCCCAATTCTATATTTATTTAGTCTTCCCTTCCTAGTGGTTCTGAACAGTAAGACCAAGGAAAGTGAGCAGTACAAAACCAGCCAATTTAAATCATGATTTTCAGGAAGTTGTTTCTAAGTTGCAACTTAGAAATGTGCAACCGATAATGCAAACACCAACTCATTCCTACAGTGTCCTTTGTTAAAAGCAAAACGATTAAATGATGTTAAAAACAAAATTATTTTATGAATTATTTAATGCAGTTCAAGCTGCATTTTAGGAGGAAGAACTTACTGCGAAAGCAAGTGTAGATTGCACAGTAAAGAGATAGGAAGAATTTGCACAATGAAAATAAAAGCTCTATTATGTATTTACCCTGTATCCTAGCACTTATAAAAGAAGTCAAAAGATGCACACTGAAACACGTTATAAATAACCCGATACAGCTCATGAAAAGAGGTGCACGGACAGCAACCTTGACATTGCTATCAGTTCAAATAATCTCCAGCTTAGTACAGTGTTAACCACACAGCCCTGAGTACTGCTCCCATGCTGTAAACTTCCCAGCTGAACTATCCCCACAGCCGTTAATGAATATACTCCCTTCCCTCTTCATCTTAGCCTAAGTTCTGCTGAGGCACAGCAATGATTCCAAGAGAAAGAAGAATGGGTAGGAAGGCTTTATTGCACTTGCTTTATTTTCAGCATGATAACATGTATTGCTGCACTACTTCTGTTAGCAATCAGGTCTAGGGATCAAATCACTCGCCTTCTCCAGGTCAATTAGCTATGTTGGAGAAAGGCCACAGCACCATTTTAAAATTTTTAGGCTCTTATAAACATTAGATATCCAGAGAAAGAAATAAAGCAAACAAAAAAATGGTGTAATTGAGCTTGAAGGTACTTATTTCCATTCCTCATTTTCTTTTACATGAGGGTAGTACTTTTTCATACCTGTGTTGCTGTATATAGAGATATGGCTGTGACTTCACCTTATATTTGTGTGTACAAGTGAAACACATAAGAAAAGTGAAAGAGGAGAACCTAGAAAAAAAAAAAACTTTTAAAATAACTCAATTGGAATAAAAACTGGGAGTGGAAAGCCCATTTGTCATTCAGAAAGACTAGAAATCCCAGACTAGTAACTGGGACACACAGGCCTCAAAGTAAGTGGAAGAAGAGAATATGGACCCTGGTTGCTTCTTCAGACACTGCAGGCAGGTCTCAAAAATCAACTGTGAGATGCACAGAAAAGATTCAGCACAGAGGGTTCAGGAGTGCTCCTCCCTGCTGCATGTGCTGCCCCTGCGCCCCAGGATCTGCAGGGAACAGGAAAGGCTGTAGCATATCGGAAAAGGAGAAACATGAAGTGACAGTGAAATAGAGTGAAAGGAAAAATAGTAATAATATGAATTCAGAGGCTTACATGTGCTAGGAAGAGTCACCCCATTTTTGGTATTTCAGCTGTATAACTATTTCCTCTGTAGGCACAAAACATTAGATGAATTTTATTCCTAGCATAGTTTTAAGTTAAGGCCACCCCTTAGAAACAGTGAACCACAATTTTAGGGAAGGAAGGTGACATCTCTTGCTGGACTCCAATTTTAGCCGCAGTAGACTAATTTGAGAGTTCTTTTCCACGAAGACAACCGCCAAAACACATCATCGTTTACAACACAGCAAGCACATAAAGTGATCTTTAGTAAGTGCTAAACAGGAAATCAAACTACATCAAACAGCCTGTAATTTCCTGAAGCAAGTTTGGGGTTATTCACCAAGCAAAGCAGCCTGCTGGGAGCAAGCTACCTGCGAGGCTCTGCACAGGCAGGGCCGCAGGCGCGCGGCATCGCCGGGCACCACAACATGGCCTCTCACCAAGGGAGGGAAAACACTGCTCCGTCACAGACACTTTTAGAAACTAATTGCTACGATCAATTAGAAAGAGCAAATAAATTGTTTAAGAAAACTGGAGGGAAAAAATGACATAACTGTCCCCCCCCCCCCCCCCCCAAAAAAAAAAACCCTTTTTAAACTTCAAAGCAAGTTTCACGATCCAAACTCAGCAGCTCACCTGCATTTTTCCTCACAGCACATTTTCAAAATTCACCTGGTTCTATAAAGCCTGTGCTTAACTAAGTGAAATGTTTTGTTAAAGAAAAGACACTTAACGCACAATCCCAGGGGCCTGGAACTTGCCACAAGCCCAGTTATATCTGTCATTTTCTGTGTACACTAATAAGGGAGATAACAAAAACAAAAGATGAACAAAAAGAGCATTTCAGGCTTTCCAGGCATGCCTGCAAATAAAAGCTCTGCCAAGGACACACTGGGAGGATCCTGCAGTTTGTAAAGCCTTGGAGATGCCCGACTCTCAAATCAATTGCTGAAGTTGCAGTGCTTAATCCTGAGCTACTTATACTGCTTGTAAAAGCGGGCCACACGGTTCATGTTTCCAGAAATGCCAAGTTTTGGCAAAGAGATGTTTATATTACTCCAGAAAGTGTTCTGACAAATTTTCAGTTGCAGTTCTGGAAGGCATCATCAAGAGTTTATCATACTTGTTTTCAGTTTTAATCGTAATGGGAAATAAGTCATCCTGGATAATAAATATTCAAAATATATTATAAAATAGTACTTGGCTAAAAAAGTTAATTCTTCAGCTGAAAAATCCAAAGGAAGTACAAATGGCAACCAAATTAACTGTCCTGAAGGGATGAAATATCACACAAGAAAGCCAAGATATAATTACCAAGAAAACTATTTATCCTCCCAAGTAAATCTGTGTTAAATAAAATTATTATTAATATTATTATGCCAGCTGCAACATATTATATTATATGCTTAGCCTTAAGTGTGCTCATGCTTAACACCTAGAGGTTGGTTTTCAGTTTATTATAGGACATATGTTTGGTGGTAGCTTCTTACAGTTTTCAGGAAGGGAGGTTTTCTGGTAACAAGGAAACACCAAAGCCTCCATCCAGCAGTGACACAACTATATGCCAGAGATTCACAGATTTTGAGCTTTCATGCAAGCGTGATTACATAAAATCAAAGCAAATCAAGACAGCCTTTTTATTTATTTATTTATTTAGCTAACTTTGGCTCTTCCAGTCATGTTTCTAAACACAAATACTGTTTTCCAAAAGTTTAAGCATTAATCCACATCACAAGGATTTCAACACAAAATACATACAAATAGTACTTCCCCCGAGTTTTATGTTTTAATCAATGAATTAGAATAGAAAGATTTGCGATAAGTTAATTTCTATTTCTAGAAAATGAAAAAAAAATCCTGGAGGAAAATAAACAATATCGACGAAGAAGCAAAAAAAAAAAAAAAAAACACTATTTTTGTGCCTCTTCCTCCTCCAGGGAAGAGAATTTTGCTGGACAACTCTCTGGCCATAGTAGTATACACTGAAAAAGTTATTAGCTCCTACAACAGGTTTATACCAATGGTGCATTGCCAAAATACACAATGCATGGATTTTAGTTAACCTTACATTTTAATTTGGCTGCGCATTACACACAAGAACATATCAAAAAACAGAGTATTAATAAAGAAAAATTAAAATGTGCTCCTCAAAAACTAACAATGTTTCTATGATGCTGAATATTTCAACACAGTTCTGCTAAAGCATCTGGACCCTTCCAAGATCAGCAAACATCACTTTTTACACAATGCCCTGACCCATCAGAAAAGCCTGGGAAATATTTCTGCCATAATGGCACATTTGAAAATAAATATGAAGCCTAAAGTTTGCATGTGGCTAAAAGGAGTCTTTGTAACTTTAAGATGTGTTCAATGAGACAATTTGACTGCAAATACAGATATTAACATCCGTAAAACACGAACAGCAGCAATCAGGAAGAGATTTCCTTGTTCGTGCAAGAACCAAAGTTTACTGCATCTTTTCTTACACCATCTTTCTTAAGTATAACATTCTTTTTGGCCTGTGGAATTTTTAAAAATTAAAAATAACATAATCATCATGCTGTATGGAGGAGGATTTCAAGTTTATATACATTTCCTACACAATGCAAATCTTAAATTCAAACTCACAAAGCTTTCTGCACAAGTCGTGCAATACAACTCCCATTTCTGTTCTGAGCCAATAGTGATTTTATTCTATTTGGGGCTTTAAAAAAAAATCTCTAACCGCAAAGCAGCAATCAGTTATAAAAAGCAGTGGCTGGCTATCAGATCCCCCTGCATCTTTTGGGATCATGTAATTAAGCTGATACTCAATTGGGTAGCAACGGAGGTAGAGCTGAACAGAATAAAGTCTTACAAAAAGCGTTTGATGTGAAATATTAAAAATAATTTGTATGTGGAATTTATTAAGGTATAATGTACATGAAATGAAGTTAAGGCTTGTAATTTGTCATGAACTGGGTTCAAATCAGCCGATTTTTCGGTAATATCTTTTCCTAAATTATTTCACACAGTGGTTCCCATTCTGATAGAGGAATGAAGGTAGAAATCCTAATGAGAGTCAATCATTAGCAGGAAGAGGCAGCTGAAATCATTTATTGATGCACTGTAATTAACTAAATCCAGAACTTTCAAAGCGAAACTGAGAATCAAAGAGAGAAAGGCAAAAAAAAATAGGCAAAAAATTGATGCTAAAAACAAAATCTTTCAGTCTCGGCTAAGCACCACAAGCCAACAGGCCTGAGAGCAATGCAAATAACCCCATTTGTTAGTTTGTCTGCCACACTGGAAAATAAGTTTTGATCCAACTGAATTTAATTTTGGTAAGAGACCAAACAAGGTTAACTTAATTTGACATAGAGCCCTTGCTTTCAGGAATCTCCAAGATAAACAAAACAAATGGAGGACATAGCTCACATAACCAGAGTGCAGGACAAAAACATCTTTATTTAACAGACTGAAGAGGATGCCTATCCAAAAGGCAGGATGCGCACTGGGATTGCTCAATCTGCCAAAGCAAATGGAAGACTTCCTGCCGTGTCCCAGGAGAGCATCCCCACCAATGCAATACGGAGTATCCTGGGACCAGGATTGGTGAAGCTTTCCCCATGACACCACCGAGGGCAGGTAACTCCCTGCATCAATGCAAGCTGCGCCCCGCACAGATCAGCACCCAAGCCAGCAGGATAGCCCAGATAGGGAAGTTCCCGCTGCCCTTGCTCACTTCTGTTCCTAGGATCTATCTACCCACCCAGTGAGACAGATTATGTGAGGATTCATCTACTGCCCGTCTGCCAAGGCTTTATTTCCTCCCCTCCATCTGGGGGCGCCAGGGCTCTTACTGAGAGGGCAGGTGAGGCGCTCCCGTCGATATACGACTGAAGCAATGTGCAAGCCAAGGCCATTGGGGAGAGGGGAAGGAAGAGCAGCAAGGGGACACCCCGCAAAGTTACATCTGTCCCAGCACTCCTCCCTTCCCAGCTTTCCATGAGCTCTTCCACTCCCTCCACCTGCTTCCTGGGCTACCCAAAGGCACCTCCTGCAGCACAGGAGCTGGGGAGATGCTGACACCACAACTCTCCCCCCGACCATTCTCTTTTGGATCACGAGGAATTTTTCCTTGTAGACTGGAGTCTACAAGGAGCAGACTCTACAAGGAATGAGGCTGGAAATCCTTTGGAAAGCTATACTGAAACAAAATATGAGCATGGCAATAGTGGCTAGGGATGGGAAACAAACTTCTTTTATTATTACTGCTAAGTAAAAGGCTGTCATGTAAATCCATGCTATGGACTTACGCATACCTTCCTTGCATGGCCCATTCGGAGAGAGCAAGTGGATGACGTTCCAAGCCATATAACTAAGCAAAGCTCTAAATACCAAACTTTTAAAAATATTTCAATTAAGAGACTCACATGAAAACTTGCTACTATCAACACTGAAATTTTCCTGACACAAAAACCAGACAGGGTTATATAAAATTATTCACTAAGAGCAGTGTGGAAGAGAGATTCACAGGGTATTTAATATATCTGCAGGGTTACGGAGATGGCAAAGCTTTTAGCAAGAATTAGCAGAATTCCACAAAATACAAGCATGCCAAATAGAGCAGAGTTTTGTACTGCCCAAAACATCAGTTCAGAAATATGTAGGAGTGGGGAGAGCACAGGAGTTGAGCACCGTGATTCCCTCCTGGCTCAGATGAAGAACTACTACTCCAGGATTAGCTTCTCAAAACAGATCAGTTCTGCAGATGACTCGACCTACTCATCACAAAAGTCTTTTAATACAGTTTCTCACTCTATGCTAGTGAAGGAATGCCCAGAAAACCACATTATGAAATAACATTAAGTGTGTTGGAGACTTTCTTTGCACAGTAATTTTGCTCCAATATTACTAACAAACCTTTTATATTCCTGTAATTCTGCTAATTTTTATAGCTCAGATAGGTGAGTTGCATAAGAACACAAACCAGCTGGACACATTTTGCTTTTCTAGCCAAATGAAAATTAATCAAAAAAGGAGTCATAATTTCAACCACATGAGCTATACCAAGGAGGCAGAATCCCTGCTCATCTATGAGACTGCAGGTACCACAGGGAAGCTAAGAAGAGCTACACCACAAGCTTATCACACAAAGCTAAGTTACACAAGCAGTTAACCAGTTAAATTTTTTATGGATTTGGGGAACTGCAAATAAAAGGTCCAGAAGTCTAAATTACAATTTTAACACGTTTTTAATGGTACTCTTGACATGCTAAGAAGTATGCGAAGCTTTCTCCCATTCATTCCATGAGTTCTTCTTACATGTAATATTAGAGGTGCCTAGACTGTTCTCGGTGTACAAATTAGAAAATATTCTGTATTTTGCTGCACAGGTACTATTCCAGAGCCTCCAATGGAAGCAGAAAGCATACTAAGCCAATACGTATACTATTTTTAAAGGAAAAAAATTACCATGAATTTGTGGTATCTACCTTGGATCTACTTTTTATGTTAACGAATATGTTACAGGTTTGTATAACTGTCAGTTAAATAGGCTTTTATTTTAGCAGAATGTGGGAGGGAGTGGGGAGACCCTAATCAAGCTTCTTGCCAAATCAGAAATCCACAATAATCAGGATCTGCTTCTAAACAACAACAAAAAAACTAATAAATTTTAAGTGGTGTCATTTTAAATTACTCCAGTTTAAAGAAGTGGACCTCATATCTGAAATTAAGATAGTAGCTTATGTCAAAAACCCAAAACCAAACAGCTGCCTTTGATGTGACTGATTAAACAGCTTTTGTCTCTGGCATTACTAATAGAATGAGTAAATGGGTTGTAATATAACATACAATTTGGTTGCCTACTAGTAAACATTTCACTAAGATCAGAGCACTAAAGTTTCAGTTCATGCCAAATGATTTTATAGACAAATAAATATGAGCTTAAATACCAAATAAACATATGCTGCTAGCAGGGTACCTCAGTACTATGTGGTGGGCCCTTCGGGTGCTGCAGTCAAAGGCAGAGGCAAGCACAAAATGGGAAGCCAAATGCTGCTTCCACCCAAAGTTTATGATTCTGCGACATTGCAAGTCATTTGACCAGAAAAATCAAGACAAGTATATATATTTTTTTAATTCAAGATAAACTGATATTAGAAGCAATCTGCCTGTCCCCTTCCTTGGTACTACATGTTTCCTGTATCATGGAAGCACTTCCTATGAAATATATCTTGAGATTAGTAAAACAGTTCTTGAAGGAAACTGGTCAAAGCTGATTTTTAAATGGACTTCCTGCATTGGCTTCAACACATGCTGAAAACACTGTATTTTATAATATTCTATACTTGCAATCAATGTAGAGTTATACTGGTACACACAGAGAATTCCTATATTTCTCCACACATCCCACATCTACAGGAAGACAAGCAATTTACAATAGCTTGTATTGTGGAAGAAAATAATAAGAAGAATCTTTAAAAGCACCAGTAACTGCATTTTGGCAAAGTTCTAACATTTGACGTGATCCTGAGATTTTACTCATAAGACATTTAAAAACAAAGTCACACCATAAAGAAAAAAAGGTAGGGGGAAAACAAAACAAACAAACAAAAAAACCTCACTGCATTTCAATATTTGGAAGGGAACCTAGCTTCACTCGCAGGGCTTAGCTGCAAATGCTAATACAGGCAGGACTCTGCAGATGTGGCAGCAAAACCTTCATACAGTAGCAAGCACCAAGCAATAAACTGTTCTGAACACTGGTCCATCTCACCTGCCTTAAGTGTATGGCTTAAACTGCTACATTTTTAAGTGTGTTTTTTATTAAAATAAGCCTCAGTGAGGATTTGGGGAGAAATATCAAGGCAAGACAAGCAAAGGGAGAGCCTAGTGACACATAACAATAGCCAGTGAAATATTACTCTTATTTTCTGTAATAAACACCAAGATCAAAACATTATGCAAGTTAAATTTCCTTGAAAGGTTCCCAGCAGGAGTTTTCCTTTTGGTTTGTGCAGTACGCGATTTCCTCTCACCCACAAAAAACATACCAAGAATGTGCATGTGCCGCTAACACTAAGCAGCACTTCCTTAATCACTCATTTCCAACAATTTATGGATGATCAGTGGCAAAAACGAGCAAAAATAATGAAAGCATGCAATGAAAGCTCCTTGAGACAAACCGGCTTGGACTTCCTACTCAGTTCTGTGTCTCTTTAAGATGGGGGTCTGATACAAATTAGCCACTGGGAAAAAAAAAAAAAGTCATCTGGTCATAAAATACAGTACAGGGTCACTTTTATGTAAGTTTGCCAAAAGGGACATAAACCAGGACAATTTCAAACTGTGACACAGGATAGAAGTATATTAAAAAAATCTTTGTTCCTCCTCCATTGTGCTGTCATGTTGCTCAGCTTTATAGACATTCCAAGCACCAGCTCTGGCCTCTTCGCTTCCACCTGGTCCACCTAATTAATTAAGCAAGGAAGTTACCTCAAATTTTTGTACTATTTGTTTTTATTATCATGCGCTCCTTTTGATGTTCCAGGAGTTAACCTCTTAATCCACAGACTGTGTGTGTTGTGTTCTGAACATTTTGGGATGTCTGGATAATTTGGATAATTGGTCAGGATGTTGCTGTCGCTCATGTTAAACTTTATGCCATGACTTCAGGTTCAAAGATCAGTATTAAGGTAAAATACTCCATAAAGCCTTTTTCAAAAGCTAAACTTGCTCTTATGCAATACCTAGTTATACCAGTTTCTCATGGTGGTAAAACTCTCTGGTTGTATTTTCTTACAGATTACTCCTGAACAACTTCAACCAAAGTGTGTATTTGTTTGAAGCTGACAGAAATGAAGTTACATCTGCAGAAAGCATATTTAAGGTCAAGAAAAGGTATAGCAACTATCTCTTCAAAGATGCTTGCCTCCTCACACAGTAGCATATATGCTATTTTCTGTGCAGTCAATGCCCAACTGCAAAACCCCACAGTTTTCCTTTGGAGAGAACAGTAAGAGATGAGGTTAGGTCTGGTATTAAGTAACGCAATTGACATCTTTGCTTCATAATTACACTAGAGAATTTGTGAAGGGCAAAAACCACAGAACTGAAAAGAGTATCTAAACAACAAATGTCTTTATGCACTCACTCTTCAAAGGAAAAGAAGAATTTAGAGATAAAAAGAGTTTTAGTATCAATACAGGAGATTGACGTTATTCCAGCCTATTCCAACACCTCAGTCAACAGCATATGCCAGCATATGCCATATTTATGGAAAAAGTCTAAGGCATCTATGCATATAAACACATGTGTATATCTGTATATATATATATAATTTGTGTACGTGCATGCACATACAGGTATACCAATCTTACTGTCTCTTACAGCTATTTTCCTGATAACAGAAGCTGGCCACTGCCATTCAACAGGAACAAACTGTACCAAGCAGGAGCACTCAGGCTCTTGAAAAGGGCACAGCTGACCACTTAGGCTCGAAATGCCCTTTCTGCATTAGCATAGCAGTTTTAATTAAAAACTAGGCAGAGTGAGCTTGATTTTCAGGACAACACTGCATCCGTCTGTGGCGAGCGCCTGATTTCCATACTTCTCTGCACAGTATGCAGGTCCTCAGCTGTTTTAAACTCGTGCCCTGGGGAATCAAAAGGGGTCAATAACAGGGGCCATGTGCCATTTAGAAAGTATACTAGCAACCAGGAAAAAAGCCATAGTAAACTGGGAGATGGTTAATCAAACCCATTCAGATTCATGCAGCTTGAAAAGCAGGAGTAATACTTACCCCTAAAAGAACATGGAAAAAACATTTCACAAAGTTCATAAAGATAACCTATAAACTATCTTCAATACCAACAAGTTCATACTGTAGCAAATAGATTAAAAGCAATTTTGAGTATAATCTATGCTAAATACTCAAACATTTTGAATTTTAGCACAAGCAGGATAAAGACTGACACTACTGTCAGGAGTTAAGCTCAGAGAAATCCAATATTTTTTAAGTTGAATTCATACTCAGAACTGAACTTTTATTCATTCATTTTCAGTACTTAAAATCCAACCAGCAACTCTTACATGAGCACCTACAAATGGATAATTTGATTCGTCTTTATTTACTCACAATAACGAACATCAATCTACAACAGATTTAAGATGACCTGAACAATCACTTCCACCAGAACAGCCTTTTCACCCCCATTTTGAACCACATTAAGCATCAAGTCAACTGCTGTCCCTATACTGTAACAAACCTCTTTACCGAATGTCTTCACATTTACGGTGGATCCCCCTTCCACCAAATGCTGCAAGTTTGCCAAATGTATACATTCCTTTAAACTTGGATTATTGAAGTCTGATTTTGCCATCTAAGGCAGTAATTTGAATGTTCCACATCTTGGGACTACACAATGAATGGCAGTTTTGGTGTAATTTTTGTTTGTTCATTTTTAAATTTACATGGGTAAAATCAAAACCAAAATGATTTGCAAAATTACCAGAATTATAAGAAGCAGTCATGGTCAAAATTGTCTGTTAAGAGAAACAGATGACCAATGAGCCAAAAATCTGAGGAGAAGAGATGGAAGCACTCTTCAAAGATTACAGAACTGAGAAGCTTACGTCCATCCTTAGTTCAAGTAAACAAGTTTTCCCAAATTTGAATCACCATATTAAGTAATTTATTTTTTAATTTTGTATTTATTGCAAACGAATAACATATCTGCATCAGAATTGGAACAGAAATGCATAGGTTAGGTATATAGGACTTCAGAGCCAACTAATTTAGTTCAGAAATAAACATTTGCCACTTTTAACTTATTGAAAAAACACAACCGAAGAGAAGGTACTCATGTATTGAAAAAACAAATTTAAAGGCTGTAAAGTAGCAAAAGTTTAAGTATTTAAAAAGTAAAAAGTTAAAAAGTAGTAAAGTTTAGCCCACAAAGGTGGAAGAGGAGAGTGGTTTCAAGCTGAACTGGCTAAATAGGGTTAAACAGAGTAGCCCAACTTGACCTCTTCAGCTCAGTCACGTAAACCTACACAGAAATAAGTTGGATACTGCTATAGTTCAGGCAATAAAATATAAAGGAGCAACACCAAATAGCTGGTTAGGCAAACAAGAATCTACAGAGTCATCCCCGCTAGGTCTCGCAGATCAGTTCCACCACAGTCCTATTGCTCATCTTCTATTATCCAAACGGTGACTTCAACCATAGAACAGAAATCTCTATTTCTTTGCACTATTTTATCCCAGTTACAGTTTTCCTCAGGCAATACTTTAAGCATTTTATTTTCATCATTTTCTTCTGTTTTCTCAAGCACCTACAAGCACCTTAAACCCAAAATTGGATTCTGTTGGCTTTGAGGCTTCCCCAATTCAATGAAGAACAGAAAAAAAAAATTCTCATGCCGCATTCCCACTAGTGAAACCAACGGCTACATTTTCCTTCCATACCGGTGATCATCATCTTGATTTACATTTTATTTCTGATCCACCAATGACTTCGTAGCGTATTACATTTGACTTTAGTGCATTTTTCTCATTTCAGACCACTTCTCAAGATTCTTTGTTTTCTAGTGTTGTCACCCAGAGGTCCTGGAATTCTCTCAAATATTGTATCATAAAAACCAAAAACATAATCATTGAGATTAGAAAAATTAATGAAAACATTTAGTATTATCGGTAATTCCCATCTGAGTTCTTTGATATTCATCCTTTGAACTTTATTTTGTTGTGTTCCCCCATTATAATAATCTCTCTTTCATTGCACTTCTTTATTTCGGATATTAATATTATAGTAATCCTCATATTGTTACATGGTAGAATAACAATTTTCTTGGCCATTTATTATCTTAGACTGTTTAATTATTAACCTTGGGTATTTTCTTGTTAGCACAGCCAGGTAATTTATAAATATTTCCAAAGTGAAATGACAGACATTTTATTTTCTCCAGAAAGAGAAGTTAACATGAATAACATTTTAGTTTCTTTGTTGTTCTGCTTTCAAAGACATCAAGCAAATAAAGCTAAACTACAGATTCTTCTCTCCGATATTACCTGTTAAAATGGAACATTTCCTACTCTGTTTAATTTTTTTGTCCACAAGAAGCTCCTGAGTTTGCATCACTCCTATTTCCCTTTGTTTTCATCTAGATATATTCGCAAAGTCTGCTTTTGTGAGTTTCTTTTCATCAAGACATGCATATTAGAAAAACAATTTTCCTCAAAGGAAAAAAAAAGAAAGTCTTTAAAAGTTGAAGTGTTTCATTTAAAAATAAATCCTTCTTGATCCCAGTATTAGTAGCTTTTGAAGGGCTTCTTTCCTTCAACTCATCCAGAGGCAGGTACTGTATCCACACTTTACCTGCTTCTGTGAGAATGCATGTGTGTTTACACACATTCACATATTTAGACAGATCTGTGTCAAAATTTATTCCAAGTCTGCAATATTAATTTCATCAGAAATAAGGGCTGGAATAGGATTTTTAACAGCATGTTCCTACCTTTTTTAAGCCAGCAAATCCTTCCGATTCCAGAAAGAAAAAGGCAAAGGGCATCAACACAAACAAACATAAATTGGAAAAAAGAGAAGCAAGATTCCACAAGCCTGCAACAAACAAGAAAAAGTCTATTTAAGTGTTTCAACTTTAAAAGATACTACATTCTCATCTCTTACATAACAACAAAGTAGCACACACACAAGTCAGGATTTTATGGACGCCTAGGGGCCTTCACAAACCATTGCTGCAAAATACCAATTTTAAGTGTAATGCTCATTTTTAAAGAAAACTCAAATATTAAATAGAGCAACATCCTGAAACTTCAACCTGAGTTTGCAGTGTGTCTTCTGACAGTTTCCACAATATCCTACTCTTTCTGCAAAAAAAAAGAAAAAAATAAAGTATCTGTTGAAACTCTTCCCAAGACAATGCATTCTCTCACCAGTGAATCTCAAGATGTTCAGATCTATGTACTCCCTGCCACCCACATTTTTCCTCAAGAGGAAACACGGCAAACCATGGATTTTAACATAGCAATATACAAACCCTGTCATCACCTCCTCATTAAAAGCAGATATCATGCATGATAAACCAGCAGCAGCAGCCTTCCATGATGAGTGGCTTGGTGGAAGAGGGGAAGGAGGGGGACGTGGTTTATGTCAACTTCATTGAGGCTCTCGCGTCTCCCACAACACCCTCCCCAGCAGACATCGGTGCACAGGCCGGGTAGCTACGCTGCAAGGGGCACTCGGAACCCCTCAGAACCAGTTGAACTTCTCAGATCAGCAGGTTGGGACCAGCAGCACAAAGTCCATCTGAAAGCTTGTGACTAGGGACCAACTCTATCCAAGCCCTTATTAGTGACCCAGGTGAGAGCACAGAGTGTAGCCTCGGCCATATATATGAGACTGGGGGAGCAACTGATGCAGGTTACGGTTGGGCTGATTCAGAGGAATATGCACAGGCAGCAGAAATGGTAAATAGGATTCTCACAAAGCTCAGCGAAGGAAAACACAAGTCCTGAATGCAGGAGGAATAACCCCATACACCAACACACACGGTAGCTCAGCAAGTTGAAAAGCTGCTTGGCAGAAGAGGTCCTGGTAGACACCAAGAGTGACCATGAGCTAGCAATCAGATCTCTGGCAAAGGTGACAATTCATCTCTGTCAAGATCTGCTTGGAGATTCTCTGAGCCAAAAATTCCCTGAACAGCTCAGTAGCTTCCGATAGCTAAATACGCAGGTAGGTATTTTCTGCATCCTCAAAACACTCTAAAAAATACAAAATAAAATATGGAACCAGACAATAGGGAAATAAAAACAAGTCTCTAAGCTTCCCCCAAACTAAGCATTTCCACAGTCCTACAGGACTATATAATAGTTGCAAAAGAGCAACCTCAAACAACAAGAAAAAAAATTTAAACAGCTTTAATTGTGTAACTCCCCCATCTAAAGTGCAGGCTCATCTATTTTTTTAATTGACCATTTTGGAAAGATTGTATAAAGAAAAAGCATTTATTGTGTGTCTAGAAAAATTACTGAATTTTGTATGAAGTTCTAAATGCAAAAATAGCTTAGCAGCCATCCTCACCTCACCTTCTCTCATAAAAAAATTTAGTTCTTTCACCATATATACTCCCTTTTTCCTCCAAAGAGCAGATTTAATTTGGTGTCAAGCAGACAAGTTTGGAAAAAGAAAAACAGTTCAACTTAAAAAAAAAAAAAAAAAAAAACACACAAAAACAAAAAAAAAAAAAAAAAAAACAACTTTATCAAGAATTGATAATATATATGATTAATCAGTTAAGTTACCCAAAACATCCATGTGCAATATTCAAATCCTAAAGAAAAGGCTAACTAAAGGTGCTTAAATTTAACAAAAAAAAAAAAAAAAACACATCCCACACAAACACCCCACAAACACAGCAACACAAGCATGAATTCCACAGAGAAGACCTGCTGCAGAGCTCCACGCACACGTGCAAAGGACGAGGAATAAAACAGAGCTCCATTGCATTTACAGGAGCACATGGTGCATAGCTGGCCTGGGCTTTTAAAAAGATGAAATGCAAAATCTCTGCACCTTAGCAGCTCATCAGAACCATGTTTATAGAATCTTGAAACACAGAGCAATAGTAGACAGGGAAAATTACATGAGGTGATGGCAGTGCTGTAATGCTGCTCTAACAGCTTGAGGGATGGGAAAGCACAAGAGAAGTCAGAACTGAGAGAGAAACATCAGCAAGTTCCAATTGCTCCTCCTATCCACCTCCTACTTCTCTGAATCCAGAACTTCATGACTCTCTTGTTCCCCTCCTGTATTTATTATCCGAAATTAGAGTCTTAAATTATCACATTTAAAAAAATATATCTCCTAGGAAATTGACTACATGAAGAAATTCCTCAAGACATTTACAAATCACAACATGTAAAGGAAAAAAAAAATTGAGCATCTTTAAGCTTTCTACTAAGACTCTTTTCGGGTGGGCTCTTTGACATACCTAAGGAAATCTCCCATAAAACAAGTGAAATACCCAAAAAATCAAAACTTTTCAGTCTGCAAACAGAACAGATTCTCAGCATTTTTTTTAATCCCTTACCATTTTCATTAAGTTTTACCCCCACCTGGTGGTTATGGCTAACAACAGCACAAGTGACCATCTCCAGCTGTCTGCAGCATTTCTGGGCTCAGTTCACCATTCATTAGATAACATTATTTATACTGGACACAGCTATGGGATTTCTGTCTAGTTTTAAAAATTAAAAGTATTTATTTTTCTGATTTTCTATATGCCACAACTAATCTAACAGTCCTATGGTATAAAATCCCTTAAAATTGAAGTTGGTAATGGGGATACTGGACTGCATTTATAATTGATAAATCTATGAAAAAATAAGTGTTTACAACCAATATAAGTTTTCCCATTTAATTTTTTTTTGCAAAACATTAAGTCAATGGTGTAAAGGCTGAGCCAAATTTAATGAAGAATTATGGAGATGTGGGCAAACATTTCCCAAATTTGACTCTGAGAGAGCCCTATGAATTCTTAAAGGCTACACGTTTCCCAACTACTTTTCACAACGGAAGAGGATTTTACAGAGCAGTAGAGCATTAGCAAACAAACCCAGCAGGTGCCACAAGAGGGAGCCCGTCCCCAAAATAACAGCTCAACAGAACATTTTATTTTGTTACGTTTCAGCAACACAACCCTATGACCTGATCCCAAGGAATATGAGTGTTTAGTCTTCGCAGCAACTCCAATAATTTTTTTTTTTTTAATTTGGCCATGATTTCACCTCGCCTAAGCTTTGAAATACATGGCCAAACTTGGAAAGAGAGATGCTGGGCTTCATTCCATGCTAGGCAGCTTATGAAATACCAGTCACATTGCATATGCAAAATTTTCAACACATTATTTATCACAGTAAATCAGAACAAGACGATCACTGGAAAATTTAACAACCTTCCTATGAGAAGCCTACTACTTAGAGAAGACTTCTCAGTTAATTCAAAGTTTCTTTCACTCAAAATTAGTGTGAAAATATCTGAAATACTTTTCACTTCCTGTAATACTATATAATACTTGTCCAAAGTCAATTCAAACACAGAAGAATGGATTCATTTCCATTAATTAGAATTAGATTCTCAGTATCAAATGTGAAAAGTTTCTGAGCAGCTAAATCCCATTGAAAAATAAAAATTAGTTTTATCTTTTAAAATAAGAGACACATCAAATTAACAAACCTCCATTCTATGTATGATGTTTTATTGATTATAGAATGACTAGCCTAGAGACACCCTCTAACGTTACACACTCCAGTGTTCTGCTTAAAACAAGTAACTTGCAGGTTCAACCTGTCTCTCCAGGGCACGAGCCAGTTAAGTTTTGAAAACTGCTGTTTTCTTTGGTTGTCTTTTTGCTGCCTAAATATCTATGCAAACCCATGAGATCCCACGTACGAATTTCCTGAGTACAAGGTCTATTTTCTTAAAAGTATCCTGTTCTCACCGCCTCCCTGACTTCCCTCAGATCTTAAAACTACCCAGCCCAGGCAAGGCAAAGGGTTCCTCCTTACTCACAAGGAAAAGCAAAATGTGTTTATTGTCCAGATAAAACCTGCAAGCGCTCTCACAAAGATGGCAGATAAGAAAGCACATTAGGCACATTCCATCTGCTCCAAAGTTCCATAACGTTATTTTTAAAACTCTGCAAATCAGCAATTTGTCCTTTGCCATCCGTGCATATTGTTAGATTTTGCAGAAATGTGCATTCGAGGCAAAAAAAATAAGCAGTAATGCAAATTGGAGAAAAATGCCTTCAAAAAATGTTATATGGTATACGAATAAACTGCTATGCACCATCATAAACGAATGGGTTTATGGAACTGGAATTTACACACAAGAAACAAAAAATTGCACATATTTAAGTTACTTAGTTCCCAGGAGTTCTTATTCTATATCGATATTTAAAGGAGAGAACTTGGTTTGGTTTCCTCAAAAATGCACAATTCAATAAAACAGCGCATGCACGCACACACACAGAGCAAACCACTACACAACACACCCTAAACACGAGGACAGACTTGTGTGATCTAGGACACAGCAACAAAATCAACCAGCCAAAAACACGCATCAATTCGTTTACCATCCTAAATGAAAATATTTTTTTCTTTTATCTTACAAATAAACATATATGTGGGACTCTAATGAAAATATTCATTTTAACGACAATATGCTGAGTACTAACCATGAATTAGTGAGCCATTTAACCACTGAATATAGTAGTTTTGTGGAAAAGAGAGCAGGATCTCATTGCTGATTATTGAGAAGGGAAGAAGCAGGACTGCACCAGCGGAAACTGCTAGAGTGAAGGTGCTCAAGAACAGCCTGAAATTTAAAGAAAGGCACCACTGTTACCACCAGCAAGACGCTCCAAACAGGGGAGGAGGAAATAAGTTATCTGACAGTATCTGGGGACAACCCACTCTAGGTGCAAAGGGACAAGAGAAGCCAGGATTTCACAATATTCCACTTTTTAATGGCAAATTTACAGAATTCAGTAAAAACAAGTAGTTTAACTAACTAACACAAATTACATAGGATAAGTCAACCGAATATCTTTTTATAAGAATTCATTAAAATATTTAAGTTTGTTTTTAAGATACTAAATGTAATTTACACTGAATGCCATCTTGTGGCATCAAGGACTGTGTTGTTCAGAAAACAAGACCAACAAAAACTTCACAAATTAGTCCAATGCTAAAATAAAAACAAAAAAAGTTTTTCAAATCACAGAACAAGATGAACTTAAATAGATTCCTCCTACAATAAGAACATCGATGTTGCTGGCAGAATTCTTACTTCTCCGTAAGTCTGTCTTTGCAAATCTTTTTTTAATAAGATTATGCAAATGAAAAGGCTACTAAAGGCTAATTTTATTTAAGAAACAAATACTTTTTTTAAAAAGGAGGTTTAAGTATTCTAAACCAGAATGTTAAAACAATATTCAAGTGTTTCGAGATTTGACAGTTCGGCTGTTTTTATTACCATTAACCTCTCCTTTTTAAAAAAACATATCATTGTTAAATGTCCTAACAGCTACACTACATATAGCAATGTCAACCTGCATGCATCTGACAGGACTTTTTGAAAATCAGCGTGCATAAATGAGGAACAAGAAAGATTAAGCTGAGGGGGAAGGAAGCTATTTTAAAACTAAACAACTTTAATGGAAGGCTGTTACTCTGAAGCACTGAAAGCTTCCGAGCGTAACAAAAGGTGCCTGTATTTCTTTCTCTACAGATGTGAAATACAGCTTATAATAAATTAGTATTCCAAATGCATAAAAAAGTAGTTATCAAAAACTATTGGGAGAAGTACTGCAGCGCACATCAACATTTCTGTACATCATGTGAGCTTGCCACGAAAGTCCAATGGAAAGGGAACAGCTTGCAGTGTGCTTGGCACCTTCCCAGCGTACAAGGTAAATCAGCAGGATGAGCAAAAAGCTCCCCTTCCAGCAGGGTGACAATCCCACCATGGGAGAGCTCTGAATGTTGAACCAAATTGCAAGTCCACATAATTCAGCACACTGAACTGTAAAAGTCAGTATTAAAGGTCAGTCACAGTTCACAAAGGTTTTGCAACTCTTCAGCTATTTATTTAAAATAGGAGAGATTAATATCTAGCTGTAAAGAGGAACAATAAGAGGTGAGGCCCTGGCAGACCAGCAGCTCTGACAAGCATTTCATTTCCTTTGCTCTCTCCTTCTATTTTTAAGCCCTGTTGAGGTACCCAAATGCAGATGTCTAGGTTAGGATGAGCTGACCTGTTCTCCAGGCTTCACTGCCTCCTTTGACAGGATCTCCACTGCCTGCAGTTGGACTTAAACATTCACCTCATATGTAAGCATCTATAGTTAGAAATTTTAAACTTCGGTGTAAGTCTTGAACTGAACTTCACCTCTAGCATCAGGTCCTCATGCCTATGAGGAAAAGCCCTAAACCAAACTGGCTTCCCTTCCTTTCATTATCCACATTGCCATTTGATCAACTTTTTCCTCTTCCTTCCCTAGCAGCACAATCCATTTGCCATAATATTTAAAGTGGACTATTTTTTAATCTAGAAGCATATAGCACTCTGTTTATAGTTACATATTCAGGAAAAACCAGTAGTGCAAAAAGGTTTTATACATACGAAATTCTGTTAACAATAGCATCCTCATCCTCTTGCTCATCTGAAAAAAAATAAATAGAAGTCAAAGTACAGCAGATTATATTCAACACTTAGTTGTATTTCTTCAGGCTAAAGTGCATATATTAATGAATAATGATTTCATACTCTTTTGCTAGTTTTAAGCACTTTTTAATCAATATAAACATAAAGTTATTTGACTTGGCTTTGATCTGTGTATTCAAATAAAATAAAGGGTCTTCCAGAGCAAACAAGCTACAGGAAAAAGCTGCAGGGTACATACTAACTAACAAAGCCCCCTAGGTAGACCTTTCATTTTTCAGGGTTAATGATATATTTTTTTCCAAAACAAGGTAGCATGCCCAGAACAGTAATGATTATTTAGCTGCTTCCCCTTATTCAGTCTACTACCACCCCTAAAAAAGTGATACCCCAGTTTCCCTTCGGATATTTGGCATTTTAGACCATTTTTCACCACTTCTTAAGCAACATCCTGACTTTTCAGAATACTAGCATTTAATTTGGAGACTAATCACAGATAGGTCTTTCATATTTTTCTATATATATATATCTTGTTTTTTCCACATTTGAAATTATTTTCTAGCCAGCTTTTGAAGTCTCACAGCTTTTCCATGACAGAAAATACAAAAGACAGAGACTAAAAACAGCCAGGTGTTCCAGGTTTGTGCAATATTGCATGATCTTGAAATAAATATGTAGTCCCTCAAATAATTTACTTCCAGAGAAGAAAGCGCTAAAGCACGGAGTTCTTGTTCCTGTTTCATGACAGGAATCTCAGGGTGTTCCGAGAGGCCAAGTCCAGGTCAAGCTCTCTTGTGATTTACTTCTGCTAAAGAACTTGTTGTGGAAACAGCAAGCAATTCTTCCTGAAGGAATTCCAGAACTGCTAATTTAAATTATAATGTGTGCCATCAGGAAGATCCTAGCAGGCTATGAAGTCTACCTAGTTAAATGCTCAAAGCTTTCAGAAAGTCAGGATGGCATCAAAACATTTTCCTTCCTTCCTTTCTTTCCCAATGTGAACAACTGCCAAGAGCATCTCTGCCACCAGTGTTTGCTAAACCAGTTCCTCCCCTTCTTCCATACGTCCCAACAGTAGCAACTTAGCAATATCAAGAACAGAGGGTACATTCTGTCCTATTCCTTAGTTTAGCCACTCATTATGTTTAAAAAGTCAATTTTGTTTTCAGAAGAGGTTTCAGTTTGAGGTTTTTACATTTTTTTGATGAATCCATTACAGAAAGCAGCTCCATCACAACACAGGTGACTGTAGCTCAAGGAGCGCTTTTAGAGTTCAAAGCCCCAAGATCTTCATGCACCAGCATGAAGTCCAGCAAGAGTATCAGTGAGCACCAAGGCTGCCAGGGAGGCACAGTGTAGGGAAGTGACAAGTGACAAAGCCGGCACAAGGGAGGGGACAGCAACCTGTGGGGCAGGGACAAGTGGAGCAGGTAGAGGGCAAGGCTGCAGGATGCAGACACAACTCTCCGGGCCGCTGCACAGCTGCAGGCTGAGAACCCGTTTGATCAGAGGTCTGAGCAGGTTGTTCTGCTTTTCTTGGGGAGGCAGAACAGGCAGGAACCACCTGTCTTTTGAAAAATAAAAGGAGATTTGAATGTATAAAAGACCACCATACTCACCTGCTTTTCTTTTGTATCTTGTGATTATGAAGTAGGAAACTATGTAGAGAACAGCAAACAGGAGAAAACAGATCTGGAAAGAAAAAGGTGCTTTTGTTAGCTTGTGAGGAAAAGCTTTGATTATAACATAAACAGAAAATAATGAGTCAACAAAATCGAAGCGGTATTGCAGTATTTATTCAAATCAAGAAAACTTTACTATAAAACAAGTGCTGACACTTACATGTGTTTTTAATACGTTTTATATATTAACATAGTTAAATGAGTATGAACTGCTTAGCTTAAATGATATTTCTTGAAAAACAGCCAACTGGGTTATACTCCTAGATCCAAACTGCCCAAGTATTTAGAGTTAGGACACAGTTTTCTAAATAACACTGCATTTCCCAAATTAAGTTTTCGGTGTCTTTATTTCCCAGAGAAAAGCAATTTATCGGCAAAGGGAAAGAAAATCAATGTTGCCCAGAGCTGAGGCAGACGCTCATACTTCACTTGATGTATCAGCTCAGTGCTCAAGCCACTTGACTGGACCCCAGCATGCAAATAACCCTTAAAGGAGTCCAGAAGGTGTTATATCAACTCCAGCTGGAGAAAATACACCCTGTCTACAGATTGCTTCATTTTTAGTCTCAAATCCTTCACATTGTGACAGCTGTCACCCTTTGTATCCCTTCTCATTCAAAGTAAGGCTGTTTGTATATTAGCTACAGGCTTCTGAAGTCCTATTTTGGAGTACCTACCAAGAGGTGTGGAGAAAGGCAAGCAGCTGCACCTTATCTTTCCATTACAGGAAAGTTGTTTCCAAAATTGAGTACCAGAACATAGAAACAATAAGGCAAGACCCAAACAGCTACAGTACGTTGCAGAGATGGGCTGAGAGGAATCACGTGGCGAGAGAGCTTTAATCCTACAAGACCTTGAGGAAAACAAAACCACCCAGTACTGCTCCGGAGTCTTACTTGTTGATGTCTGTTAAAAGCCTAGAATCAGTCAGAAGCTGAACAGCAGAGCAGGGCACTCGGCAAGGCTGGTGGCTGTAACCTTCCTTGCCACTTCAAGGGTAGCGGGGCTGCATCCCAGCCTAGTTGCTCTTTTTATAAACCTGCAGGAAACACTATCTGCACTCCACAACCTGAGAAATTCCACCTCTCTGATCTGCTGGGATCCTTTTGCTCACTGACAATACTGGCAGTTACCAAGTCTGAGAACGTGGCACTTATCCAGCTGAGCTGTTTTTTGCTATTGAAGTAGTTTGCCCTATTGCTAGAGGATTTTTATCAGCTCTGTGTCTATCTGCAGAAGGGAGGATAATAAAACCCCTACATTTACATCTGAACAACTGCATCACATTCAAACCAGGAGGACCAGAGAAGAGCATATTGCCCCATCAAGCAATATAGATATATCACTACAGAAACAGGATTTAACAGAAACATACTGGTGTATTTTCATATAAGAATGAAGGTAAACTGAGGTAAACCCTGGGTCTCCAGACTACTCCGAGAGAGCCTGTGCTGTCAGTAACAGTTAATGCCAGTGCCAAAAAAGTCCAAGTCCCCATTCTCTGAAAACTAGATCAAGCCTACAGATAGTAACATCTAATTTTAGGTATCCACCTTTGAAAATTAACGATCACATGCAGGGTCAGAATAAGTCTTTGCAAGACCCCAAAAATCTAGTTCCTATAAGAAATAAACTTTTTCCTCATACAAATATGATATGGTTAAGCTCTTCTGGTATTAATACGACAGTCTTGTTTGTATCTTCAAAGAAATAGCTGGCTTACTATATCTGTAGCGCACTTAAAATGGAAAAAAATAGGTGTCCTGTACTTAGAAAGCACTGCTGAGATCCCTGTTTTGAGAGCATAGTATCAGAAAGCTGACCAGTAACATGAACTGTCAAACACTGGATTTCTAGTTTTAGATGACACCTACTCTGCAACTCAGCAATAATGTGTAATTATATAGCTTGGTGTAATTAACCCTCTACTTTGCCAGAGTTGCATACAGTTTTGATACTAAGTATTTGATAGAGGTTGTTTATTACAGAATACAAACCATTCCTCCTGTACCAACCCACAGAAATAAGTTCTAATCAACAAAAATGTTAAGATATTAAGACGTAAGCTCAGTATTCAGAAAAGTTCTTTATAACAACAAGCAAACTCAAATATTCCTTCAGTTCCAATTTATACTTAGGGAAACCCATGATTCTGAAGTGTTTGTGGCCACACATGCTGAGGTTCCCAAAGCTGCAAATGCAGCATCTTAACTATTTTTAGAGTCAAACTCTTAAGCTAGCGAGTAGGAATGTGTTGCCCACAACAACAGCAGAACAGACTCCACATTCCAGTTGCGCTGCAATCCTCCGTTCTTACTCTTCAAATTGTTTTTGTTTGCTTGTTTCAGGATATCCTATACAGCACAAAACACAGCCCTTATTTGCACACGTTCTAGTTTCAATTTGTGTTTTACACGTCAGATTATACACACTATTCTAAGTAAGGTGCTGGGGCAACAGCTCTGCCTTTCTTTACTGAAATTATTGCAATGCGTTCACGCTGAAAATAGCATCAGTAACTTAAAATTATGCCCTGACCACGAAATCCATCCATTCTGTAGCTGCTGAGCTCACCAATGACAGCAAAACCTCATTATTTGTATTCAAGGGTATCACATCTTCCCATCCCCCAAAAATATCCCCCACACCTGAATTTCATACTTTTTTCAGGGTAATCCAGTTCTTTCTGTGAAATGTTCTAAGCCTCTTCTGCACTGATTACATCTTCTAGGAAGTCATAGCAATTTAAGAGCTAGATATTTTTGCTTCATTTTCATGCAATGTAAGCAATATAGCCCCTAATACTGATGTCTCAGGCTCTCTAACAGTAGCTTTCTTCTAAGCCAACACCCATTGCCATACACACTACAGAGTTTATTTACTTCACAGCAAGTTCCTCTATTGAGGCACACCTCCTCCAGCTTAGCTAATAGGTGCCTACACATTTCCTGGATACCACTCTTAACACAAGCAAGAAAGGGACAACAGCCTTCCGATAGCTTCACAGATACCAATCTTAACACCAAAAATACTCACAGCCAGGGCAGACATATGGAAATAGCATGCGATTCCTAGAAATGCATCATACACAAAGCTTCACTAATCTCTTTTACCTGGGAAACACACTTTGCTTCGAGCAGGAGGTCAGCAGAGTCAGCACTCACTCCACCATCCTCAGACCAAAACAAAGGTGGACAGCTCATGGTGACACCCTTCTCCAGTTCATAAATTAATGTGCTTACAAACACTAGTGTAAGCACAAATCTTTGTGACTACGCTGGTAACACCCTCCTGGTATGAAATGGGAGCTTTTTATTTCTTCTCTTTTCTATCCTGCATTTAAAAGAATGTCTGCCTCAGCTGTTAGATTACTCTGTGACTGACAGCTGCAAACTGAGGGGACTATTGCCCATTTCACCACTCACTCTCTCACCAGCACAGTGACTTTCTCCCTCTGGTTCATGGTTCTCAAGGCAGGGGAAAGCCTATAAAAACACTCTAGAAAGCTCCTCTGTGGACAGTTTTAAGATTGATAAGCTAACTCTTACACAATTAGATGATTTTAACACTTTCAAGTATGAAAGTCAAAGTAGCCAAGTGATCTGACTTGAGAGATTAAATGTAGAGGAGCAAAACAGTCATGGAATAGTCAACAGCATTTTCACTTTGTTATGCAAGAAATAAAAGAACTGACAAGACAGAGAACTAAGGACTAAAGGAAACAATTTTTATAGTACTATCTATGCTAGAATTAAGATTACTGCTATTGCATTCAGACAGCACTGTTGCTCAAAAGATATGGGAGAAGAAGCTTATGCACATACTGCAGAATCTCTCTCCTGTTTGCAGTTCTGACTGCATGTCCTTTTCCCTAAATAGCAAAAAAAAAAAAAAAAACAAGAGATGCAAGAGAAGGCAGAAGCTGATCTGTGAAACAGCACCCTGCAGAACATCTGAGAATCAGAAGCAGAACTGCAAATCTTGTGCTTGAATGATTGCTACCTACAGAGAAGCTGCACTGCTCTAAGGTTTAATTTCAATAACATAGCGTTGTTCACCCACCTATTACTGCTCCCACGCTGCTACAGTATTTAAAACGTGTATTTAAATGACACACAGCAACCAAAAAGCTTCCTCCCATGCCCTACTTCGCAATAATTTCTGTTTACATGAGGAACTGGCAGGAGTAAAGAGTGGGAAAAACATAGGTAGAGACAAACAGTTCTCTTCCATCACCTCTAGAAAGTTCATTACCCTACTGACTTCTAAGTAAGCACTGTGGCTCCATCTGGTTGGGATGTATCAATAGGATATTACCCAGAATAAAAACAAACATATGCACATATTTACATGTATGGATATGTACACACACCCTGAAGTAAACTATTGTTTTTACCTCTACTGTAAATTTGATCTTGGCATAGTATCATCACCTGCTTTGGACATAGCATGTCACTCCAAATGACAGATGAACCATTTATTCTTCACAAGCTGGGTGCCCAGCGTTTCTCAGAAAGGAAAGAGTCCCAAGATCAAACAGAAAACCGTGGCCAGGGGCAGGGGGGGCACTCTGCAGGCCAAAATGACTCAGATGAAGAACAGCCTCTAGAGCCTCACAGAAGGTGGCTTCCATGTATCACTCATCTAAAAAGTGTCTTCAAGTTAACTTTGCCAGCAACAGAGCCTCACGTCAAGCTACCTGAGGAATCCAAAGCAGTTTAAAAAACAGTTAAAATTTACATTCACCTATACAAATAAATGGCAATGTTATGGATAAAAAGGAGAGGAGGGAGAAAAAAAAAAGATAAGAAAAAAACGCTACTCATCTCCTAGCTAGGCTTCCAAATTAAAGATGAACACTACAATTCCTCCATACACCATAGTACCAGGCTCAATATACCTTTGAAGAAGTTATTGTAAAACATTTCACTCTGGCACAGGAGGACTGCAACAGCGCCATCTATTAGAGCCAAGCATATTTTTTCGACAATTAGCTAAAGATGTGAAACACCCTCTAGAACTAAAACCACTACTACTGGCTTGGATGACAAATATTCTAACATCAAATAATGTCATTATTCACTTTTTTTTTTTAATAGCCAAAGCACAATAATTGTATGATTATTGACAAGAGAAGCCTTATCAATACAAAATTCTTAAGCATTGTATGTTTGCATTATCAGTTACCAGCACAAGCTGTTCTATCGCACAAGACATATTCGTTTGTTCCTAACCTATCTAAAACCCTCTCCCTTTTCCTACATGTACATATTTCAGAGTTTGAGTAGTACACCTCACTTCTTTCTCCACAAAAAAGAACATTTAAGCTGCAATGCATGTGTGTTTTTCTAATTCCCCCAATTATGCAGACTTCTATTCATAAAAATCAAATATTTAAGCAGGTTGGAAATCTCAAAATTCAACAAATATTAGATATATTATTACTGTCAAATTTAATACAAACTCATTAGCATCAAGTCTCTATATCAGCTATGTCAAAAATAGAGAGTATAATTAGGTAATAGAAAATATGGGACAGGCAAGGCAAAGCAGGCACTTGAGATGAACAATGGAAGTGAAGCAGCCTGTTTGGATGATGATCCTGGAGCCTAACGCTGGAAACCAGAGCGCTCTGAGCCAATGGCACAGAGGGAATCAAGCCCAGCTGCTGCTTCCAGCCACCAAATGCAAAATTCCCTCCGTCATGCGCAGACCTCAGCACCATCTGTACACCTGCCACAGGGAAATGCAGGAAATACGAGCACATCAACTCAAAAAAAGAGCTCTAGAACAACGTTTTCCAGACAAGCAAAATATTTTGAAGCTCATTTACAAAGTTTCAAGTATTAGAACAGTACAACGCACCAGGGCTCTTCTTGTATTGGTGCTGACTGAACTAAAAAACAACTTTAGCCATTTTTGATTAATTAAGACACTAGGAACCTTTGTGTGGGAAGCAGGTCAGCAATATTTCAACACATTCTCAACACTAGGGTGATGAAATGTCAATAAGGGTTTTGCCATCATCTTCATGAGAAAAAAATAGGTCTCAAAACGCAATAGAAAAGCTATTGAAAGCAAGAAGCAATTTTAATTTCACATGAACTAATAAGCAGGTACAAAAGCATCTTATTGCAGGACATCTCTACCCACTTGCATGCTCAGATTTTACTGATGCAACAACCAAGGCTTCTAATAATTATATGTATAAAATCTACAATGACAACTTTCAAAGTCTCTCTCGTTCCTGTGATAAAAGTCATGGAACTCTTAAATATTAAAATGGTTTAGAGTTCACAGAGGACTCAGGATCCCATGTCATTTGATGACAGAAGAACACTGCACAAGTTAAGGCTTCCTCAGCAAGACCTACCACTGCCCTCCTTAACCAAAAAAAAAAAAAAAAAAAAAAAAAAAAAAANAAACACGCAAGGGGAAGTGAGAAAGAACAGGAGAAAGCACTACAGCTTAAAAAAAGATCACCTATATTAGCTTAAAATAGGGTTAGGAGGTTTCATTTAGACAGTTTCCTCAAGCACAGGTGCCACTGGATACAACACTAGACCTGGGCTCCCTCACCTACCATAGTGACATTGGCAACGTGGTTCTGATTCTCCCCCCACTCTGACATTGCCATCACATCCCCTGCCACTTGGCTGCACACTCCACTGGCCACTCAGCCTTCAACATCTCCAGAGACCCATCTTACCTTGGAGTGACTTGCACAGGGCATCCTTATGGCACAGGCTGAGATGTTCATTACAACCCCTACTACTTTCCACTTGTATCCCACCACATCTCGTTTGGATCCACCTAATACTTCATCAATTATCCAAAATAAAGTTTTGTTTGGACATGTTAGAGGGGCAGGGAGAAATTGGTCAGAAGCTTGCTAAAAAACTTGTTTCCACATGGACTACAGTTGTGGAAAACTCAGTCCAAATGCACCTAGAAACTCTAGTTGAAAAAGCAAAGCAGTGAAGCCTAGGTTTAGAGTGGAGAGAGGAAAAAAAAAAAAAAAAACACAACCAAATGCTTCAACTCACAAGTTTCCCCCACTTAGGTTTCATACTCACAGAGGCCCTATCCCAAGATTATGTTTACATTACTTTGCATTGCATAAATAAGTCACTATCTGCAGTAAGTAGATATGACCCTCAAGTCTGATTATATTCACCCAGTTAGGGCACCCCACATACAGCACCTGACACAAAAAAGTAAGTGCAAGGTGACTTGTGCATCATTTTTAGAAGATTTAACTCCAACTTCACCCTACCTCCACATTGAGGAAGGAACTAAACTAAGCTTCCATATTCAAAACAAGTACTACAATTGAATCATCCTTTTGCAACTTAATCCTGTCATTTATTTCCACTGCTTTTCTTTATTAGAGGGGCACATATCTACAAAATTTAACACAAACCAAAAAAAAATATATTGTATTAAGCGCTGATGCAGAAACAAAAACTGGTTCAATTGGTTCATTTTTTTGATCATTTGTCTCAGCTGTTCAGTTGAAAAATATCTTTACACTAACCTAACTGTGCTGACACACTTGGTCAGCACAGTTTCTAACTGGCGCAGTTTCTAACATTCCTTCCTGCTTCCTTCCTAGCAAATAACTGCAACTATAATACAGTAAAATAACAAGTATGAGGCAGTACAGATGGTAAAGAACAGAGTGATACAACCTGCTCAGCCGCTCAAAACAACAGAAACCACCAGGGACAGAAGGGCTGGGGTCTCGTACAATGACTTGATGTGTTTGCTGTCAGTTCCTTCACAGTCTCTTAACTCCTCACTGCACCTTGTCATTATCAAGGCTAAGTTTTCTGGGACAGTAAGATCTTAAACATATGTCTGTAATGTCTGTACCTTGCATGAATAGATCCTTCCTTTTGCCATCTGTTACTACAAAATAAACGCACCAGTATTCGAAAGGGATTATTTTGAACTGTAACAGAAACATTTTTTACACTTCAAACATCCAAACTTTTACATAAATGGAAAAAGTGGAACTCTCCAAACATTGACCTGTTTGGGAAATAAGCATCTCTGGCCACTGGTCTCAGCCAAGTGTTTTGATATTCTTGTTGTTTCCAGCTGGCTGCACCAGGACTGACCTCGGGCTCTTGCAACCACAATGTAACTCATCACTTCAAGAAGAGGTCAGCACCCATGTTTACAAGTAAGAGAACACTTTTTAGATAATAACATGATGCCAATATTTTGCATATACAACTGTATGTGCGGCTACTTTCAGGTTTAGATTTTATGTCAGTGCCATAAATACTCCTTTACTCATTGTTAGAATTCTTTTCCAAAACAAGAAGAAACAGAAGAATTTGAGAAATGCAGGAAAAAATTACAAATGAGATAAAAAGCTCAAGATCCAAGTCATTACTCAAGTCTTTAGTGCCTGCATAAAAACTGAAAGGCATCAGTTTTGTGGAGTAAAAGATAAGCTTGTACAAATATCCAAACAAAAAACATTTGAGCATTTATACTGCTTGCCCTCAAAAATCACCACTGCTTCTAATCAGCACTTCCTTTCTGGCCCAGCACTGGAATAGCATCACTTCTGGCACAAAAACTGCTCTGGGAGGACTACAGCTTTTGTCCATGGCATAAATTTAAGGAAGCAGGACTAGTCAGGAACAATACCACATTCCCAACAGGACACCAGACTCCATGGGCTCTCTCAGTTTACAGCCATATATGGAACAAATAGCCAGCAGTAACAGCCATGCACTAGTTAATACAGAAGTAGAATCCTCAACATGTCTGTGCCCTGAAAGAGGACAAATAAAAGTACAAAGTGGAAAGAATACAGAAAATAAAGCTGGTGATATTAGTGAAAACTTGCAATCAAAACATCCAACACACACACAATTGCAACTACCTAAAACAACCTTTTTAAACTGTCTGAAATTATTTTTAGATATGGAGTTTGTCCACCTATTAACTAAGCATATCACCTGTAGCAGACTTACGCTTAGTACAGCTGAAGAAAAAAATAGGTATGAGAGTGATACAGTTTAAAAGAGCTCTCTTGAAAAGAGAGATGCATTAAGTAGAGATTTTTTTTTCAAATATCTAGCAGGTGAAGTCTAACAAGTACCTCCTAAAACACTTAGTCCTTCATACAGGAGCATTAGTCATTAAACTACATATTATACCAGTTTTAACATCTGCCTGGACTTGCATGAAGCAATTATAATAGCTCTTTTGTATTTGAACCTATTCTGCCAGAATTGATTTTTCCATATGTTTAGTATTAATATAATTAAGTCATTTCCAAATATACTAGACTAGTTCCTAAGTTTTTTTTTTAGCCATGAAGCTTATAGCTATCAAACTGTTTTCTTCTGCACTTCCCCACACTATAAATGCAAGCACACTGCATTTATTTTGCCAAGAAAAGTCTCATTATCAAGTGCATCCGTGTACCATTACAAGTTCAAAAGCTTTTAGTTTGTAAATGAGAGAATAATATAAAGAAAAAAGTACGTCTAAATTAAACAAATATATATATCAGAAAAAAACCACTAAAACTGAAAGAGTTAGAATATTTTTGAGAAGTAAATACAAAGGAGCACAAAGACAAAAACAACCATTGCATTTGCATGGTTTGAAGTAAACAATACACACCACCACCAGTGGAAACTGGGACACCTCATAATTAAGTTGTATAAACAGATGTAACAACACCACATTCAGGAAAAACAGTTCACCAAAAGCTTAAATATCTTCCATGGACATGCAGCATCTCAGCACGCTCTAAATGAATCCATGGGATCAAGAAAAGCAAACCAAGAGCGCAAAAATTAACAGATAGTATCAGACTAATAAAACACTGCGTGGCCTTTGGAACCCGCTACAGTTCTTTCACATAGCTGTTGCTTGAATACAGAGCATTTATACTCTCCTATATTTTGAAACCAGATAAAGCTGTTTTTCAGAAAGATAAGCCTTCAGTTGCACTGAAGCCCAGACTTCCACTCAATTGGAGAAAAAAATAGAATAGAAATAAATAAATAAAATAAATCATGGTTCAGTCATGTCTTCAGTCTCTAGCACTGGGTTTTCACTTATTTCAGTTTTCACTTATTTAAGTTCTTGAAGTTTGTTGGTTTTCCTTAAAGGAACTCTTCCAAACAAGGGGTCCTCAAAAGTCAGCAGATAAACATTTGAAGAGCTCGGCTGAAACTAGACAGTTAAACTCCTCTCAGTGACACAGGGACAAAACACAGGGAAGAGGACTTTCTTGTGAACAGAAACACTGCTGCATGAGCAGGTACCACATGGACAGTCCCAACAAGAGGGCAAGAGGCCTCAGTTCAATTCTGCAATAGGTCATAGAGATGGTCACACCACAAGGTTATGGGTTTATTAAAAACCTTGTATTACCGTTGCTCTTATCTATAATCATGTCAGAAATATCTCTCTTGCACAACTGGAACTATCACAATTTGGCACCTACAGAAAGTGAGACAGACACTGCCAGCAGAAGGATAACAAGCTTTTGATTTCTGTTACATAACAGAACTTTAAGGAGAAGTTTCTGGTGTACCAGCTCAGGAAGCAAATAAAATAGAATTACAGTGAAGTTCAGCATGACTTTCAAACCTCAAAAAGCAGAATCTATAAATTCTGCATCCATTTAAGAAGAAAATGAAGAAATTTTGAGAGAAAAAAAAAAAGAATTTGCATCAACTTACTTTGATTCCTCTCATGAGGATAGTTTTTATTTTCCAGTGAAGAGTCCACAAAGATTGTGCCAGATGATAAAGGTTTCCAAAGGCACTAAGATTCCGCCAGATTGTGTAAACCTGACCTATTTGTATAAACAGGCAAGCAGAGGTCCCTAAACTCTTACAGAGCACAGAATACTTTGCTTCCTTCTGTTAACAGCTCTGTGCATCTACTACGCCTGCAGCTGGAATTAAAGTTCTGTGTAAGGAAGTGGAGCACATTTAGCAGTGGAATCTAGAGGGGGGTTATTACACCCACTCCCCATTGCTCACAGCACAACTGATTTGCACAGCACTGTTTATTTGCTTATTTTAAGGAAGGATATTCACTGTGTAATTGCATGACCAGCAAGTGCAGAATTGGCTGGAGGGAATGTTACCCTAACTCTACATGTAAGAGATGTACTTCATGTACTTCTTTATGCTTAAGCTGACCACACAGGAAAAATTAGCACATGCAGCCATCCCACCTACAACATCTTGCTGTGGCTCTTTAGGACCTACCAGAAGATTGTGTAAGAGATCTTGCTGCGGATGGCAGCAATTTATACGCTCATGAAAGCCTGTTATCTTGTCTTTTATATATAAAGGAAAAAAACACAACTCTTAAGCGCATGATTTAGAAGGGATGTTCTTACCCCATGGCTGAAACAGTAACAGAGAGGGATTATCACTAAGCCAAAGGTCAAAGTACAGGCTCAAGAAGAAGAAATCTCTCACTGGATATTCTGTCTGTCCAAACAGAGCATTCACTATGCTTGAAAATATGTGCTCATGATGCCATGTGTTATTTCTCATAAGACTCCATGGATTAAAGTTAACAAACGCTCGGGGCAGGGGCAAGATCTTCAAAGCAGTAGTCAACAATACCTGGAAAGGCTGCACAGAGCCATTCCTGCAAACTCTAAACTTGTGAATCTTCAGAATATAAATCTCAACACACAGCACTCTATACACTGGGACCGGTCTCTGTTGGACAGGAGAATAACAGAGATATTTGGAGCATAAACAAATATATATGGAGAAAAATGGACACTAGAGAAGGAAGCAGATGCAGAAGAAATGCACGATTTGTATATAAACCTATGTTTTCATATCACAAATAAGAAAGATCTTGTTTAAAGACTTCTTTACCAAAAATACGACTATTCCTTCAGTTGCCCTCCCTTGGGCACTGCTCGCACAATGTACCCCACATCCACTCAGGAAATGTTCAGAGAAATCTTTTTAAATAAGATGGGCCGTTATATAGGCTTGCTCTAAGGAAAAAAAAAAAAAAAAAAANNNNAAAAAAAAAAAAAAAAAAAAAAAAAAAAAAAAAACAGAATATGTCAACGCTTTGCCAAACCAAAATGAGTTCTCCATAGGGGGATTCTTAAAGCCCATAGAAAAAATTAACCCACCAGGGCCCCATTAAGCAGTTCTGCTTTGCAGGACAACCTCTCCCCAGGCCCAGATGGGTCAGTTGGTAATGATACACACGAGTGTCTGCTGACAGGGGCAGGAAAACAAATCTAAATACGAAGGGTGTTTTCAATCGCGTTTCTCTACGCTGGTCGCTGCGAGGCGGAAGCGGCGTCCGAGCCCGTGGCAGCGCAAGCAGTGACCCCCCGCGCTGCCCCTTCCCGCCGCGGACCCGCGGGGCGGCCCCGGCGCGGCCGCAGGGGCGGCGACCGCGGCACCTACCGTGTACTCGCGCACTTGGCTGTGGAAGTTCTGCTCGCGGATCGTCACCTCGTCCGCCTCCATCCTTCATAGTCCCGCGGCCCCTGCGCGCAATGGCGGCGACCGCCGCCGCCGCGCCTGCCCCGGCTCCTGCG
>VWPW01011432.1:621190-638451 GCA_013389825.1 Crypturellus undulatus
AAGCCGGCGCGGGGGCGGGGCTTGGGCGCGGCGCGGGGGGTTGGAGCGGGCGGGAGGCGCTGAGGGAAGGCGGCCGCGGCGGGGGCGGCCCCGCGCTGTGAGCGCCATCGGGGCCGTTTGTGCCCGTTTTGGGGGAGGCTCCCGGCCTGTGGTCTGGCGGGGAGCCCTCCTCCGAGTCGGAGCGGCAGCCGGAGCCGTCACCGAGGCCGGCGGTGCCGCGCCCACCGCTCACCATCGAAAAACGGGATGTGCTTTGCAAAGAGTCCAGTAGTCCAGATATGCACAAAACTATCCATCCTGGACACGCTATCACTCGTAGGTGGTGACTTACCAAACGCCCCCAAAATTACTGCTGTCCTAACACGTAACTTTATTTCAAGGAACACTTACATAAAATTACCCCATGCCTCCTCACCTCTATCAATCCATTACACATGACCATCTATGCCAGTTTTAATACGGTTACATTTACCTGCCAGCCTCTGATTCTGTAGGTGCTGTGCCCCCATTAGGACTTGATCTAGGGAAAACATGTAACTGAAGACAAGGTGTATAGGTGGAAGTAATACATTTTACTGTAACAAGAAATACAACTGGACAAACCAGACCGAGTCTGTTGGCAAGATGCTGTCTGCAGAGAAATCAAGTCCTGCCTGAGTTGTCTATGGAAATTATGTCACTAGCTCAAGGACAAACCCTCTTCTTACCAAATGTCATGCATAGAGTTTGCACAGAATGGACAGGTTCCCACCTTTCATCATCTTACACAAGAGAACTGCACAATAAATTGCTAAGTCATTACGACCAGGATGTGAGCAGCATTTAGGCCCCCACCGACAGAGACAAAAGCAAGAGTTATAGTCCAAACAAAACAAAAACAGGGACAAGAACTGGGGAGAGCAAGGAGATTGCACTCAAAAGGGNATTACGACCGGGATGTGAGCAGCATTTAGGCCCTCACCGGGTTTGTGACAGAGACAAAAGCAAGAGTTATAGTCCAAACAAAACAAAAACAGGGACAAGAACTGGGGAGAGCAAGGAGATTGCACTCAAAAGGGAAAAACATGGGAACACTCAGAAGATTAGGCGAGGAATCACTCACAAAGCCAACAGAGACCTATACCAAGAGAGGGACCTGTTCCGAGTTCAGGTCACAGTCAAGCAGACGTTAGATCTGGGGAACAAGGAGGGCCTGCAAGAAGCAGCAGCAGGACTGCAGCAGTGTGGAGAAAAAGACCAATAAAGGAGTTGGGATAAGGAACGAGGCTCAGGACAATCTACAGGCACTTAGGGAGACTCTGCCCGTAAATATAGATCCTACTGCCAGCTGGTTATGAATCCGGGCTTGGGGTCAGTTTTAGTTTTTGAGCTACCAGGGAAATGATTCAGCCACTGCCAAGGAGCAGCTCATTAAATCTGAAACTAACTTTATTTCATTAATGAGAATTGCACTGAGGTGCGAAGGATTTTATACATTTCCAACCTGCTGTGCAGACATGCTAAGCACACCTCTAAAACAGAAAGTTAAAAGAAAGAAGCAATACTTTTATAACTGTGAGGGAAATAAACTTTAAAGACATAGCAGAACTGAATCTTCCTCTTCCTCTTGGGCTACTTGTTTCCTTTTTAATATATTGAATTTTAAATATACCTGAGAAGATACAGAAACATAATCTGTCTCATCCTATGGACTGACAAGTTTTTCCTTCTATTTTTAGCAGGTGAATCATCAGAAGCATGATGCACATTTATATTTCTACAGACAGAAATCTTTGGTTATTACAGAAAAAAGAGCCATGTTCCTTTCTGTTCATCCAGAAATTATTGCTTAGTTCCTTAGGTCTCTGTTTCAAGAAGGAAGGTCACGGCCGCCACCTCAGCAAAATCTATTTATACCTGAGGATATGCAGTTTAGTGCAGATAGCTGGGCAAACAAACTCATGACTCCATTGATTTGGGCTTGGAAAAGAAGTATTTTGAATCATTCCAAAAGGAAAAAAAAAAATCAAAAATTAGACCCGAGGTTTGTGCAGAAGATGCTTAAAAGCCATTTGTCTTTTCTTTCCTCCCTACTTCACACTTAGGGAATAATGAAGATGATGGAACGACTGTTCCCCCGCCTTAGGATCTTTATTGGGATGACATGGGATGCCACTGGGATGTTACAGCCTTGTCCCCACTGCTAACATCACACATACATGCAAAGAGAGAGAACCTAATGAAGCAGGGACATCTATTAAGCCAATATCTAGTGCTGCCTAATTCCTCGGTGTAAAAGCTGAGTAGGTATAAATGATCTTGTTTAATTCATTTCCTTTTTCCAGTAAATACAGCCCAGTTTTAAAATAACAGGTTTTGAACCTCAGGATAACCCAATATGGATGTTTGTTATTCTGAACTCCCAAGGAAGATTTTATGTGCATTGATTATCTCTGAAAGACACTGGGATAGTCAAGCTACTGAAATTAATTGAATTGGCTAAAATTGAAGCTGCTAAAGTTAGAACTATTTTACTGGGAAGGTTCCCAAAGAATTTGTAATGGATTTTAGATTACCATCTTTAACTGTAAAAGTAAAATTGGCACCCTGCCCTTTCAATCTAAGGTTATTCAGCATCATTTGAACAGATAATGCTTTCTTTTCCAGTCTTTATTCAGCCAAATGCACTTTTCACTAAACAGAAAATAGGAAGCAATTCACTTAGTTATTACAACTACTCCCATGATTACATTTACATCCTGCTAAGATTTGGCCAAATTGAAGTTTGAAGCCCACACTAATAAGCTGCTGAGTGACCACTGTTTTTAAAGAGAAATAGGTGTATACAATTGATATCCAGCACTTTACACACTCAAACTCCAATTATGCAAGACAAGGGAGACTACAAAGATACATTTTATATCATGATTGAGTTATTCTACACTATCATTATTATGCACATTAAGATTATATATAGGGCGATCATTTCAAAGTCTCATATTTTGTAGGCTAAAGCACAGCAGTAATTGCATTATAACTTGACAAAGCCAAATCAATCAATCTTGGTCTGGATTCAACATGAAATATTGCTGACTGGCATTTAGTTTATGTTCATGCCCATCTTCCTTTTTTCTATTTGTTTCTTTATTTTTGTTTATTTTTACAGGAGTTTTTTGTTTCAAAGATACTTCCAACCTGTGTCTTTTCATTGTGTCAACCCAGTAGCAATAGCTCCCTAGCTAACAGCCATTATTGTACCATAAAATACATGCATTTTTGAAACAGCAAAGGGAAATAAACTTAAATTAAATGAAAATGTTGGCACATTAACTGGTTCAGTATAGACACACTTACATATATATCAGACTTTAGCTATCAATAGATTCATCAATCAATCTATATACCTCAAAACAGAGGAAAAACGCAGCATCAAAGTAATATGGTTTTGAACAAGCTTTCAAGAGGAATAGTAGAATAAAATATCTCCACTGTTTTTGACTTAAAGGTTGGTTCAGTTAGTAAGATGTGATGACTTGTAATAGCTGAGGAAGTGGATTCTGGGACTAAGAAAATCACTTCTTATGTGCCTCCTATGTGCCTTAAATTGGTAAAATTTACATTTGCTTCATTGGTAGGAGCCTAGAGTCAGAAGACTTCCAACATGCACATTTAGCCTAGAAAAATCACAATAGCAAAGGCTCAGTTCTGCTCTCATCTTCGGCCATGGCATAACTGTGATACCAAACCCACACAAGTAGATAAAAAAATATATATTCAAGGATACTCGCATGAGTCGGAGTTAACTTTTTGTACATACACTTCAACCACACTATCTGAGACGGTCCTGTGCCGTGTGCTCTGGGTGTCCCTGCTTGAGCAGGGGGTTGGACTAGGTGATCTCTAGAGGTCCCTTCCAACCTCAGCCATCCTGTGAGTCTGTGAGTCTTGTCAATATTTTATGCTATGAACAAACCCAGGGACTTTTCTCTGCTGCCTATCCACGTCTGATTTGTTCTTCAGGAAAGTTTTTAAGGGTAGAACTCCTAAATTCCTGCCAGGAACAACACTTTTTACAGACCTGAAAACTAAAAAGAACTATTAAAGGAGACATGAAAGGCCCAGGTCAGAGCCTCATTTTCACCCACCTCTATCTGTTTTGAGCCTAGAAACTAGTGTTTGATTAAAGCAGCATCTGAAAGGTGTTCAGTTAGAGCAAACGGATCAAGGGAGAGGAAACTCTCTACTTCTCTTTGCAGTGTATCAAACATTTAATTGCTATCCATATTAAAAAGTGCACTTTATTTATCAAAAGAATTTTACTGCCTTCATCTTCTACCTATAGTTCTTGTTCTGTCCTTCCCCGCTACAATAAAGAACCTTTTAATACTCAGTATTTCCTGGTAATCAGAGCAATTCACCTCAGAACCTTCTTTTCAGTCAGTTAAAAGGATTGACTCTAAGTTCTTTAATGATTTTCATAAGCACAAACACAAGCTTTCCTTTTCCTTCCCTGAATTCTCTCCAAACTTTTAACACACTTTTAACAAATGTAGACAGAAAAATAAAATGCAGTGTTCTAGTCTTGATTTGAACAGTTCCAGGGACAGAGGTAAAATCATCTCTTCGTTCTTATTTTATGCTCCTTGCAACAAACCATTTTAGTCTTTACCTTGGAAAACACCACCCAGCTTCTGAGAAGCAGGTGAGGAATATGATTCCCACTTGATTCACCTCAGGCACCAGTACAGACTAGGGGTTGACCTGCTGGAAAGCAACTCCACAGAGAGGGATTTGGGGGTCCCGGTTGACAACAGGTTACCCATGAGGCAGCAGTGTGCCCTCGTGGCCAAGGAGGCCAGTGCAATCCTGGCTGCATGAGGAGGAACGTTGCCAGCAGGGCGAGGGAGGGGATCCTGCCCCTCTGCTCAGCTCTGGTGAGGCCCCACCTGGAGTATTGGGTGCAGTTCTGGGCTCCCCAGGGCAAGAGGGACATGGTGCTTCTAGAGGGGGTCCATCTCTTTCTAGCCTAACCCCCCCTGCTCCAGCAGGGACACCCAGAGCACAGGGTGGCATCCAGGCGAGTTTTGAAGATCTCCAGAGGAGACTCCACAGCCTCTCTGGGCTGCCTGTTCAAGGGCTCTGGCACCCTCACAGGAAAGAAGTTCTTCCTCACATGGAGATGGAACTTCCCCTGTTTCAATTTGTACCCATTACCCCTTGTCCTGTCACTGGCCACCACCCAGAAGAGTTTGGCCCCATCCTCTTTACATTCTCCCCTCAGATACTTATACACATTGATCAGATCCTCTCTCAGCCTTCTTTTCTCCAGGCTAAACAAGCCCAGCTCCCTTAGTCTTTCCTCATAGGATGGATGCTCCAGTCCCTTAATCATCTTTGTTGCTCTGTGCTGGACCCTCTCTAGAAGTCAAGCATCCCTTTTGTGCTGGGGAGCCCAGAACTGCATCCAACGCTCCACCTGCCGCCTCACCTTCTAGCTGGCTTACAGACCAACCGACCAACCCACACACATACTGCGGGGAAAAAAGCGGTGGCCAGTGCTCTCTGATCTGGAAGCAGGGAACAATTGCATAGAGTAAATCCAGCCTATATGTCTGATCTTCTCATGAGTTGTCCTCACCATTCCTCTTCTGTTCTACAGGTAGGACCTTGCTTCCTTGTGAGGACCATGCCTCATTTGCATGAGTCTCCAGCTGACTCGATTCAAACATATTTTGTTTGCTGCTTCCCAAGTATTCCCGGATGCTCTGATTAGCTTATCCTTGTAATTCACCATTCTGTTATTTATCAGTATTTGCCAACTTTTTTTGTGTCATCTGCCACTGTTATTAGCAATAGTTTGTGGGCCAGAATAAATACATCCTTTAAAAAAAAAAAAAACCTTTCCAATCTCTGTTTTCTCAATCCAAATTGATATTGCTCATGATTTTTCTCATTTGTGGGAACTCCTTGAAGTGCCAAGCACATGCAAAAGTTATTTTACTGGTTGGGAGTGTTGTGTTTGCCCATATGGAATATGATCTTGCCAGTATCATGGTTCCATGGCAACCTCATAATCATCAAATCCTTAAGGTTGGAAGGGACCTTTAGAGGTCATCTAGTCCAACCGCCCTGCACACGCAGGGCCACCTAGAGCACGTGGCACAGGGCTGCATCCAAGCGGGTCTTGAAGATCTCCAGAGAAGGAGACTCCACAACCTCTCTGGGCAGCCTGTGCTAGGGCTCTGTCACCCTCACTGTCAGGAATTTTTTCCTTAAGTTCCTGCGGAACTTTTGATGTGTAAGTTTGTGGTCATTTCCTTTGGTTCTGTCGGTTGCCACCACTGAAAAGATGCCAGCCCCATCCTCCTCACTGCCTCCCTTGAGGTACTTATACACAGTGATCAGGTCCCCTTTCAGCCTTCTCTTCAGGCTGAGCAGGCCCTGCTCTCTTAGTTTGTTCTCACAGGGCAGATGTTCCAGGCCCCTGATCATCCTTGCAGCCCTGCACTGGACTCTCTCCAGTAGATCCACATCCCTCTTGTACTGAATGATGGTATTATAGTGGCATCTGAAAGAGTTATCTGATTTGGAGATGATATATTAGAAGCTTTAATGATATTTCACAACTGGCTGCCTGACAGCACCTGCATGTATCTAAAGCTGAAGTCTCACAGGTGTCTTTCTTACAGGCCTGTGTGTTTCTTACAAGACTGTAAAGGCTCTTACAGTTTCTATATTTAAGTTCCTGTTCTTGAAGCGCCTCTTAAAACAACCACAGCTCCAACCACGTTGTTTGGTTCTGCAGCACTGTAGCTTTACATCCAGCCAATGTGCTACACTGGCTATACGGGTCCACACAACATTATGGCTGTGCTTTCTCAATGGGCTTTGCTCCTTGTTTACTTTTCACCATCTCCCCGTCCTTATTGAATAATCTCCTTTGATTCGTGGACCATTCAACATCTTTCACTAGGCATCCTACTGTGCCACTTTACTATTGATTATGAAGCACATGACCATGCATTAGCTCTATTATAACTGATGAAAATGCAAATATCCACCCATATTATCAATTCTTGACTACTTAACATTGTCCTTAAAAAAAAAAAAAAAAAAAATTAATCAGCTGGGCCATCTGGGCTTATTCTGAACTAACCTCAATATACTTTTCCTTAGTTCTCTATTTTTGACAAATGAAAATTTACAGTAATTTCTGGATAAAAGGGATTGCATTGCCAAATCTTTAAGCAATAATAAAAATGGTATTAGTTAAATTATTTTATTTTTATCTCTTTAAATGCAGTATCTGACTCATCATGACTAAGGTGACTGCACTATTAAGTACCACACAGAAGGCATTTCAAAAATCCATCTAGTATTAAACTACAACAGTTTTTCAGTCAGATTTGCAAAATTACATTGTATAAATTTTGTCTTTGACAGTAAGCCATGCACTTTTTATGAGTGACTTTTCTTTACCCAAAATGCTAGAATTTTTAAAGGAAATAAATCATCTTAATTCTTAAAATTAATAGGAGCAAGATTTATTCTTAAATCATGGATACTCCTTTCTAATTAAATACAAATGTATTTAATGCATCCCAAGAGTGTTAAGATAATAAGTAGCCCTTTTCTGGAACTTAACATCCTCGATCCCTGTCAATAATTATATTGGGTGACTAATAAAATACGATGCCAGGCATTTTTTAAAATCTTTATCTTCCTCCTCTGTCTCATTAATGAAATGAATAGGTTTGCTCCACCGGCACCACCTAATCTGCAGAATTCAATAGCATTCAAGGACACTGCAAATAAATTTCCGCAGGTATTCCTTCATGCAATAGTCACAGATAAAATGCACTTTTACAGTGCATTTCTCTTTGCTCTGCCCATGATTCAGTCTGTAAACTTACACCTAGCTTCAAAAGCTGAAAGGCCCAAAAGGACCAGTGCAGTTGTCCTCATCTCCTGATCAGGAGCCCTGTCTGCTGTTATCCCTTCCAAAAACTACTCTCTGAGCAGGATCCCAGTGTATTTGGGCAGGAAATCAGAACACACAGTATTAATAAGTTCTACCAACAGTTTAATCAAAAAATATCAACATTATGAAAATGAATATGAAACAAAGGGTAATACTTCTTTTCACCAAGTGGACTCAAATACAGCTGAATTCTAACAAAAAAGCAAGCTGGTAGTTGTTAGATTAGCCAATAGCCTGGAAGTGATTGCACTTGCAGAGCTGTTCCCACACTGAATGTCCCACATATATCCAAGTTGCAATGTCCATAGAGATGGCACCTGACCAGACTCTCCCTGGAGCACCCTCCCATACATACACCCTTTGAAAGTCACTATCCCACCAGTCCACTTAGCCTTTTACCTGTTTTACCCACAGCATTCCCAAGTTTAGGCAAGAAGATCCTTCTACACAAGATACAGTGAAAACAAACAGCTCTCCTGAAAATCCAAGGTCTAATAGAGAGTGGTGTCCACCCATGTCTTATCTGAGTGTGTCAAGAGGCTTTAATTGTCTTGACCAGCTTCATGTGGGACCTCCACCCATGTCCCACCTCTATTCACCTCCAAGCAGGTGACCCAGATCAGCCACATTTGACTAATAATGCCCTGGCCTGACCTTCATTGGAGGTTTAGGGGCAGGAATGGCTGAGGTTACAGAGTGGGTTCAGGGCTTGCAGGATCATGATCTGCCTCTGTGGCTGAACTTTCTATTTTCCAGGATTTGAGGATTTAGCTGGAGCTTGGGAAAGCCCAGGGGAAAGCTCCTGTGTCTACATCTCTGTACATACAGCATGTTTAAATGATTCTCACACTGTCTTGGGTCTTCCCATGCTCCCCATAAGGATGTGTAGGCAGGGTCAGATGTTCTCCAGGAAGGTGCCAGTGCTCTATGCTGCCATATCCCTGTCTCTGCTCATCTCCCCTCAGGAAACCTCTTCCTTGGCTTGTGTGAAGTCATTCCAAGCCCTTTCACTGGCAGCCAAGTCCTGTACATAAGCAGGTGTCTCCATTGCCTTGTCCTTCAGTGAAGGAGCAGCAGGGAGGAGGCTGTGCCTACACTGCTGCCTTTCAGATGCATCTTGAGCTTGTTGAAACACGAGAGGCCCTCCTTGCCTGACCAGGGGTGTCCTAATGCCCTCCATACTGCTAAGGGCCATGAGAAGAGTGGGACACCTCTCAGCCTGGCCCCTGTAAAGTTGAAAATGTCAATATATCCATTTTTGATACTGATAAGTTTGCAAAGATGTCATCTGCTGAAACGGGTGATCTTTTTTTTTCCAGATCACACCATTCTGCGAGTAACTACTCATTTAAGCTGTAGCCATAGAACAAAGTTAACAAGCTTTGATATGACACATTCATATTGTGTTATATCTTGTGCATTGATGCCTCAAAACTTGCTTTACTTGCTATTACAAAAGCAACATTTTTGTTATTGATGCTTATTTTTCCAAAAGCAAAACTTAAGCATCTCTTCAAAATGCTAAAAAACAACATTCAAGCTCACGATAGGAGCAGGAAAAAAAAACTTGAAAGTACATCCTTGTGTCCACCTTGTTGTCCAGTTACACCTTGATGCATGAGTGGTTTGAGAAAACAACAGCGTTCCTGGTAAACAGCTTTGAGAGGAGCCTCAGGTTCCTTTTCCATGCCCTGAAGGACCTCAAGTGACTGAATTGAGAACTATCTTGACCGTTCATGTTCTAGAATTTATTACATAATTTGGCACTTGCAAAGTAATTCTGTAGCACACACTGTGCAATTCCAAGCTCTCCACATCTAATTTATTTTTGTATTAGTGCAAGCTAATAATCTCCACAGAACCTCAGAAAGCTCAAGTGCTGCTTTGTGACAGTGCCTAAACAAGGATCTCTTGGGCCGTGGGGCTGACCTGCCCATCCGTGTTCTCCTTCCAGTCGTTCCCACTACCCCTTCAGCAGTATTGACAGGACAGTATCTTGGCCAAACAGATTGGGGGAAAATAACCCACCAAAAAACTTTTTTTTGGGATCTTTTATTCAGAATAAATTCTCAAGCCAGTCCATTATGTGACTGCACAATAGAAGGGGAGATGTAACTGAGCAGAGGAAGCTGCTCCAACCACCACTGCTACCCAAAAGGCTTGTGAAATACAATGTAGACTCAAAGCAGTCACAGATAATCACAATACACATCCCTTTCTGTCTGCTCTATACCATTTTAACTACTGAGATGATAGAGAATATGAGAAACAAGGCTGTTCTTTTGCTCTGCCCACACACACAAGATCACTGAAGATTCATGACTCAAAAAATACCTGTGGATCATCATTTCAAAATCGTTCTTATTCTGTCCTATATTATGGAATGAGACACTCATCTACAATGTCAGCAGGACAAGTTTATGGCATTTTTACAAGAATCTGTTTAATACATATGTATTAAATACATGTGTATGTAAATAAAATATATTTAAAAATCATAATATATGTATATATCATATACACACTTATGCATGTACATATATATATATAATTTATTGGTATTCCCTTTTATTTTTAAACCAAATCACCACCTATTGACTTTACTAGGAATGGGATCTTGGCATTTAAGAAGCAGTAGCTGCTGACAGTACTCTTTTATGTTAGTCGGGGAAGGTATAGATATGAAAGGTAGAACGAAAAATGTAGTCTAATAGCTGTTAGGATGCCACTTCCTCTTATTTTATTATGCCATTTAAATTTTATTTACTTAAGTAAAGCATTGAATCACATGCCCCAAATAAAACAATTCTTTAAAGGCAGAAGAAATATTTAAGTGGCTTCTTGAATGAATTATAAGTTTAAGTAATATAAACTGAAAAATTATGGTTATACAGAAATCTGAAATCTGCACTAACTAAAACATTATCTTAATTATTTTTCCCTGTTATATGTATCACTGCATTCACACAGCCACAGACTTCAAATCAGTCTTTCCAGAAGCCACACTCTGGAAACAAATGAACTTTTGACTACATAGGAATATAATAAGGACTTCACAATGTGACCTATAGTTTTTACTGAACCAAAATAGATTAATAGATAGCATGCGGATGCCAAGATTAAACAGGTTGGTGACAAAACATTAGTAAGCACCTTTAGTGTAATGAAGTTTTTGATGTATTACACTTTTTAGCATGTAATTATTTTTGAAGGAACTGGATTATACACTCTTTCACCCTAGTTACTGAAGAACAAAATGCTATAATGTTTTTAAAATCTAGTTCAGAATAATGCTGTAGTGCCCAGCACTGATAATGAAGGCAACATTCTTCTCTTCTGATAGTCACTCACAGTGATTACATTGTAAAAGGACCGTTCTCGGTACCACAAGCCCCTGTGGTCAGTGTAGAGTCCAAGAGGCAGTGAAATGTGCTATATAAAACACCAAGGCTCACAAGTGACCTTGAGTCTGTTTCCTCACTGCTGGAGGCTAGAATTGCTCCATGGCTACATTCCCAGCCTGCATCAAGAGGCTGCTGGTAACATAAATCTTAAACTGTGATCTTTAAAACAATGTTTGACATTGGCCTTGAATAGGTCTAATAATTTTGCTTAATCACTCCTGTTTCTACATAAAAAGTGGAAACTAGACTGACTTCTAATTTTTCATTCTTTTGAAATCTAGCCATAGGCTTTCTGTTTGCCAGCAAATATGTGGAATCACAAGCAGGTAAAATCTGTCGGATGCCCCGTGACATCCAGACATCTCTGCTGTAGAAGTTCACTTCAAGCTTAGAGCAGAACAAATTCCATTCGACTCAGAGGTCAGTTCTGCTGAAGAAAAACTAGAAGCAAACTCATTTATATATGCAGACATGCAAATGACACAAGCAATTTGCATTACTTGTGTCCTAATGAGAATGACCTTTTCTGCTACAGGGAAAAAGAAATTGAACTCAGCATGTGGAAGTTATGGTAGAATAAGGAATTCCAAATCTCTAACAAAACAGGTCAAATTATTGTATCTGAATAAAAATAATGGGAGTGATATTGAACCCTAAATCTCAGTATTCCTTCATCTTTAGGGAATCTAAATTAGGTTGAGCATCTGAGCTTGTGCTGTTTGGACCAATCTCTAATAACATGTTTTGCACAGCACCTTTCCTCTTCATCAAGCTTTAAAAATATGTCTAAACAATTTTTTCCATTTCTACCATGAGTTAGGTTAACACCATAAAGTATTTATAATTATTTTACAAGCAAACCTCAAAGCAAAGAGTTTGAGTGACTTGCACAAAACTAAAAAGAGGCAGTTATAATTTAAGGGTGGTCTGTGGTCCTGTGCATGTTAGATCAAGTCCTGTCTCTTTCATGTGGAAATGGAAATGAAAATGGAAAGAACACAGGATTAATTTACAAAGCAGCATGAGGATCATGTATCTTGTGTTGCTGTAGTTCTGTGAATGCCAGAGAAGGAATCAGTCCCACACATATGCAGTTCATCTGTAGACAGGTAACAGCATCACTCTGGTCATATATACATACCCACGCTTTTCCTTTGTACTGAACACAGTACATGGTCACATTACCAATACACTTATCTCCCTCTAAAACTCTTTTTTTTATTATAGCTGCAGACCTCAAAAAACAGGCAGAAATATCACACCAAGCAGGTAACTTTATCCTGTGTAAGTGCTGGAACTGTTTGTATATGGAGGACTCTGGGTTCATTAAGGACTTGGGAATTCAAACGTATTGCTCTGATCATGGAATGGTTTAAAAGTAAAGGCATAGTTATTTAGTCTTTTTTTTTATCATTATGGCACTGCAGAAGGACCCATCTTGAATCAGACCCTGTAATTGCCAGGAATTATCTTAAGTTAATGAAAATAAGGCACTTGCAGTTAAGAATTCACAGCTGTAACTATAAGATGAAGAATAAAGTTGGGTCTCATTGGTAGATCACTATAATCCTAAGATTCTAACTAATACTAACACATACCTCATTTTAGGTTTTTGTTTTCCCATGATTACATACAAAAAAGGGCTGCACTGAGCTTAACACTGTCACTCTGAAACTGAAGCCAGATAAATATAGGTTGTCCTAAAAATAGACACCTTACCTTGGGCACCATAAGGAGAAAACTTCTGCTGAGAAAAAGAAAATTCAGGCTGCACAGAACAAGCTCCCAGATGCATACACTTCTGCAAGACTTCATTCTTAATGTAATTACTTGCAAGTATGATGGGGTTTAAAAAATATATTGTAAATAATATGATATTTGGGGATGTGGGAGGGCAAGAAAGAAAAAACTTTCCATGATAAGCAAGGTAATTATAGAAAGAGGATTTTGTATGTTCCTGTATTCACCTAGGTTTTTCAGAACCTATTTCATAATAGGCATGGGTGCTAATCTTAACAGACAGGGAAAAAAAATGTAATTGCTAGAAAAATGAGTTCTTTTTTAAAACAACATGGAAAAGAAGTGTCTACCTACTGGGCTACACTGAAACAGTGAGTTTTTCTAACTAAAGCAAAGGCTGAGAGAGTTGTATTTGTTCAGCCTGGAGAAGAGAAGGCTCTGTGGGGATCTGATTCCTTCCTACCTGCCACTGTTTAAAGTCAGGCTATGGAGAAGGTGGAACCAGACTCTTCTCAGAGGTGTGCACAAAATCAGCAAGAGGCAATGGGCACAACTTGCAGCATGAGACATTTCACCTGGATATAAGGAATAAAATGTTCACCGTGAGGGAGGTCAAGCGCCCTAGAGTTGCCCAGGCAGGCTGTGGAATCTCTCTCCTTGAAGATTAAACAAACTCACCTGGACAGGCCCTGTGTAATGTCACCTAGCTTAGAAGTTAGCTAGGCTTTGGAAGTAGGTTAGACTAGGTGACCTCTAGAAGTTTCTTCTGACTGAAATTGTTGGAATGTTGGATGAAGACTTTTCCGGAGGGCACAGCTCACCAGAAGCTGTTCTCAAGATGCTCCCTGGAATACAGAATTGACCAGAAGGACAACTATGAAAGTTGCAAGAGAGAAAACAGACTTTTTTATTGACATGGAACATGTCCCTTGCTAAACATTTGCCTCCTTTTGGAAATTAAAACTGTAGATGACAAAACAATACAAATGCTCCTTAGATAAGGACAACTTTCAGCTTAGAATTAGGTCTCCTTACATTTCTTGGCACAGAAACATTGATTATATATATAAATTTGATAAAGGAAATGCAAAGAGGCTTAATGTGGTACTTTGATCAATGATACTATCTTGATTTATAATTGTGTATTTTTAAACTGTGATATGCATAAAGCACTAATTTAAAAGCTCATTTTAGTTGCAACTTACTTCTTCCTCTTAATATAGTCATCTGATTACGTTTTTTTCAGTCGTCCTTGTGTCACATACTAGATAATCTCCTTATAGTTTAAAGCTAAAAATACTAATGGATTGGGGAAATGGGTTTCTGCGTTCACACAGCATATATGTCTTTTTTATGCTTGTCTTTTAGATCATTTATCTAGATAAAAACCTTTAGTACCAGCTCCTTCCTTCCAATGAACTGAAACACAACAATGATTAAAGTTGGTGAATACATGTCCTCTCCTCTCTGTATTTTTGCCAGCTGAGATCACAACATTCAGCAGCTCCCTTTTTTGGGGAATAAGCTACTGACTCTCAATGCATCTACTGCAGAGCTACTTGCATGGATGCTTCCTAGCTTGTTTCAATCAAACCAGCCTGAATTGGATTCAGTAAACTGTAAAACTCTATAAATGAACATTATCTGACAGTGTTGACTGAAAGGCAGTTGATTTCAGTGACTAAGTGGGAGCAACCAGGCAAGAAACTCAGCCAACAACTTCCAGCCAGCAATTCTGTAGGGGCAGCCCCAGAAAAGAGGCAGGTAAAGGTGGTAACTTCTTCAGCACGCAGCTGTGGAGAAAAAGGAGGATACATATCCATGGCCCTAGATGCAAAATGAGGGAAAGTAATTCATTTTGAACAAAAGTAAAAATTGCAGCACAGAGAAGTTAACTGATCAGCCCAAGGTCAGATACAAAGATCGTGGAAATTCTGGGAATTTATCTGTTAGCACCAAGATTCTTCTAGAATGCTTCTGTTATTTCAGTTTTCATTATGCCTGAAACTAGAAGCGACAGGAGGGTCTGGCTTTCAGAAATTTCTTCACACATAAACTCTAAAAGCAAAAAAATATGGGGACAAGAGAGATGTATTTTTATAATAGGAGGCATGAGGAAACCCCTTTCCTCACCTACCAGTGCCTTCTGAAACAGATGGACCTGAAGCACATCTGAAATATTAGCACTCGCTTAAGACTTGGGAAGAAATACCCCTGAAAAAATTATATCCTGTTAGATCAGTCTTTCTAATAATTCTTTGACTTTTCCTGTGGTGAGAAATCGTAAGATGTTCTCAGTACTAGCAAATTACAAAACAGTCTGTATCTACCTGTGGTACCTCTACTGTTATTAAAAATCATTTTCATGGCATCCAGGAGGTGACCAGAAGAAGATAACAGGCACCAGGATAAAAGAATAATATTCCATTCGTTCTTCATGGGAAAAAAAAATATGAACATAATTTAATAGCAAAGGAAATCTGCTAACACAGATTATCTCATCAGGAAGCGAAAATTTACTGGAGCAACAGTTTCATTTCCAGTGAATCATGCCATTATGTTCAATTGCGCTCTAAATGTGAAACCTGCCCTTGCTGCTTGTTCTCTGCTGTGGAATTACTGTCACAAGAAAAGAGCAATTGCAAAATGTTCCCTCACTTCAGAGGCAGGTTCCCATTCGCTAAGTGGAACTGATGTACACTACAGAGATCTAAGTGTGAAATACATAAAATATTTTTGGTACAGATATGAGCTGGGAAATTGGATTTCTTCACTTTTTTGGTATCTAGGAAAACTGGAACAGTAGTTGATAGGCATTTCTAATTGCTCACATAATTCAGGCATTTCTGAAGTATTTGCAGCAATTTATTAATTTAAATATGGCATCACTAGGCTTGAATGATGAATTAGTCTATTAAGCAGATTGACATTCCTTTCAGTATTAGACTTTCCTGATGATTATATTTTTTTCTGAAAATTTCCTTCGCTGTGGTTCTTAGAAAGTATTTTTGCTTCATAAACGGGTGGTGATAATTCTATTTATATTTATTCCCCAAAATTACTTGGCCATTTTCACCCAAATTTGTGATTACAAAGTTCAGCAAAACACATGCTGCCCGTATTTTCTGATAAAATGTCAAGTTTTGAGGAAGGCTAATATTAAATGTTTCTTTCTCCAAAGATATATTAAATTTCCTATTATTGGAAGTATTGCTATGAATGACAAATTGCCTGGTGAGACAGAAGGAGAATGCAAATCTTCTACTTTTTAAAGGCATGTAATAGTTAATCATTTTACATTCAGCTGTATTTATCCAGCATTCCTGCATGCTGCCCGAGCAGTGTTATCAATAAATCTATAAATAGGATGCAAAATGGCTGTGAGCTGTCTGGGCATGAATAAAGAGCAGCGTGGCAATAAATTACCCCCATAATATATAGTTTAAAGCCTGACAAACCCATGAAATGCATCGTTTCGTGGATTTGAAAGATTCATTGTGCATCAGCCTCCCGAAAGCTGGATTTGAGGCAAAGGGCACCCAGGACGCATGATGTAATGAGTATGGAAAGATGCATGGAAAGCACAAAACCATCTCCCGAGCAGGAGCGACATCCGTTCTGAGGGGAGATGCCTTCCCGGCGGGGCTGCGCGGCTCACGCGGACTCAGCAAGCCCATGGCCGGCAGGAAGGACACGAACGCAGGGCCAGGCCCTACCACCTACCCCAGCCAGGAGCGCTTTGGGGAAAAATAAATAAATAAAAGGGAAATTAAGGATACTGTAGCTAAGTCGGAGCCGCTGCCGGGTTTCCCGCCCGCCCGCAGGAGCCGGGTCCGCCCGCAGGCGCCCGGCAGGCGGCGCTGCCGCGCGAAATGGCGGCGGAAGCGGAGGGGAAGGGCCGGCCCTTGCCCAAGATGGCGGCGCCCAGGCGCGGCGTGGCCGAGGGCAGCATGAGGCGNGAAAAATAAATAAATAAAAGGGAAATTAAGGACACTTTAGCTAAGCCAGAGCCGCGGGCCGGTTTCCCGCCCGCCCGCAGGCGCCCGGCAGGCGGCGCTGCCGCGCGAAATGGCGGCGGAAGCGGAGGGGAAGGGCCGGCCCTTGCCCAAGATGGCGGCGCCCAGACGCGGCGTGGCCGAGGGCAGCATGAGGCGGCC
>VWPW01011432.1:638756-659678 GCA_013389825.1 Crypturellus undulatus
CCCCAGCGCCGCCGCCGCCGCCTCGGCGCGGAAGCGGGCGCTGCTGGAGGCCAACGCGGCGGAGGACAAGGAGATCCGGCGGCTGGAGCGGCGGCTGGGGCTGGGCAAGCGCCGCAGGAAAGCGGCGGCGGGCGCCGAGGCGGACGAGCTGCCGCCGAGCTTCGTGCAGGACGGGCTGGGCTACGTGCTGGGCGCGCTGGGCTCCCGCGGCGCCCTGGCCGGCCTGTACGGCAGCAGCGACGAGGAGGAGGCGCCGGGGCCGCAGCGCCAGGAGCCGCGGGAGGAAGAGGAGCGGCGCGAGGATGAGGATGAAGTGACAGCGGAGGAAGATGAGGGGCTGGAGGAGGAGGAAGAGCCGGAGGAGGAAGATGAGGGACTGGAGGAGGACGAGGAGGATATGGATGAGGAAGGGCTGGAGGAGGACGAGGAGGCTGAGGAGGAGGCGGAGGACACCCCTGACGCGTGCGAGGCTGAAGGCCGCCGGGAGAGCAAGGGCAGCGGGAGCTCGTCCCCGAGCCCTGCACGGGAACAGGTACGGGCTGGACGGGACGCAGGGCCCTGCCGCACGGCACGGAGCCGACCCGGCTGCGTGGCCGCGTGGAGCAGCACGAGCTGCCCAGGCCCTGCAGTGTGCTGTGGTGGTGAAAGCTGCTGCTGCTGTGGATAACCCAGGTCCCAGTGACAAGTATTACACGTTGGGAGGAGAGTTTCTTCCTTTCAGTGGAGTGGGGGGTCGTACCTCAAAGCAGGAGGTCTGTGGCCTTGTCTGTGTCTACAAGATCTGCAAATAACAAAAGAAGAAAGGGAAGCTGTGATCTCCTCAATCTAGAATTTAAGAGCTGGGATGGAGCAAGATAAACCATTGATACTAAGATCATAAAGAGTTATGTTAAAACAAGTATCAGCTGCAAGCCAAAGTGTCACTTCTGCAGGGTGTCCCTAGCAGTTCTGCGTGTGTTGAGTTTGGTAGTGGTGAGGAAGGCAGAGCTCTCCGCACCAGTTAGCCCATGTGCGTGAACCCAGCCCCTCTGCAGCTGCAGCTTTTCTCTCTGGAGGTATCCGTTGTCAGCCAAGTGATAATGGAGAGCTAAGATGTCAGCTTTAAGAAAAATAAATATCCATGTAAAGAGAAAAGGTTTTTCCTACTGTCAGCAGCGAATGTGTTCTTTTGACATTAGTTATTGCCTGGAGGAATGCACACTTAGCTCAGTTTGACCTGTTGAATCAAAATATGTGCCTGTGTTCCAATATTTCAAATGCTGTTCTAATCTGCTGTCTTTCTGTTTTCTTGTTAAGGGGCTCAGTCACAGTGCTACCAAGTATGTCCCCCCTCAAGTGAGAAGAGCTCAGGAGGCACTAGATGACAAAAAGAGAGAAGAATTGGGAAGGCTGAAAAAAATGGTGAATGGTCTCATTAACAGGTAATGTAATAAGAGCAAGTGATTAATATTTCTGGTTCTGTGTGACAGTGCTCATCATTCAAAAAAAAAAGTGACACGGATGTGACTTTTCTCTTTGCAAACTGATTTTAAGTTGGCAATCATGTCTGCCATCCTTAATAATAATTATCTTTGGTAGAAATTCTTCAAAGTTGGTAGTTATAGAAGTTGAAAATGTCAAAAATAAATTTTGAATTTGGGCTGAATTCCACACATTTGTTGCCTGTAAGTGCTAGGTATAATTCTTCACATGTCAGCAAAAATGTGCCCATTAAATTTTAGATCCTTTACTACATACTGACAAAAACATATATTTTTTTTAATAGGATTAAAATTTTCCAGCTTGCTATCTACAGTATTTTGTTTAAACAACTGAAGAACAGAACAAGTTTTTACACTTCAGTGTGATTTAGTTTTGAAGTATTCCTAAAATATAAAATCTATTAGCCTTTTCTTTGGGCTGTGTTGTGAATTCCACTTATAACATCCCGCTGTAAAATGAACACTATAGTATGCAGTTTGTTCAGTTATTCAGAATTTGCCATACCTGTATTTGACATGTTATAAAAGCATTAAGTTTTTTCATACTTATTTCTTCTAAAGAGCATGATTTACCACAGTTAGAACTGCTGGTATAGAATCAGTTTTCATAAAGCTGCTCAGTTTAACAGTAGCCCCATTGACAGTACTCTGCAAATACTGCAGCTATTACATTTCCACATGTAAATATTTTCTAAAGAGAACAATTAAGTGTTTGCTGCTGCTCTCAGATTAGTGTACAAAGTAAAATACAGAAGATCATCTTTTCAGGCATCTTTTCATTCTTTAGAGAAACTAGAAGAGTTTCTTTAAAGGATTGGATAAAAATTGTAGAGCTGGGCAGAGAGAAGAATAATACACATTTGATTTTGTTTGATTTTGTTTCTGACTAATAAACCTGAACCAAATTTGTCCTCTATCAGTGGCCAGCTGGAAGAGCTCTACATGGCCAACAGTAGAAAGGACATGAATGAAACTCTAACAGATATTCTCATGAGTGCTTGTGTTACTGCAGCTGCAATGCCTGCTAGACTGGTGATGGAGCATGTCCTTTTGGTCAGCATCCTTCATCATACAGTAGGAATTGAGGTAATTCTTGTAGCTAGGACCAAGTTTATTTTATAATGCGTATCATGCAATGCATATTCCTTGGTGTTTTGATTAGATTGTCTTAGTGGTGCTGTATAGTGACATTGTTGCAAAAACATCACTTATGTCATTAAAATCATAAATACTTCTTTCTACATCCATTTATAGTATTGAATTTCTTTAAGCTTCAGGTTTTCTCATGTTTAATTACACTAATCCCTTGCTATTCTCTTGCGTATAGTAGGACATCGTTCATAAATTAAATGTGTCCAAATATGGAAAGCTTTGCAGTTAAAGAAATCCCTTTGCATCATTAGAGATTATTTAAAGCCCAGTCATTTTTACTTACTATTTTTGCTGTTTCGTTGTTTTTGCTTGCTATTTTGATTACTAGTAGAAGGTGAAACCAACAGTGTCAAAGGCAAGATTTTAGCTAATTCCAATGAACCATCTCGCAAGAGATTGAGATGTTTCAACATCATATTTCCATCAGGTTGTATTCTTGTTCTACTTAGCTTTAGAATTAACTTTATGTTTAAATTTAAAAATAATACCTAATAATAGATAGCTGATATCCAGGGTGCCTTCTATAACAGTGAGACTGCTATACGGTTTCTGAGTCTGCACTGTTTGAATACATTATAAAGACTTTTTTTAATAAACCTGGAATATGAGCTGCACAAAACTGCAATAATGTAACACAGGCGCATTTAAATTAGTTCAAGCAGTGGAGAAGCTGGGGTCCCATTAGCTCTGCTTTTACAACTGCACAGTATTGCGTGTTGGGTAAAGCTGAAGCCTGAGACTTAGACAACACAAGTCAGTGCCACCATGAGGACATTAGGTTTACACAAGAACAGTCAGCAGATGTTAGCACAGTAATAACAGAGGTGTTTTATCTCCTTTGTACCTTAACAGTAATGGGCTGATTATTCATCTACATCTATTTTGTTATACTTTTCTGTTTCATTCTTTATCATCAGTTTTCTCTTTGTAAATTCAAAGGTGAAGGTTCCAAAATTATCCCGACTGGAAAATCAGCCTCAGTCATGCTCAGTAACTGAGCGAACATGGTGTGCTGGGGGCTGTGTTACACTTTTGTTTTTGTTTTGTTTTGTTTTGTNAGAACATGGTGTGCTGGGGGCTGTGTTAAACTTTCGTTTTTGTTTTGTTTTGTTTTCCCTTCTTCTTTATTAAGTTTTGTATCCTGGAATGCTAAACTCTGATACAGGTGATTTTTGGACATGCAGATTTTAATGAAAGAATTGCTTACAGTAGCAGCAGGCTGACCAGGCAGCTGAGAAGATGCTAGTTTGTGTTAGTGGAAACTGTGTATTCTGAGATATGTGCCCTGATTTCATAACATTTACTTTTCTTGCACATATTTTAGAAGCCAGCTGGGTGGCATGTATGAACTATAAGATACAGTTTTGAAAAATGTCATGCTTACAGTTTAGATATTACTGTTTATTTAAATGCATAGCACCCATTTTGGCTAAGAGGAGCAATAGTATTGCTTTAAATGCTTTTTATATTGGTTTTGTCCCTAAAACTATTGGTGTTGGGGTGTTTTTGAAATCTACTAATGTTTAATTGCATGGATTTTTTTTTTTCCCTCTCTTCCTTACTGGAACTATCAATAGGTTGGTGCTCACTTTTTGGAAGCTGTGGTGAGGAAATTTGATGAACTCTATAAAAGTGATGTTGAAGGAAAAGAATGTGAAAATCTGTTTGCTTTGATTGCCCACCTGTATAACTTCCATGTGGTTCATTCCCTCCTGATCTTTGATCTGCTGAAGAGGCTTGTTAGCACATTCACAGAAAAGGATATTGAGTTGATTTTGTTTCTTCTGAAAAATGTCGGCTTCTCCTTAAGAAAAGATGATCCGTTGGCTTTGAAAGAACTGATCAGTGAAGCACAGACCAAAGCAAACACGGTAGAGAAGAAACTTCAGGATCAGACTAGGGTATGCACGAGGTGAAAGATTTTCTGTTCTGAATAGCCTTCAATAAATGCTTAGTTAAGTGTGATAATGTACAACAATATTCTTCAATACTCTGGTTATATTCTAAGCTACCATTAGTTCCAGTTGTTGTGTTCTGTTCCTTTGTTTTGTGAGGTTTTTCTCCCTCATTTCCCTGAACGCAGACACATGCTTCTAGTGGGTGTGACTGTGGGTATTATCCAATGAACAGTTCTTCTGTTTCACAATACTTTGTACACCTCAGAAAACGATGGCTGAGGCTATTCATTTATTTGTTTAGCAGATTAAGCCTTGAAGTGATGCTTGAACACAAACAAAGATAATGGGAGTTAAAGTAAACATCATTCTCTGAAATTTAGATGAACACAAACTACTTTATTAAGTAAACTTCAGCATATAATCCACAACAGGACTTCTTGTCCCAGTAGGTTCGCTTTATGCTGGAGACTATGTTGGCCCTGAGGAATAACGATATGCGTAAGATTCCTGGTTATGATCCTGAACCAGTTGAAAAACTCCGTAAATTGCAACGAACGCTGGTAAGATCCTTCTGCATGTGTAGCACAGCTGTTCTTAAAGCGTATGTTCAGAAGCTTAAAAAAAAGTAATATATGGAGACTGCCTGACCTTATGAATAGCACTTTGGAATTCATTAAGCACTCTAAAACTCCTTTAGAGAGAAAAAAAAAAATGTTTCACTTGGTTGGAGATTTTGAGATATCTACAAGAGCCTAATATAAAGTGCGTCAAAGTCATTGTCTGTCCCATTGGATTGAGGACTGATTCTTTTTCAGTAGACTTGAATCTAATTCTAGACTCTGTGTGTTTCCAACCCCAAAATTGCACTACTTATAAACCATGTGTAGAAAATTTTGCTTTTGTGAAACTTGGTGCAAGGACAGAATATGCAAGTTGGCAATAACAAACCATGCAAGAATAAGCTAAGTAACCTACTTCTCTAGTTCGTTTTGGATTTTAACAACTCTTAGCCTGCTTTGCTGATGCTACAAAACTTATCAGGATTTTATTGTGTTATTTTATTTGATCAGAATTTTTTTACTTGGAAAATCAATTTTCATTTTTAACGATTTTAATTCTAATCAAATTTAGGAGTTGAAGATGGCTACTTCTTAACTGAAGCTTCTAAGCATACCTTTTTATATTTGAGGAATTGGATTATGTGGAAAAATTTTTCTTTTCAGTTTACTGCTTAGAAGAAGAGGTTCTGAGAAGCAACAGGCAAAGACCTTTATGCAGATAGTTAAGTGATGTTGTTACCTCGAAGTATGTGTTTTTTGAAAAAAAGTGTTTTGGCTAAAAGCTCTGCGTTTTTGATTTTGTTATTCAAGGTTCACAACAGTGGCTCTGGAAAAGACACTCAGCTCCGTGTCTCCCTAGAATCATTGCTCAATGCTGATAAGGTTGGTCGCTGGTGGATTGTGGGCTCAGCATGGAGTGGAGCACCAATGATAGATGATACAAACAGCAAGACTCAGCAAAAGCTGCATATAGGAAAGGTAAACCCAAGCATTACCAGTCCCAATGTTGGCAGAAGTATTTTAAATATTCTTGATTCAGGTGGATGAGCTCATTTCAGAGCCCACCAAAACAAATGATGACTCCTGTAAGATTTGGCCTTTGGATTGTAAACGTACTCTTACAATTTAAAAAAGTGCACGTGTCCTTTCTCACATCTGTTATTACAAATATTACAACGCTGTTTCTTTCTAATCCTGTGGAATTGCAAAAGTAACGTCTTAGATGAAGTGGAAGAGACTTGATTTACAGTGGGTTGGTAGCATGGAATCCTACACAGTAGTGTTGTCTGCCAGTGAGTGACATGTGTCTGAGCAGATGCTAAAAGCAGGGTAGCAAGATGGTCACTTGCCTTTAGAGAAGCACTTCTTAAAAGTAATTGGCACAATTATACTAGATTAACTTAGTTGAAAGCAAGCTCCTGATTGTTTGCATCCCTCTTCTGGGTGAAAGCTCAGGACTTTTTGATTGATGCTTCACAATTCCCTGGAGATCTTCATCAAAAGGCCTATTAGAAGTGGTGTTGAAATTGCTTTCTTAAAGCAAGCGTAAATAAAATAGCATTAAAAGTATTAAGTACTTCTTTGTTTGTTTGTTTTTTCAGGTGAGTTCAAAAATAATGGCACTTGCTCGTAAGCAGAGAATGAACACTGATATCAGAAGAGGTATTTTTTGTGTCTTGATGACAAGTGAAGACTTCCTGGATGCCTTTGAAAAGCTTCTGAAGTAAGTGCAGATGATGACAGAGCAAAGTCCAGGGTTAAAAAGTGTTCCTGGGGTTGGAAACATAGGAAATGTTGGTCTGGAGCAGAGGGAATTTTTGCAGCCGCAGTTACGAGTGTTGAACTGCGAGTGCAATCGAAGGAGCACGGAGCTTGGCATTCACATGAGGATGGAGTAAAAGGATCAAGGGAGAGGAGGTCACAGTCCTGATGTGTATAAGGGCTGCCTAGGGAGCAAGAAGAGGCAGCTGGCAATCAGAGGAAAGGAATAGCCCTCGTTAGCGTCACGTATATTTAGAACTGTGACAACATCTTCCGAGCCTCTGTGTTTTTGTAGGGGCCATGGGGATTCCAGTCCAACATATGAAAGTTTACTGCAGGCTTACATCTTCAGAGGCAGTTCCCAAGCCCTTTTGGGGCGTCTCTTGATTTTGTGGATTCCTTTCCTGCTGCCTCTTCTTTGCTGCTTGCCCCTCTTGCTGCCATGCTCAGCCACGTTGTAGGCCTCTGTCCAAACTTGCATGACCTGATAGTGTTTTAGCACCTTCACTTCCACTCTACAGAGTTTATTAACTTTGGATTTGCTCCACAGTCACCATGTTAAGACTGGTTCCCCTACCTTTTGACAAGCAGCTTTTTAGAAGCTGATGTGATCAGCAAAGAGCTCCAATTAAACTATTATTCATGTCTGTCAGATACTAATTTTAAGTTTGTAGTAACTGGGAGGAGAGAGATCAGGTCTGGACTCTTCTGTTCCAGCTTTGTAATTCAAGGAAGTTGTCCTATCAGGATGGCATGCAATTATTTAATTTGCTAACCAAACCAAAACAGAGTTGGTAATAAAGTCAACTAATATTTGATTAAATGCCACTTCTGCAAAACACAGCTTGAATTTAAGACTGATGGAGTCATTCCAATATCTTAATATGGCCTGTTCAATTAAAAGAAATTAGCTGCTGCTGCAGTTCTTGCCAAGGCCGGGTAGTTCAATTTGCAAATTGATCCTTGACTCTTCTTCTTGCTGTTTAAACCAGTATACAAATCTGTATACACACAGACCTGGCAGAAGAACTGTGTCTGCAGATTGCCTGCTATGTGTTGGAGCTGATATTTATACAGCAAATGCTCAGAGAGAGGAATTCTCAAATCATCCTGCATCTGACAGAGAATAACGCAAAGTATACAGAATCGTCAGCAAAGGCATTAAAAATTTAATGTGAATATCCTTACCAAAGTGTGTGGGATTTTATATTCATATGTTTGGTGTCAGGCTCTACAAGTACATGAGAAGTACCTGCATTTTTAAGTGTGCTTGGTGATTCCTCTGCTATTAGGTATCTGAAAGAGTCGAGCTGTGCTCAACGGCAGTTCACACCACTCTAAAGCCAGGCTGTTTTTTCTGTCTTTCTTCTCCTCCCAGCAAATGCAGGGGCTGAGTTTGTAGCCGGAACAGCCCTGTGAAGTAGCTCAACCTCTCATTGCAGAAGTGCCAGTGAGAAGGGGAGGCTGGCAGTATGTTCTGGAGAGGCAGAGGAGAGTGAGGCTTGATCCTTTTAAGCAGCTGAAAGTCCATTCACTTGGTCACAGCCACCTCTAGTTGCTCTGTAACAAAATCAGGTAGAATTTGGCTGATGGGAGCAAGAGGACAGCACTGGCCTGGCAGTTAGTGATATATCCTTGTTGGAGAACAAAATCTGAAGTCATTGTTGCTCATTAGCAATCAACCTGTAAATTATCCCAGATTTTCATGACTTTTTTTTTTTCGTAACATCTTTTCCTAAATAACAACATCTTCTCTGTAAATCTGCTTTGTATCTGTGATCCAATGCAACAACAGATGTGTGGAGAGGAGCACAACCAACGGAGATTAGACATGAGCCCCGAGAGTCTGTGCTCTGCAATCTGCAGGTCGAGTTCTGATGGAGTCTAATTTTCTTAGAAAATACCTTTGCATTTACTAAGGCCAGATGAAACTTGAGCTTGAAGCAAAGAGAATAATGTTGCTTGACATTTTTCAGATTATAATATTAAGCATTTTTCATGTTAATTGGTTTTAATACTGCCAGGCATTTGACAACCCTGGAAATGAAACCATATTATTCACAGAACAGGCATGTTGTGAGCTGGTTGCCATTTCCCAGCCCGCTTTCAGAGTGCTCATATTTAAGTGTGAAGGGTCTGGAGTCCTTGGCCCTTATGCAGAGGCAGCCAGCAGAGGTACCCAGTGATAGCTATTATTTTCTTCAAGATTTTTTTCTGAAGTAACTTGAAGTCACTACACCATCTTCTTAGGCTACTGCTATACGATGATTAAATATTGCCTAACAGAGAGTTGAATTGATGAATACTATTACCAGTTAAATTAGAAAAAAGAAAAACAACTTAACCTGTTTTTCTAATCACTAGTAAGTGCCACAGAAATGAAGAGTTCTGGACTATCTTTCTCAAGGGGTTTATAGTAATTCAAAGGTTTTCTTTTCTTTCCTGTGACCAGGGGTACAAGTGTGAGGCAACCAAAATAGCATCCTACAGGTTTCATAAGCATGAAGTGGGCTGTGTTTCCCCCTGATTATACTTGTATTGTTCTGCTCCTGACCTTGCAACCTTGATTTAGCCCTGGTACTACTGTAGCATTGCCATGTAGGGTGTTGGGTTTGCCTGTAGTTGACCAGTTTGCTTCCATTTGTGTTTTAAGAGCTTCGTGGAAACTAGAACTGAGTGTGACTTTTTATTTCTCCCTCTTATTAGTTCGTTTACTGTGGCTGCTGTTTTGTGACAGTTGCTTTCCTTACTAAACTATTTTTATTCTCTTACTAAATTTTAGGCTTGGACTGAAAAATCAGCAGGAGAGAGAAATTGTTCACGTTACCCTTCACTGCTGCTTACAGGAGAAAATATATAACCCTTTCTATGCATTTTTGGCTAGCAAGTTTTGTGAATATGAAAGACGATTCCAGGTGAAGAAAGATCATTTTGTGTTTTGTTGTGATGTTGGTATAGTGGTTAGAAAGACAGTCATTAAATACCTGAGTGTAGTTAAATACATACTAAGATCTTGATCCTGAAAAATTATGCTGGAGTACATAGGCATTCAGTAAGGCACACTCATGGTCAGCTTTAAGTAGAAGACAAAATAACTGCTGCAACAGACTTACCTTTTTCTATTTTACACATTTTAAAAAGAATTTAACTGTCTTATTGAATATCTCTTAATCAGGAGATGTTCATAAAGAACATAAAGCAAAAAGATTTTGTGTTATTAGTTGTTCAGATGGTTGTTTGATCTGTTGTGTTTGCTGTCTTGCTGTCTAGATGACGTTCCAGTTTAGTATCTGGGACAAAATCCGAGACTTGGGAAACCTCTCAGCCACTGCTGTCTCCAACTTAGTTTCACTGTTAGTTCACTTGTTAAGGACCAAGTCATTGCCGCTCTCAGTTCTTAAGGTTGGTGTATTTCTTCTCAAATCATTTCTGTGCTCTCCTTGTGTTTGCTACCTATGTGGAAAATACGTGTTCTGTGTTACCTCACTACTGATTTAGCTGTTTGTGTGCATAAGCTAAAACAAAAGCTATCCTAAAATTACCAACTTAATAAGCAACTGTTTTAATACTCCTGATGATCATGTTAGTTTTCCCTGGCAATCTGTGGAAAACCAGGAGCTGGGGTGACCCAAGCATGTAGAGATCCTGCAGAACGTGCTACAGAAGTGTCCTGTTATAAAAAATACCAGGAGATGACTTGAGTCTAGTAAGGCCTCAGCAGCACTGTTTGGCCACCCTCTGTGCTAGTTCCCAGTAGCTCCTGAACTAGCCCTGGGGAGGTTTGTGTCACGCAGCTGCACAGCCCCTAATCAGGGAGGAAGGTTCCACTGCTGCAGTGCCAAACCCAGAGAACTGCCTTAGGCTTCTCTTAAGTTTTTGTTTTCACAGAATACGGAGTTTGGATCCAAGACCCCTACAGTAACAGACTCTATCAGTAGTTTTTATGCCACGCTCTTTAGCCAATTTTTATAAAACAGACAGAAATCTTCTGAGCGCTTCCATTTCAGAATGAGAAATGTGGAGAGTTTATTCCAAAACAGTAATTGAAATCTATCAAGCAGGCAGTATTCTATGTTGTCCTAAATTTTCAAGTATTTATTTTCCTGGAAAAAGTATTTATTTTCCTGCTATTTGTTTACTACTGGACAGGTTATTTCTTAGTAGCTTCCCTGCTTTCTTATTGTTTGGCTTTGGGACCAAGTTCTCACATTCCTGTCAAACTTCAGACTCTTATGTGTTTGGGAGAGCAGTCGACATGCTAAAAGCTTTTTGTTGTAAAGAGAATTTGGTTATTTGAAATAGTAGAATTGTTTTTTCTATTATTAACTAGGTAATTGAATTAAGCGAACTAGATAAACCCAACGTCCGTTTCTTGCGACAAGTATTAAGCATGCTGTTAATCAAAGCAGATGCTGAAGATCTTCATGACATTTTTGGGAGGTAAGTGATTAGAGAGATCTCCAGGGAACCCTTGGTGGTGAGTAGTGATTATTCAGATAGAGGTTTGCCTATTTTATTCTCCAAATACCAGCTGTCTGCTCCCTAAAAGTAGGGAGGGGGATATGTAATTTATGTGTTAATACAGATTCTGTTATAGATACAAGTGTGTAATATCTTAAACAACTAAGACTTTCAGATACTCGGTATATCATTTTGGTCATTGGATTCTTGTGAACCGAACTCCTTTCCTTACTGCTTTACTGTATGTGGGTTGAGATTCAGTCTCACAGCAGTTTTTGTGACTCTCGGATTTCTTTCGTATAAGGAGAAAAATGCTGATGAAGGAAAGATTGAGGTTTTGGAGCATTGTTTATTGTTCAGATGGCAGACCTTTTATCACTGCATAAACATTTAGCATGCAAACTATAAGAATGATTTCTATTCTCTGGAAACAGTTCAGCCAAAATAAAGTCACTTTTTACTAGTTATCACAAACTCAAACTGGGGGGAGCAGCTGATAAGCTGGAGGCTGCAACTACTAGTCAGTTGTGAGTGGGTGCAGCAGGGGTCTGTTCTGACAAACCCTTCTGTGATTTCATGATTTTGCTGTATTAAACTTGCAGCATTGTGTTAGCTGGAAAGTTGAGTGATGTTTCAGCCATTGTACTGAAACACAGGGAAGTTCAACAGGGTGTTTGCCTCAGGCTTGGCTGTAATGCAGTTGTTTACATAAAGCAATTCAAACACTCTAATATTCCATTTTATTGTCAAGGACCAATTGCAGGTTCAGCGTGTTAGGCCATTTGCCAAACCAGCTTAGTTAAACTTACTGTTAGTTTGAAAGCTTCTTCTGAAAAGCTGCCTTTTTTAATAGCTTGATTATTTTTTCCTATGACTCTATTTGGAGAATAAAAAAATAAATAAATAAACTTGGCAATAGAAGACTAATACTGTTTTTCATCTGTATCTTTACAGAGTGTCTGAGAACCCCAAATTGGGAATGCTGCGGGAAGGTTTGAAGCTTTTCCTTTCCCACTTCTTACTGAAAAATGTAGAAGCCCACAAAAGTGGTGAGGAGACTGCCTTGTTAAGAGAGAGAGTGGAACTAGCAAGCAAAGCTTTGCAGTCAAAAGAACCCAAATTGAAACTATAATTCTGTTTTTTCAATAAAACACATGTGTGAAAAACTAGGTCTACATGAAGATACAAAGCTTTACATTAGCCTTTCAAATAACTGAGAATGAGGGGAACAGAATTTGTCGTAAAGGATCTGGTGTTTTGGTGTAAAGAGTTGCTTTGCTCTGCGTTACAAGTTTGAAGGTGATATGGGGCCTTTCTGCAGAAAGGGGAAAATGTATTTTTTGTAATATGCCTTTTCTGTACCTGTACTTCATGCCAATAGTTCACATCTAGAGAAGAGGCTGAATTTTTCTTCAGCTGTACTTCTAGTCAGCAGTAGTGTTCAGCATTGGATATTTTAACCTTTCTTTTAAAGAAAAAAAAGTATATACATATGTATATGTATGTGTGTATGTATGTATATATGTATATATAAAAAAAAACACATACACAGTGGTCAATATTTTGCATTTTTAACCAGAGCTCTTAATGATCATTATATTTTGAGCAAAGAATAAACCACTAGATGGCAGAACTGCTGGCGAGTCAGTCTTGGATGAAATTAACTTTTTTTAAGAAAAAAAAAAAAAAGTGTTGAATATATCAGTTCTAATTCTGTGAATTGTTTACATGACTGTGGGTCAGGACAAGATCTGCAGCTGAATTCATGAAGTAAAAAGACCTGGAGATCTGACTTTACCTAATTTTACTGGGTTTAAAGCTCACAGCATAGATTTATGCTATTTTCACCTGCTTTTCTCAGATTTAAAGTTGGGAGTTACCAGTCTTGCTGCTTGTGATAATCAGGTTTTACTAGACATAAAGACTGATAATGATCTTAGTCTTTTGATAAGAAAATCTTTTCTCTTGCTTTCACTTTCCACTCAAGCATTTAACTAATGCACTTTTCTTTGTATAGCAGGATTGAGTGATCTGTTTCTTCTGTTGCCTTACAACCAGATATTAAATTACCGTCTCCTGGGGGCATTGCTGTTTGTGTCACCTTTATTCCAAGGGCTAGTCAGGAGAGAATGACTTTAAATGGCAGGGAAAATACTTGGTTTCTGGGTGGCAGCATGTAGTGCACCTGTATCATTTGTCTGCACTAAAAGCCTGTTTCTGCAAGCAAATTTGTTCGCTGTTCAGGAGTCCAGTCACCTTTGGTGCCTCTGGTTGTATTTGATACCAAGCGATCAGTTCTTCTCCTTGAAATTTGTCCCTCTTGCACCTCAGCTCTCCAGCAACAGAGCTGGTCAAGACATTGAATCAGAGCAATGGTTTGGGAATAGTTCTGCTTACTCCATTGACAAAGTAGCATTTTTAGGAAGCGAAGCATCTCCCTAGCATTCANTCGTAAAGGATCTGGTGTTTTGGTGTAAAGAGTTGCTTTGCTCTGCGTTACAAGTTTGAAGGTGATACGGGGCCTTTCTGCAGAAAGGGGAAAATGTATTTTTTGTAATATGCCTTTTCTGTACCTGTACTTCATGCCAATAGTTCACATCTAGAGAAGAGGCTGAATTTCTCTTCAGCTGTACTTCTAGTCAGCAGTAGTGTTCAGCATTGGATATTTTAACCTTTCTTTTAAAGAAAAAAAAGTATATACATATGTATATGTATGTGTGTATGTATGTATATATGTATATATAAAAAAAAACACATACACAGTGGTAGAAATTTTGCAGTTTTAACCAGAGCTCTTAATGATCATTATATTTTGAGCAAAGAATAAACCACTAGATGGCAGAACTGCTGGCGAGTCAGTCTTGGATGAAATTAACTTTTTTTAAGAAAAAAAAAAAAAANAGCCACTAGATGGCAGAACTACTGGTGAGTCAGTCTTGGAAGAAATTAACTTTTTTTAAGGAAAAAAAAAAAAAAAGAAAAGTGTTGAATATATCAGTTCTAATTCTGTGAATTGTTTACATGACTGTGGGTCAGGACAAGACCTGCAGCTGAATTCATGAAGTAAAAAGACCTGGAGATCTGACTTTACCTAATTTTACTGGGTTTAAAGCTCACAGCATAGATTTATGCTATTTTCACCTGCTTTTCTCAGATTTAAAGTTGGGAGTTACCAGTCTTGCTGCTTGTGATAATCAGGTTTTACTAGACATAAAGACTGATAATGATCTTAGTCTTTTGATAAGAAAATCTTTTCTCTTGCTTTCACTTTCCACTCAAGCATTTAACTAATGCACTTTTCTTTGTATAGCAGGATTGAGTGATCTGTTTCTTCTGTTGCCTTACAACCAGATATTAAATTACCGTCTCCTGGGGGCATTGCTGTTTGTGTCACCTTTATTCCAAGGGCTAGTCAGGAGAGAATGACTTTAAATGGCAGGGAAAATACTTGGTTTCTGGGTGGCAGCATGTAGTGCACCTGTATCATTTGTCTGCACTAAAAGCCTGTTTCTGCAAGCAAATTTGTTCGCTGTTCAGGAGTCCAGTCACCTTTGGTGCCTCTGGTTGTATTTGATACCAAGCGATCAGTTCTTCTCCTTGAAATTTGTCCCTCTTGCACCTCAGCTCTCCAGCAACAGAGCTGGTCAAGACATTGAATCAGAGCAATGGTTTGGGAATAGTTCTGCTTACTCCATTGACAAAGTAGCATTTTTAGGAAGCGAAGCATCTCCCTAGCATTCATAGAGATGATTTTCTGGCCTATTTTTTCCTGTAGGGAGGAAAAGGTTTTAGGGAGGTATCCTGCCCTGAGCAGGACTCACTCTCAAAGTCCAAGGTTACAGCCATGAAGCAACCACTAATCTAGAAGAGACCCCTAGCAAAAGAGCAGTGTGAGATGCTTCCTGCAGCCAATTTCAGACAGTTTTTAGGTGCTAAAACAAAAGAGCTGCTTTCCCTCAGTTGGACTTCACATGCAACAGGCAGATCAGAGCAAAAAGAAATATATCTAAGACCAATTAATAGAGCAGTATGGGCAGCAGAAGCACTGGCGCTGCATTTTGCCTGGATTTCTCTCTGATGCATCAGTCACAGCTTTCTGTGTACGAACAGTTCCTTCACAAGCAGCTGTGCCAAACCTCATATTTTAGCTTTTGAAGCTGAACTTGGGTGAAGAAAATCTGTGCAAGCTGCTAGAGATAGTGGCTGCAGTGCAACGCATGGGACTGTGGTAAGTAAAAATCAATCCTGGTGGACCACAGCAACCACTTAATTAAATATATTTATTTTTGCAGGGATTGAGGGAGAACCCAGAGCTTCAACATGTTTGTGGTTTAATAACATAGCAAGTGAAACACATTGCTCCAGCGGGGAAGTGGAGGTAACTCTGCTCTTAAAGGCAGATCTTGAGCGATCTTTGCAGTGTGGCAGTTCCTTGCTTGATGGCCTTGCTTGGCAATCAGGCCTGAACACCCTTTGCTACCCATGGAAATAGTTTTATGGGCCTGAATCTGCTCACTCGCTGCAGCTGCCTGCAGCAGTGCGATGCAGACGCTGCTGTGCAATTAACAGAGATGGTTTCTGCCTTGGAGCCTAAGATTACAATCGCTGGATTCTTTAAACTGAAAATTAATTAATATTCCCAACAACTTGCACAGTCAGTTACTTCAGCCACTCCTTCGTTTCTGTGGAAAACAGGTAACCTTCCTGCAGCTTTTAGTTTGATCATGTTTATGTATAAGCATGAATTCTCTTGAAAACCGAGTTGGGGAGGAAAGCGGCCCAAGCAGCGCCAGCACACGAGAAAGCGGCTGCAGTACAAGGATAGTGGCTTTGGGTGGCACAAACTGACTGGGGAAAACCTCGCCAGATAGAAATGTGACGGTTCTTGGATTATCAAGAGTTGAGGAGAGAAAAGCTGAGATAATATTATATTTTTTTAATTGTATTTTTCCACATGGAAAAAAAACTTGTCCCTGGCAAAGCCAGCAGTACTGAAGCATCTCATCTACAACAGAGTGGTTGGTGCAGCGCGCGCTGAGCACGGGCAGAGGCTACTGGAGAAGCTGCTGACAGCTCAGGCACCTTCTCTGCGCCATGGCCTGAGTGCCAGGTAGTGCAGGGTGTACCCCAGAATTGAGGGGTGTCTTCTGTCTGGGTATTAGTTGCTTAGCTGAAGCCCCAATAACAGAAGAAATGAACAGAAAATGATTTTGCGTCAATTAAAAATAAGCTGAACTGGGGGAACAAACCACTATAGTTAAAATGCTGATTTTTATGTCTGATAAACCACTGAAAAACACAATGTGATCTGCTATAGAGTTATTTAAAGACAAATTTAGATTGATTTTCCGCAGACTATTTCAATCCTCCTTTAAAGAAAGTATAATATCCACTTGCCGGTCCCCTTCTCATTGCCTTTAAGCTGGACAATCCTATTTTAGACTTTCTCTGTTTTCTGTATCAGAGCTATCAGGGCAGCGCAGTCTGGTTTTCAGCTTTGGCTGGGGCGTTAGGGGGATAAATCACGGCCGAGCCCTCGTGCTGCGGCCGTGACGTCCTTGCTGCGCCGCGGGGGAAAGGCCGAGTCGAGCGAGCGCGGACCCGTGCGCCCGGGACGCGTCTGGTCTCCTGGTGAGATGGAGCAACCTCCAGCCTTCGTGTCCACAAGACAGTTTGATCCGCAGGGTCTCTTTTCCAAAGAGGTTGTTTTATCTAGGACTTTTTGGACGGCTCCGAGCTCAGGAAATGGTAGATAAAGCTCTGAGAGTCTTTTACCATCTGCTGCTGCTGGTGATTTCATCTGCAGGAGCTTTCGGGTTTAGCAGGAGGCCGGTGGGCGCTGCAGCTACTGCCCAGCGCCGCCTTAGGCTGAAGCAGGAACGCAGATCAAGTGAATTGCAGTAGCCCTCCCCTCATGTTGCTGCACGCACGGTGCCGGGGCGGATATCACATGCTCTCCTAGTAACTCCTGGAGGAAATGGAATAAACATTTAGCGCGAGTCCCCTTGGAAGGAGCCAGCTGGCACTGAGGGTTTTGCAAAACTCCTGTCGTCGGACAAAACACTTTGCGCATGAGAAACAGCTCAGGTCTTGTGTGCGGAGGGCTCTGAAGGAAAATGCAGAGCGCCCAAGGAACGTGATGCAGCTGCGCTGGGGGAGACGGAGCGAAGCTGCTCACAGAGCCCTCAGTGGAGTCTTTTTCCAGGTGTGCGTCTTCACCACAGCGTCTCCCTCTCAGCCACCGCTGCCTTCAGAGCTGGAGGGATTTTTTTCCTCTTATGCTGTGATTCAGTTCTCCCTTTAAAAAAAAGTTGGCCTGGTCATTTTTGATATTCAGATTTTCCGAGCCGTGTGTTTTGCTGTAGCTGAGGGTGGGAGGGAGCCTGTTTCTCCCCAAAGTTTTCCAGCAGGCTCAGGACCCTGCAGGTACCGCACGGCATGAGCAGGAAGCAGTAACTGAAGGCGTAAAAAGCTCCCGCGCAGCAGAAACGCTGCCGCAGCACCCCAAGCAGCTCCCTCGAGGCCAGGCAGAGCCCGAGGCTGGGTGCTGCTTCCTCGTGTGGCCCCAAAGATGAAGCCCTGGAAGAAACAGGAATGGGGAAAGCAAGTGCTGGGAAGGGAGGAGGCAGCGGTGACGGCAGCACCGCTGGCTGGAGCCCTTGGATCGCCGCCTCCGTCGGGCCTGGCAGGAGCGCGGTGATTAACAGCGCCGGCTGCGGACGCCCTTTCTGTAATTACTCATTAGCGGTGCTGAAATGGCCCCTCGCTGCGGCAGCGACACGTGCTTCATCGCTGCAGCGCGGCCAGCGGGACGGACCAGAATGGAGCCGCCGCAGGCCGGAGCCATCGCAGGCCGGAGCCGCCGGGAAGCGCTCCCGGGATCCCCCGCAGGCCGGAGCTGCCCGGGGCCGGGGGAGCTGCTCCAGCTGCCGCCTGGCCCCGCTCCACGCGGCTGCCCCTGGGCTGTGCCGGTGGCGCCGCCCGCACAGGGAACTGCTCCAGGGCACGGGCCCATGCGGCCCCGCTCCTGCAGGCACAAAAATGGGACGAACCTCCCAGAAAAGACCAAAGTGGCCCACGTGCTCTGGGGCAGCCCGAGCCCGCCTTAGCTGTGATCCCGATCACACGTGGGGACCCAAGACACCAGGAGCGCCCAGGGCCTTGGGCTGTTCATCCCTTCCATCCTTGGCTCTGTGCTGCAGCCGGTGGGATCCAAGCAGCCCACCATGAAGTAGGTCCAGCACATGGAGACCGGCTCAACAGCGAAGAATGAGGGTTTCAAAAACGAGCACGGAGTGGAGTGCCCGGTCCTCCTGCAGAACCCCTGGATGTGAATCCCTGGGTTTGGGGAGAGTCTAATGCTTTGGGCTTCAGAAATAATCAAGGCACCTTCTCCCGGAGAAGCATTTTGTTCCCACAAGTTCCACAGAGAATTGGAGGGGGATTATATATTTATGGCTTCCCATTTGGAAGACTTTTAGCAGGTTTACCTCAAACATATGGATCCTATTTTGCTCCTTTTGTTTTAGCACTTAATGCTTACGAAATTGCCAGTTAATGACATCCATGCCTAAAACCCTGTGGCTTTGTAAAGGAAAGTTTCCACCGTGGGCCCATGTTTGTGCCCACCACTTCCCAGGCCGGGCCAGGACGGTTTTACGAGGCTTCTCACCCAGGAACCCATTGGATAAGGAAGTTGGAAACAGGGGGAGCCAGGATGGGTGTGAGGACCACTGGGGTTGGATCCTGGGGTCTGGGGTGGATGGGACTAAGCGACACGACCGGGACCAGAGCATCCTTGCTTAGGAACCGGGACTGCGGATCCCATTCCTGGATCCCGTTCGTCCTTTCCTAGTGCTCATTAGGAGCCTCCCCACTTCAAAAGAACGTGGGAAACCCCATTTAAAGGCTTTTCTCCGTCCATTGGGATCAACACCTTCTTTGAAACCCTTCCAAACAACAGTGCTTATGCATCTACCTCTAAAAGGCTCTATCTCTACTTTAAGTGAGTTTAATTCCTTTCTCTCACTCTCTCTCTCCTTTCCCCCTCCACCTCTCTCCTTTCAGTTTTGGAAACACCTGGTAAGCTGTAAAATGATTTACGAAGTGAAAGTGTTAAATGAGGCCACCAGCTGTAAGACTGACAGAGCTTTATGAGTTTTATTAGGTGCCCTATTATGGAAAATAAACTTTAATCCGTCCATAAAAAAACAGAATCTGAAAACCATATTTGCCCTCGCAGCCGGAACACTGGCGGGATTCTTGTGCGAGGCCGGGCTCTAAAGAGATTAATTTTATTGAGACAGACACAATACAGCGGGAGGACTTTGATACGGGGCCTCAATAGCAGCCTGTGCCCGGCCAGGGTGTTTTTCACGCGGGCGAGACACGTTTGGACACAACCTGGGGGCACCCAGCAAATTTCTGCCCCTCCGGAACCTCCGCGGCTCCCCCGCTGGGACCCGGTGGGGCCGGGGCTNCCCGCGGCTCCCCCACTGGGACCCGCTGGGACCCGGTGGGGCCGGGGCTCCCTCCCCGTTTGCTCGGGATCCTCGAGGAGGAGCCGCAGAGAATCCCTTGCAGTTTGCACCTTTCCATTCCGCCCCGCTCGTTATTAGCGATCGGTTATCGACCAAGCTAAATCGAGTGTATCCCGATCCATTTTATTATTAATAATATTATTTCCCGTCTTTCACGTGGGAGCAGGGTTTATGGTGCACGCCACGAGCAGCTCCGATCCGCGGCACCGGGAAAATCCCCGCGGCCTCTCCGACGCTGGCTGCGTTTCGGGCGGATTTGTATAGGGGCCGCTTATAGGGGCCGCTTGCAAGCTTAACGCGGCTCTGCAAAAATCCGCATAAAATAGAATACAATAGAAAAAATAGAATAAAATAAAATAAAATAAAATAAAATAAAATAAAATAAAATAAAATAAAATAAAATAAAATAGCGCGGCGCGGGAACCTGCGCGTTCTGGGGGATTTCTTGCTCCGCGGGGCTACGCGGGCTCTGGGCGCTGTAACGCGGCAGCGGGGCTGGAGACGAGCCGCCGGTGTCACCTAAATCCTCCGAAATTGATGCCCCCCTGCCCCGCACCCGTCCCTGCTCGCTGCTCGTTTGCAAACCTCGATTTTACGCTCCTGCCAGCGAGGTCCTCCCGGCGCCCCCCCACAAAGCGCCCACACGTCTCAAGTACAAAACGCTCTTTATTCGCCTCCCACCGCGCGGGCGGGAAGCCTGGGTAATAATTTAGCATGCATAAGTAGAAGTATTTTTTTTTATAAATACGATATACAAAAATAAAGACAGTATTGAGATTTCCAGCAGTTTTAACGTTCATGACAGACATAAACATTTTTTTTTCTTTCCCACCCCCACCCCGATATATAGTAAGGACAAAACATTTCCGATACTCAGCGAGAGGGGAGCGCGTCCAGGGGCCGGGGGTGAGGGGACATTATTGGCGGGGTCTGAAGTTTGGGCTGTTCTCAGTCCCTAATAACACTGTGTTCCCTGCAGGCGCCTCGCGCGGGCACGGGCGTCCCCGGCTCCATCCCCCCCGGCCGGGCAGGGGGGACAAAACGGCCCCGGGGCGGCCCCGGCGGGGCG
>VWPW01011433.1:2551-20943 GCA_013389825.1 Crypturellus undulatus
GGGGCGGGCGGGCGGCGGAGCGCGGGCGGCGCGGCCCGGGCGGCGCCTCCTCCTCCGGTGCAATATGTTCAAGAGAATGGCTGAGTTCGGGCCTGACTCCGGGGGCAGAGTGAAGGTGCTGGGCCCCGCCGCCGGAAGGAGGGGGGGGCGACGAGGGGCGGTGAGGGACGGCGAGGGGCGGGGGAAAGAGCGAGGGCCCGTAACGGTCGTAACGGCCGTAACGGCCGCGCGGCGGCGCCCCGCGCCCGGTGACGGCCGCGAGCGGGAGCGCTCCGGCCTCTCCGCTGACATAACAAGGCAGGCTCGGCCTGAGAGCTGTTGGGCTGGAAACACCCGCTTTTCGAAGTGCATGAAGTTTTCATTATTACTGTTTATTTGCTTTTATTTATTTATTTTGCTGGCGTGCTTAACAACGAGCTTTCTATTTGTTTCTGTCTTTATTTCCTCCCCCCACCAAAGGGTGTTACTATTGTGAAGCCAATAGTGTACGGCAACGTCGCGCGGTATTTTGGCAAGAAGAGGGAAGAGGATGGCCACACGCACCAGTGGACGGTCTACGTGAAGCCCTACAGGAACGAGGTAGGGGGCAAAACAGTCCCTCTGAGCAGCATGCCTGTGGTGGTCCTCGGGATGGTTCTTGTGTCAATGTTGCTATGTAGGTAATTAAAATATATATATATATATATTGCTTGTTGTGATTTATCTGCTCTATCCTGCAAGTGTTTAAGCTTGTGCTTGTTTTCAAGTAGGTTTGCTAGACTTCCAGAAGTTAAACAGAAGTAGAATTGCTTTTTTTTGTGTGTGTGAGTGTGTGTTTAAAGGACATTTGGTAGTTGGCTGTATTGTGATTGTAGCAAGAGATACTCTCTGTTGCTTTGGATTTACAGGGATAGGGAAGTGATAAGGAAATGATTTACAGTGATAGATTTACAATGAAATGCTTATAGGACAACGTACCTCTTTGGTCTCTAGTACTGTGAAGTGCTGTAGTATAAAAATGAATTGGGCTTCAAAGAGGGAGCCAGAGCTTGGTGAAAGAAGGACATCTGGGCAGATGGTGAAGAAATGTATTGACTGGGAGCTTAAAAAATAATTTCATTTTAAGTTTTTGGAATGATTTCTTGTACGGTGAGGAAAACTGTAGAACATTCATAGGGACAAGATATTGAAGTACATGTGTGACATCATGTACCCTTGGATTTACATGCTTGCTTTTCTCTTTGCAGTAGCAGTATCTTAGCAGTAGCCGTACCATTAGAAGTGGCAGGCACGTAGGATTGATAAGTAAGCAGCAATTTAATATGCTGCACAAATAATCACAAATAACTTATTTTCTATTTCAGGATATGTCTGCCTATGTGAAGAAAATTCAATTCAAGTTACATGAAAGCTATGGCAATCCCTTAAGAGGTAGATTTTATATTTTGACAGTTACTTCTAGAGCTAGGATTTGGATTAGTTTGACTGAGGCTGGGTTACGTATACTAATACTTCTGTTTTCCTCTTGCAGTTGTTACCAAACCACCATATGAAATCACTGAAACAGGCTGGGGTGAATTTGAAATAATCATTAAGATATTTTTCATTGATCCGAATGAAAGACCTGTAAGTGCTTCTTTCAGACTTCTGATAATGCTTAGCTAATTATGAGAACATGCTTACAACTGTGGCGCATGTTATTGTTAGTCAAAATATTGTTAGTCCCATTGGCCATGGAAATAAGCCCTGTCCCTGTAGGAAGTGTATTTAATAGTTGGCCATGGTGTCTCTGTGCTTTCCTGATGGGTGGGATATTCTTAGGCGCTTTTCCCATACTTAGTTTCTCTGATGTGTTCGTTTATTAGGAAACATGTTGCACCTTGTCTGGGCTGAGCACTTATTGAGCATTTCTCTGCCATGTGGCTTCCTAGTGGCAGGATATTAGAATATTTTAAGGACCTTAAAGATTTTTGTGTCTCTTGGGTGTGGATGAAATTAGTCAGAAAAGTAGCATAGTTTTTCTTCGTCTCTTTCTTAAGAAAACCAGGCTAAGGCACTTACACAGAGTATTAGAATTAATTTTGTTTTTCTTGAATACATAGCTACTGATACTGGACTGGAAGGGGCTGTATTATCATGTTCACTTCAGGATCATCACACTGTCATACTCATTCTGTATCATCGTGTTTACTTGCGTCCTGACTTGCCATTCTTATTGCTACTCCCAATTTGATCAAGCTGGCCTGTAGTTGGTTGGGTGTTGTCTTTGCTTTCTAGAGGGTTCTTCGAGAGCCTGGACAGTTTGGGAATTAGAAGCCTTTTTGTTCCAACGCGGCTTTACAGTTGGATGCTCACTTACTTCCAAGTCACTGTTATCTGAAGGAGTTTAATAAGCCACAAAGAGCATGAGGAGAATTTTTGAGGGGAGTGTAATCGGGAATAACCAGATTAGAAAACTAGTTGTCTCTCCTTTCCTTCCCTGGCAGGAAGGATCAAGGGGAAGTAAGGACTGAATTTCTTCCTTGTTGGTTCCAAGGAGAAGTAATGACTGGATCTCTTCCAGGTGCTCCATAGGTCTCCTCATGGAAGGGACCCAGTAGTGGCTGCCTATAACAGCCCTCTGCACGTGTCTGGAACTGACAGTGGGACTCGTGATTTTCTCCATCCCCTGTCACTTGCAGCGCAGGAACGGAGAGTGGCTTCTCTCTGTGAAGAGAAGTGTCACTAGAGACTGTGACAATGTGTGTGTTTCATCATACACAAGAAGGCGTGATACGATCCTAGCAGGCATTTTTTAAACTGATTTACTGGCAAAGTCTATAAACTATTTTTAAAAAGTAGTGGATCTAAATCAAATCTAAAGTAGTGGATTTTGTTTTAGATTCCGCTCACCCAGGTGGTTTTTCAGCATTCAAGCAGACTTTGGACAGCTGACATGTTTAGCAAAGAATATTGAATTTAAGTAATTCTACTGAAATTGTAGAACAGTGTTATTTTTTCATTTCTAAGAGATTTTTAAATCCTATACAATTGTAAAGGAAGGACAAGTAGTATTTATTTCCATTTAGAGCATACTTTATATTCCTCTACAGTTGTCAAACTAATAGTATTTTGTCTTTGTACAGGTAACCTTGTATCATTTGCTGAAGCTTTTTCAGTCTGATACTAATGCCATCTTGGGAAAGAAAACTGTAGTTTCTGAATTCTACGATGAAATGGTATGAGAACTTTTATTGTAATCCTCACTTTCTTTTGAAGAGTATTAGTGATTCCATATATCTTTTTCTTCTCCATTAGATATTTCAAGATCCTACTGCAATGATGCAACAGCTGTTAACAACGTCTCGTCAACTAACCCTAGGTGCTTATAAGCATGAAACAGAGTGTAAGTTCAAAATAATATAGTAAATTTAGAAATTGTAAAATGGTGCTAGTAGTAGAACAGATTTGTCTGCTGCTAGAGTTTTTTTTGTGATACAAAAATATAAACTTTTGTGAAAGTGGTAATACTTATTTGAAAACTTGTGAAGGTTTCTAGATCTGTAGGCCTGCTGAAAGTAAAGTAATTATGAATTAAGACTATAAGGAGTTATGGCAGGATTTATGGCTGGTTTATTGTCTTTGAAATGACTTAAAACATGGAGTAAATTCAGGCCAATGGGTTAGATATGAAAAGTGTCTTCATCTCAGTGGGTTGTTTGTTACCTGCAGGCAAGGATTACACTTTAGCACTGAAATATGTAACATTCAGTATCACAGTGAAAGCAGCAATATTGGGGGGTTAAAGGATAGTATTTGTAAGCTATTCCATTCTAATTCTTCCTCTGTGAATTGACCTGGAGAGAACATTAAACTATACCAAAAATGTTTGTGCTGTCCTTGGTATCTATTCTGTCCTTTTTATCTAATCTGTCTTTAGATATAAAGCAGAATCTGCAAAGAAATTAAAGAAATGAAACAAAGATATATTTGCTCAAAATAATGCATGTAGTAATGATTTCATCCCTGATGTGAGTTTGGTCTGTTATTTTTACACTATCAAAAATCAAATATAATATTTATTTAGCCCAAATCCCACCTTGTTGGTTACAAGCTCTAATGCCCTTGTTTTAGTCATTTGTTGGCTTGTCTGCATGTTTTCCTGGCAACAAACTCCAGGCATTTTGAGAGGCTGACTACCTAGGTGAAGATGAGGCCCATAAATTCAGGGTTCTAATCTGCCTTGTATGTTAAGGTGTGGGCATGTGTGAACTGTGTAAATTTTCTCCCTGAGATCTGCCAGTTTTTAAGGGCTTTTTTTTAAATTTTGTTTTATTGCATGTCATTATGATTATGAGTGGAAAATGGATCTATCTTGGATATATGGCATGAAATTCCAGCCAGAATAGGAAGAATAGGAATTCCACAGTAAATGGAAAAAGGAATGAAATATGGGAGCTCATTACTTTGTAATCGTCCATTTCTTTTGCTGTAACCATGTCAAAATTCTTTTTACTTGATCTTTAAGTATGTTTTTACTGTGGAAGGTTATGTAGCGAGTTACACAGTTCCATCAATAAAATTGATGGAGTAAATAAAAGGAACTTGTGTTGTTACTTCATCATTTGTTCTTTACCATTATTTATTTCTAGCTTTTGGAACTTGAAGTGGTCTCTGAGAATCTTTGAATCTCTAGCACTAATATTAATATACTTTGTTTTCAGGACATACGCGTTCAAATTACTGTTGTGATTTTTTTTTTAATATTTATTTTTAATAATTGGTGGGTTTCATTCCATTTTTTTTCTTTATTACCACCACAGTTGCAGATCTTGAAGTAAAAACCAGAGAGAAGCTGGAAGCTGCCAAAAAGAAAACTAGTTTTGAAATTGCTGAGCTTAAAGAAAGATTGAAAGCAAGTCGTGAAACTATCAACTGTTTAAAGAATGAAATTAGAAAACTTGAAGAAGATGATCAGTCTAAAGATATGTGACAAGTGTTGACTTGGTAAAGAGGCCATACTGAAAATGCAAGGACTTCAATCATGGAACTGCATGTGTGCTCTCAAATTCCATAACTGAGACTATGTGTATCCATGAATTCATTTGCAAATGATTGGAATATGTGGCAATCAATTTTATAAATGGAAGAAAAACGAAACAAACTTTGTATCCCCTTTTTATAGTTAAAATCTGTGGATACTGCTTTAATTCAAGGGAAAGAAGTCTTGGAGACCAGAGTAGTTACTTTTCTTGCATTTGAATGGTATATGGCAACTTTGTATTAAGTCTTGTATTAGTTTAATGTGGTTTTACAGAATGCAGCTAATGTTTACTTTTTTACTTCTTTTTTTCTACTGATTATTTAGAAATGCATTGCTAAAGCTGAAAATAAAACAAGCAGATTTTTAATGCCTCTGTCCAGTTTTGGTCTTCAAGAATCATCATGCAGAGCGTCCCCAAGATAAGGCAGATGCTTTTTATTTAATGTATTGTACTGTGTTCATTCTTAAGTAATGAGGAATACTTACAGAAAAATTGGGGTAAGATCTTTTGCTGGGGAAGTCTCAGCCTCTTTAGTAGTGGTAGAAGAGCCTGACAGTGCTGGCACTGCCTTGAGTTTTGCCTCGAGATGCCTTGGCACTCTCTTGTGCTCCTTCATGATACCACGTCGCAGTAATCCCTGCTGCAGAGTCAAGTCTCCCCCTACTCCCTGGAAACTGCTGCTGCTTTGAGAACAAAATCCTGATTTCTTTGTGCTTTAGGCTGTATTTGTCTTGGTTTGTGGAATGCTGGGAACTGAATTGGTTTAAACACTCTGAACTCGATATGGAGAGTGTTTCTTCAGTGCCGAAAAGCAACTGTTAAACCTGGACATATCAGCATATACTCGGTTTGTAGTATTATGTGTATATATGGATTGGGGAAAGTGAATCTTCATGCATAAGTGGTGTCCTTAGGAGATCATGAGAGTTGGATTAGAAACTGGTCATTGAGCTGACAAAAGGGAAGGTAGCTACTTTGGAATGGTTAAAGATCTGCAAAGTTGGGGATTTGGGGGAGTGGTTTTTTTTGTTGTTTGTTTGTTTGTTTATTTCCAAATTTTGCCTCCTTGCTCCTGGCAGAATTTCTCCATTTCCCGATGTGTTCTTTTAAGATCCTGCTGTGCATGCTGGAACAAAAGTGGGGTTGGAAAGCACTGTTCTGGTAGCGTGCAACATTATTATGTTTTTATTTGTCAATTAAAATAACGAATATTGGTCCAAAGGAATGGAATATAAGGCATTTTCTCTTAGAGCTTTAGCTAACAAAAACAGATTCAAATCTCTGAAGTCCTGTGTCCAGTCTAGAACAGACGGTACAAAGAATGGCCTGAGGAGTAACCTTTTACACCCAGGGTTCTTGTGTAGGAGCCTAAAGTGTTGTCCTTGTTTCCATTTTTAGGAACTTCCAATAATGAACTTAGTGTTTAACTCTGACAGCAGAGCCATGATCACTACTTCTGTAGTAGCCATCAACATACTAGACTAGTGATGTAATTTTGGGTTTGCTTGGTGGTGAGTGTGGCTTTTTTGTTTGTGTGAATTTTACTTTCAGCCTTTGTATTATTTTTCCATTTGTACTCTCCCTGAAGGAGGAGAAGGTCATGCAGTGCTTGCTGGTTTCCCCAGTCAGTGTTAAGACAAGAAGCTGAAGTCTTAACTGTGCTGAGCAGTTACTCCTGATTGCAAACAGCAAGAGTATTCTGCGCTATACAAAATTGCTTACGTTCTGTGGTTTTGTTAGGAAATACTTTCTTTGGATATTGAGAAAAAGCTTGAGCTGAACTTTAATAGGAAACAGGTAAATCATGGAAAACACAAAAATTATCTGGAGGATGTTCATCACAATGAGGTCATCAGAAAAGAGGTTTTGCTGGATAACAAATAGGAAAATGGCATCACTCTTTCATAAAAGATCTTTCACAGGAGATAGACAGCGTGTGTGTGCAGCAGTGTCCATGCGCTCTGCCGTTACAGGAGCCTGTGGGAGCGGCCAGGATGAGATGGGAGCGCAGCTGGGACGTGAGGATATGGCCAGTCTGCAGGGGAGGGGAAACCACTGAGCTGCCTTTGTGGCTGCCCTAGGAAAATCTGCTGTGCTTGCCAGGGATGCTGGCTTAAACAGCAGCTATTTATACTGCTGCGAGTGACTTTAGACTATGGTTTCATCTTGAATTATCATTGTGATAATTGTCATTATGTAATTGGACTTAGATTCCTCCTACAGAGGAGGAAAACCTCTCTCACTACTGCAAGGTGCAGACGGATGTTACTAGCTTGTACAATAGTGTAATTGTCAACGTTGAAGTCTTATGTTCCACTTAAACTACCTCTCAGTGAGTAAAGCTGAAGCTGATCTCTTTCTATATCCTGAATACTGACAGTTGTGCCAATGAGAAATATTTTTCCCCTCAATGCATCAAACATACAAGGCTTGTAATTACTCACACTCAGATATTTTTTTTTAAGCATTTTAGCTGGCATGTACCAATGGCAATCACAGTTGTTTTGGATACCCACTGCTTACCCATTTCCTACTCAGTACTATTATTTTATTCTGTGCCTGGCTTCTGCTTCTGTGTAGCTTGCACCTCTTCAGTGGTAATTCAATGTTAATATTTCTTTTTTTTTTTCTCTCTTCCCCCTCCAGATACCAGGTTGTTTTCCAAACACCAGGTGGCAGATACGTGCAAAAGGTTCTCCAGTCTCAACAGCATTTCAGTTAATGGGATTTTGGCAGTTCTGTGAATTTAGGTTTGCTACTGGATGGTGCCTTTTTTAAATTTAATTTTGATGTTCTTCAACCAATTTAAGAAGAGTAAGAAGAGAAAGTAGTAGTGACTAAATTGAGAGGCCAATGGCTACAAAAGCAGCACAATTGTTTATTTTTATAATTCAAAATAAAACCCATTACCCTCAGTGTGTTCGAAACTTAAAAATACTTGTTTTCACCATTAACCCATCATTTGGCTGCTTCCCCCCGGCTCACTCTGTGCAGTAGGCAGCTTTTTGGGGCAAAGCCCCATCCCGAAGCTCATAAACACATCGCTGCTCATTCTACCTTGCTGTAGGAGCTAATTACTGAACTGCGCCACTTGCCTTGAAACTTCATCAACTGGTTGGAGAGCTTTTTCTGTAAATAATCTGCACATTATAAAAGCCTTTTACAACTTTATGAGATATTTAACCAGTTACTGCCCCAATTCCAAGCTCTGAGGTCCTGCATCATGCTGTGCCAGGGAGCAGGAGAGAAAAATGTTTGCAGCATTTGTTGGCAAGTGAGCTAGCTTTTAAAATGTGTTCTCTGATATCTGCTTACTTTGTCAGGGTGAGATTGCATTTTGGTATGAATGGAAAAAAATGCAGTTTGGGTACTTGACTAAATTCCATACTTTACTTACAGTCAATTACAAGTGCAAAATTCTATAATCTTCCTTATAAATAACCCCTCCCCCCCTTTTCTTTATATATATATATATATATACACACACACACACACACACACACACACACACACACACACACTTAATTTTGAGTTGTGAAACTTCTATCAGTAGTTGATGGTTAATGACTACTGAGTCTATGTCTTTAGCTTGTAAGCACATTTTGAGGCACCAGTCTAATGACTGATTACTTCCCTGGGTAAATATAAATATCAGGAGCTGGGGAAAGACAATCAAGGCTTGCGTCTTTAGGCAACTAACAGAAGGGACAGTTTCAAGCCTTAAAAATTTTTGAATTAACAGTGGTGAGGTATTGAACTCGTCTTTATGCTAATCCTGTTGCAAGTACCAGGGCCAGAACACGGCTCCCTTTTCCTGGACATGCTTATTAAGGCAAGAATTGCCCCATGTCTTTTCCGTTTTAAAGACACACATGATCTGTAATGTTATGTCTCATTACTGAAAGCTTTTGAATTTCTAGTTGGCCTGTGCATTGTGTTTTTTACTGCTCCTTGTGAAGGGTTGGTCTTTGCACAGGTAACGAGGCAGCTGCACAGTCCAAAGCTGAATCATTCATGTATATATTTAATGTCCAGAAAGCTCAAGTTCTTTCTACAAGATGTACAAATTAATTCACCTGGAATAGAAAATTTGCTTAAGAACAAGTCCATTTCAAGGAAAACAAAACAATCATCTGATACATATACTTCATTTTCATGATGAGATTTCATCTTCTAAGACTCTCATAGAGCTGGAAATTTAGATGCCTAAAGGCTTTGTAGGACTCAGACCGTTAACTCATTTCGGTTGCTTTCCAGGCATACACAGTTCTCTACTTAAAACCTAAATTTCTCCAGGTCTGCAACTTTAGTTAGGTCCACGTGCTCAGAAATGTCTGTCCTGATTACAGTGATGATATGTACCCCCTAGAGCTCTGCTGCAGAGGTAAGGGGGAGAAAAAAAGTCAGTTTTCAAAGGACTGTGGTCAACTTTTTGGTATTTCGTGGCTTAGTATTTCTGCGTGGAGGTCCAGTAGTTAAAGCTCCTGATGGAATTTGAATCCACATGTCCTTCTTTCTAGCAGTTACTAACTATGAGGTTAGTAATGTGAGAGCCCTCTCCATCGCTGCTCTTCAGGCTGAGCCATAGGCAGCCCCATCTGCAGGCATTTTGGAGCGGGACAGTGAAGAGGCATGGGGAAATCATAATCTAATCCAGTGGTTAAGGCATGGGACAAGACATGGGGTGCGAAGCGGAGCCCTGCGCTGCCTTGCTCCGCTCTGTGTCCCCCTGCCTGCGTGCCCCTTCCCTGCGCTGGGAGCTGCAGCGCTGGCTGAGTATCGGCACTGTCCGTGACAGCGGCAGCCGGGGCTATGTCCCAGGGCAGGAGGCAGAGGGGACTGCAAACTGTGAACAAGGTGGAAACCCTGGAGGGGAATAAAACAGAAAATTGGCAAATCTGATCCTGCACAGTACCAAGTGCTCCAAAGCTTCTTGCCTTTGCCTTTGGCACTGGGAATGCTTAGCACTTCGCTAAATAAGCCTGATCTTCAGCCCTTGCGAGGTCGGGAGGCTTCAACCAGGCCTGTGTCGGTAAGACGCGGGTGGTAAATCAGCTTGCCTGACCCCGAGAGCGCTGTGCGTTTCTGCAGGACGTATCCGCTTTGCAGGCCGAGTGCGCCGCGTGTGTCAGCAGCAGTTACCGCCGCCACCTCCGAGCGCTGGGGGAAGAACCCACAACGCTCTGAGGCTGAACCTCAACTCTGGCAGTGCCCCTGTTATAAAATAACAGGTATTCAGGCCTGGTCTACAGTGGGTTTGATAACAGTAACATTTTGGAAGCTGCTTTAAATACTAAAACATTGAGGCAATGCATTAAAGGCACTTACTTGTTATCATTAACATTTTGGTTGGAATTTCTGCCTAAACCAACATCAACAACAAAAAAAAACTTAGTTATTTTGTTTCATTCTGATCTCTGTACTGTTCCGCAGTCAAACCTGTTTTCCAAGGACTGATTTGTATTTTACTTGGACTAAAATTGCATCCAAATAAACTTTAGTGAAGGCATTTTGTAATTGTGAAGCAGAACTGGATCTAAAATAACATTCTCATGATCAAAGATTCCAAGAAGCTTTTGTAGTAATTGGAGAATAACAACTGTATAAAATGTGTTTGCTTCTCATATTTAAATTAAACATAAAGATAAAATACATGAGAGCCTTATTAAATGAACATGCAGATATTGCATGTGATAAGATCAAAGCAATTGAGTGGGATTTTAATTTAGGCATTTGACTGACTTTCTCTTAAAAAAAATGTTTTTGAAGTCATGCTGGCTTTGCTCCATCGTTGTACCGTGTTTCACCGAGCTCTTCTCTCCACTGCTGATACATTATTATTTATGTAGTGTCCTGAGAACGCTGTACGCTGCGTGTGCAGATGTGCAGGCAGGCCGCCAGCCCTGAAGGGCTTTGGTCTGACTGGACAAGGTAGGATGGGGGGAATGAATAATAAATTGCAGATCCCTACTTGGATTTTAAGCATAAATTATAGTCTCCAAGCACTTTGAGCCAAAGAAGCTGTCAGGATAGTTCTCATCCTTATGCGGCAACACAACTCTGGCTATAGTGGATTTGTGGCGTGACTTGTTTCATGGATTTTTCCACTTTTAGCAAAATTGTCTTCTTTTTTTAAAAAAAAGGTATATTCACATGGAAAGTGCTTTGGAAGTCATTTAGATGAAAATTTGTTTTATTGGCCTTGAAGAGGGAAGAAGAAAAACAAAGCTTGAGCCCAAATTCTCCCCAAATCTCCTATTAGCATCAAAAAAGCTTTGAGCCGTGGGGGTGCGCTTAGGACAGTTGTCTAAGCTCCCTGAGTCAAAACGTTTTGGAAAAAATCCCTCCTTGGTCTCCAGCCTTCAGCCTCTCTCTCCTGTGCTTGTTTCTGTGTGAGAGAGTAACGTGGGTAGATATTTTGACCGTGTCCCTGATTGAGCTTAAAAGCTACGCAGTTGCAAGTAACAGAGGGAAATTATTCTGCTTAAAATAATTATTGCTTAAACTATCATTAAATTAACTAGTCCGCTTGATTTCCCTCACTTTAAGCAAGTAGGTAGTTTGCTTATGCCACGTTTTATGTGTGAATTTTAGCAGTGCCAACGGTAAGAAATAACAGTCTGACTCCGAAGTGAAGCACCCTCATGCTTCACTACCGCTCCCGCTGCGCCGCTGTCCACCACCCGCTGCGTGCTGCATCTCTTCTGAGGGAACAGAGAACCACCGAATTGTTATGGTTGGAAAAAGGCCTCAAGATCATCCAGAGCCCAACCGCGAACCCATCCCCACCCTGTTAAACCACGTCCCCAAGCGCCTCAGCCACACGTTTCTTGCACGCTGCCAGCAACGGGGACTCCAACGCTTCCCTGGGCAGTCCGTTCCAGTGCTTCACCAGTCTTTCCGTGTAGAAATCTTCCCATGTAGACAACACGTTATCTGTCAGCGTTATCTTTCCGTTGGCTCTCTCAGCCTTGACTTTAGAAATAAGATTTTTGGGGGCTGCAGCGGTTGTGCCCCTTAGCTCAACCCTCTGTGTTTTCTGCCCCAGGGTAAGAAGGCTCTCACTCTCCTGCGGGAGCCCCCAGCGCTCTCAGCGCGGAGAAGTCAGGACATGGGGCACAGACCTTGCTCTCCCCTCGGAGGCCGCGGCCGCGCAGCGCAGCTTGCTCTGGCTGCTGCTTTCCCCAGCAAATCAGGATTAAGCAGCCAGGGAATGCAGATTTGCTGCTGAGCAGGCAGAGCAGAGCCGATCCGGAGGAGGGAAAGGGAAGGTCTCTGCACTCTCTTTTTCCCCCACTTGACAATTTGAGTTCTGCAGAGAAGCTTTTCTTCCTCGCACAAAGTGGCGCATCCAGCCCAGGGACACTACAGGTGGGGATGTGACATTGCAGCCCATTCTCCTGGGATGATCCAGCCATCCTGCCAGCTGCAGCGTCACACAGAGACGCCAACGGCCGCGCAGGGCAGCGGGTTCAGCCTCTGCCCAGGCACCGCTGCTGGCTGCACCTTTCTGTGGAGGACTTGCTGTCCCCGCAGGCGTTCGGTGCCCTCAGAGCCATCTTATGAGCATGAAAAAAAAGTCTATTTAAACGTAGCCCCAGAAGCTGGAATGGCAAACGCGTCCGTTCATGGAAAGCATCACCAAGAGGCTTTGGAGGTTTCATAAAACACATTTGTACGTAGCTGGTGGCAATTTACACTCCAGTAACTGTTCTAGTAAATGTTTACATTGATTTGGCATTTTTCTTTCTTCGCTGTCTCAGATCCTGTACATCACTATCCCGTGGCCACTTTCTGATGGCACAATATTTTTCCTGATTTCCTCCTTTAGAAGAACATATTCTTGTAAAGATGCAGCCCTAGGAAAAAGTAACGTTATTTCTAACATTTGCTCCCTAGCAGTCACCATTCATAACTTTCAACATACACTGTGAAAAGACTGAGAAAGTCATTGATTGATTTAAATCTGCCTTAATTTCTTGCCAAAGGCAAAAACTCCAAGCACCAGTGCTTAATCATGCTTTGCATCATGTACAAGCATGCCGTTTTCCATACAAATTCCATAAGGTGTTTAATCTGCTATTGCAAAAACACTTATTTGCATACAATCACACCCTCCTGTGGTTTTAAATGTTTTCTGAGAATACGTTTCGAGGCTATTATCTTAACCTCACTGCCTTTCTACCCACATATAGGCTAGCAGACATGCAAACCCTTTAATTTTTCTTCAGGCCTGACTGCAATTAAGTCGAGGAGCATTTGCTCTTATTAAAAGCTCTAGGACTCAGCTTGTTCTGTAAGTGCTGTCTGTGGGGGTGAGGAACACCTCTCCCTGCTTCCCTGTTGGGGACAGGCTCCACAGCGGATGACGGGGAGAAAGCCTGGGATGTGGGAGTGTGGGCGCTGCAAGGAGCGGCTCCCCCATCACCGCGTGGCTGACGAGCTGTCTCTGGACCCTTTATTTAACGAAGATAATGCACAATAAAACAGAAAAAAAAATGTCCACATGGACACACTGACTCCTGCCATGACTGGACCTTGGCAAACAACTCTTCCGCCAAGACACAATCTTGTTTTAATGAAGTATTTTAATGAGGACTGCCAGGTCGTTAGCCCCACAGCACCAGGGTTGACCCTTGCTTTGCAGTAGGCCCCAGGCGCCTTGCCCCCAGCTCTCGCACTGACCTTTCACGTACATTAGCCAGCCCAGAGCAAACTTTTCCCGCTGCCATCGGCGGATGCGCTCTGTAGAGCCCTGCGGCTCGGGGTACCCGCTCAAGGTAGGGACAGCAGGGTGGAAGGGGCCGTGGGGGCCCTTGGCCCTGGGGCCCGCTGGAAGCAGGGCCGGTCGGAGCAGGCTGCCGCCTGTGCCGGGAACCCCAGCCTCTCGGGGCGGCTGGCTCCAGCACCTGACCACCTCCACGCTTAAGAGCAAACAAGCGAGCAAGCAAACCTTGGGGCAGAATTCCCTCTGTCCCAGCTCGCGGCTGCTGCCTCTTCCGCCAGGAGGAACCTGCCTCAGCCTCGCTCTTCCCGCCAGGAGTGGCGGCAGGACCTTCCCTCGGTGCCAAGCGAACCCCCTCGCTGCGCTGCTCACCATGCTCCGCGTTCCCAACGGAGCCTCGCTGCAGCGCTCCTGCACGCCAGGGCCTCTTCCCACCTCGGTGACCGGGATCGGGCACTTGGGACGACAGCGGAGGGCAGCCCAAGCGTGGCACAACCGCCTGGTTCTGCACATGCTCCGAGGGTTCAGATAGTACTGAGGGTCGACTCAAGGCTACATGTTTCCCATTACATTTATTAGCTGCCAATGGTGTTGCTTCCCAGAAACTCATTTAATCCTTTTTTTGGGGGGTGGAAGAAGTGACAGTTTTAGCTCCCACCCCTTCTGGAAGCAGTGAGCTCCATTCCTCTGCAGCTTCTGAAAAAAAAAGTCCTTTTGTCTCTTTTCCATGTCCAACATTTCCCTCATTACGTCCCCTGCTTACTTCTTTCCACCACTTTTTGTTTTATTTGCTTCAGTCATCTCCCAGTCCCAAACGCCATGGTTTCAGTCACATAAAATGTCGCTGTCATTTCACAGGGAATGGTCCCAACCTCCACTTACCGCCCCGAGGACCAGCGAGGGAAGCGGGACGGGGCAGCGAGCGTTGGTGGCTGTGCCAAACGGCAGGGTTATTTAATGTAAACTGCAGCAACACTGGGCACTGCAACGCTGAGACCCTCTGCAATCCACCTCCTGCTACCCTGTCTGGAAAAGGAAGATATTATCCTTCCCTTCAAAGGGAGGCACGCAAATAATCCCAATAATCCCAATAATCCCACTAATTCAAAGGCTAGTGAGGCATCAGCTAACACACTGGCTAGGGGCCTAACAATTCCTAAATACTTATTCACGGAATGAATAAATAAACAAGGCAAAGGGCACTTGCTGCTGCAGAGGCCTAAACCAAGCACCTGCCTCCTGCGAGAACCAGCTGCACTCAAACAGAAATGAGTTGCTTGGTGCCGCACTTAATTCTAGCACACTTCGTGCCTACAGGAGAGTCCAAATACTGTTGCACATGCTGCCTGGTTTTAAAAAGCTTCACACTGGCAAAACGCCTTTGAACACTGCTTTGCACATACTGTTTTCAAGCATGCACAGTTCTGAGGCTCTGAGGCTCGGCAGTACCAGGGGGTGAGTCAAGGACACAGCGTCAATCTTCACCTGGAATTTCTTTACTTTTCTCAGCTGAAGTCAGGTCTTAAATATTTTTTGCAACATATTGTAGCTTTTTTTCTTGGCATTTTAATTAAATTTACATCCCTCTGGTATGGAAACAGAAGACAGCATGCTCCATAGGAAGCGTGTTGATGCTGCTCTGGGAAAAAAGCCAGCAAGAAGTCACAGGAAGCGCGCGTGAAAGGCCTTGTGAGGGCAGGGAAAACAGCAGAATTTGGTTGAGCACAGTGTTCATCTGTGAGGCAAAATTAATGTGTTTATATACGCGGGAGGCCCAAAAGACAGCGTCATTTGTAACGACATTTTCAGGCACATGGATAAAGGACCAAACATCATCACAAGTAGTAAACTCACAGTATCTCACCCAGCAAGCTCAGCCCTAAAATTAGGTCAGAGAAAACGCCTAGCTTGAAATAATGTTTTTGCAGCTTAGTGTAGTATGCTTAAAAATAAAAAGCAACTTTCAAAGTGAGAAGTGTCTTCTTTCATAGTACATTACTTGCTGGAGTTTTGGATCTTTTAACCATGTCAGGGGTATATGTGTAGGAGGCAATTTATGCATCTAAGGAAAACCAAATTCTAATACAAACTGTCACATGAGGAGTTCCTGAATGACCAATTCTGCTCCACTCTCCTCTGGAGGTCATGGATATGAGGGCAGAAGCTTTGTCATATTCTAGCAGTTCAGGAAAAGCTTCACTATATGAATGAAATTGTAATTTAAACTTCAAGACACCTCCATTTACCATTCAATATAAACTTTAAATTTTAACTGAAATGTTGGTAACCTAATGATGGCAATAGTCAGTGAACTTTATTGGACTTAACTGGGCCCAGTTTTATGCTTCTTTCTGAAAGAAAATAGCTATTAGCTATATTAGTGTTTTATTTTTTTAATAAGATGCACAGATCAGGCTGAACTGGCTGCTACATTTCTGTTACTGCATATGTACTTACTTTGTTTGACTGCAAAAGCAACAACCTCTTGATTTGATGTAAGAAAGTTCGTTCTACTGAGTGAACCTCATGTGAAGGGAGGCAGAATGTGAGTGGTGTCAGTCTGTCCAGTTAGCTCGCTAAGTCCAGCTCTCCTTATAAATCTGTCTTATAGCTCCTGAAAAACTGAAAGTTTTTTCTTTTTTTTTTTTTTTAATACGAAGAGAAACTATAAATGAAATGGAATGTGCTCCAAAATTTTCAGGAAGAAGAAATAAAGGTCCTTCTGTTCATCCCCTTGAAAAGTTTGCTGCCATGAATCTGTAAAAAACAGACCGTGGGCCACAGTCAAAAGCCCTGGATCCGCTGAGTCCAATTTTGAGGACAAAACCCACTGGGCAATAGTGGGCCCTTCTGTAAGAGTTCAGGAACAGAGTGGGAAAAGTTGGGTCTGGGAGCCAGGACTGAACTACATGAGGAGAGCGAAATAAGAACTAGGGAAATGCCAAGCTACAGCGTATCTGACTCAGCTTAATCTTATTTCCTCCTCAAAGACCAAGCAACTTTTCAAAGTGTTTCTCTGACTTTCTGATTTTTGAATCAAAAACATTCATTAAGCAGAAAATTTTCATTCGGGGCAGAAGTTTCATTATTAATTAAAAAGTTAATTCTCAATATTATTAAAAACTAACAGAAATACAACATTTAGTTGGGTAAGCCAGTCATGAACTAGAGAATGATGAAATATGTGATTACTATTACTGCTTTGGAAAAGCCGTGTCTCCAGCACAGCCAGTGGCCATTGTACATTAGAAGAACATTTAAGAAATGCCCATGTAAACACACTTAAGTGCTTAGTTACAAAAAATGTAATAACTTTCCAAATTATAGTTTTAGCCAAATCCCTCCAAGAGAAAAAAAAAAGCTGTAAAAGTGGTATCATCGGCAGCATCTAATTTTCACAATGAGGGAATATGACTGAAAGAAGAGAAGGGTTCTCTAATCTAAAATTTGATCAAAACAAAGTTTAAGAAGAACTAAAGAAATCAAAGCAATGTAAGTTCATAATTAGCGGAAGTCTGCAAGCAGCTATTGAATGTTTGAAACAACAGCAATCTGTGACGCATCTGGATGGTGTTCCAGTTATCCCCTTTACCTGTTCACGGTCCCACTTGGGATGACAAAAATGACTGTAGGTGTGACTAGTGAACAAACTGTCCTGGATCAAAAGATCTATGAAGTGAGGAGAGATGGGGCTTAAAGCTTCCCAGGAATTAGAACACAAATTAGAACAGGAATTAGACACAACAAGGTCTTAAGTTGAAATAAAAACTGGAGAGGTACAAGATAGCCACAGAGCACAGTGGAATTTCAGTCCACAGACACAGAATTGGTCTGTCAGTAAATCTGCGGGAGCAAACACTTGGGTAAACTGTGAAGAAGGCCAGTTTGACAGGGGAACACTTTTAGCTTTTCACTTTGGACAAAGATGGAGAGCTTAACAGAGGAGGAGAAACTAAGCTATGTCGATCTAATGCAAATCCTCACACATGCAGCCATTCACATGAGCTGATGAAAGTGTGGTGAGAGCCAGAGGGGGTAGATTAAAAAAAATATATAGCCAGCGGAAGAGGCCTGTGGAGGCTCTTCTCATTGCTTATCCAGATGTTATTGAGAAAAGGTCTTGTGGAAAATGCACTGAGCTGATAATCAGTGGGATGTGGATGTGGGGATCATTACCACCAGACAAGGTCGAGCAGACCAGGTCAGCAGAGGACCTGAGGGCCACGCTCAGCTCTGCACACGCTGGTCCTAAGGGCGGCTCGTTGCTTTGCACACTTTGCAGGTGGGCAGTGTACGCAGCCCGCTCCGTGGTCGCCACACGGGCGGGCGGGTGCCCGCCTGCGAGGCCTCGCGTGCTGCAGACGCACCAAGGCCAGCGCGGGAGCAGGAGACAAGCGGGGCGCTCCGGTGTTGTGGCCGTACCACAACGGCCGCGCCGCGGCGAGACCCGCTGCCGCCCCTCACAGGTGGGTACACGATGTATTACTGGCCTGCTTGTTTGCTCGACAGCCGCAGGAGGTACCAGGACCCGCTCCGCCGCCGCCTCCCGCAGCTCGCGACCGTTGGGGCCGCGCAACGGGCGGCGGGGGAGGGGCGCGCGCGCCCCCCAACGGCTGCCCCGCCGCGCCGGAAGGAGTCCGCGCCGCGGCCCGGAAGTTGTCGCG